>CAWZYM010000172.1:725000-1197500 GCA_963966185.1 Rhabditoides inermis
TGAAAATGCTTAAGTCCACTGCTGTCTGGTAGCCTAATTTCTGCGTAAGAAACCTTAATTTCTGCGTAACGGTACATATATATTTATTGTCGTGTTACATAAACAAAGACATTGCAAAAACGGAAAGAAAATAGATAACGACATTGGTATGTGTGAAAGGGAGACATAACATGAACGATAGATAACATGATATAATTCATATAATACAAAAGGAAAGGAAAAACATGGATGTGCTCAAATTCGACGAATTTTAGACATTGTCATTAATTCTAGGGAAGATAGGTGTTGTTTAAAAGAGGTGTGGTCACGGATATGTACAACGTCAGAAGGTAAGGCATTCCAGGTACTGAAAGCTCTACTAATAAATGTGCTTATTTGGCCATTGTTATCGAATGAAGGCACAATTCTAAATTCGTTTGAGTTTCTGGATCTTGTTGGAATAATAGTGAAAAGCCCTTGATAATCCAAAGTTGTTTTAGAGTGAATGAACTTATGTATATAGGTGATGTCATTCAAAAAACAACGTTTCAAGATTGAGTAGCTCTAGGCGTTGAGGATAGGAAAGGGTGCGACCGATACGCTGACACACGCGACGAGTGAAATAACGCTGTACATTTTCAATGAGGTTCACAGAAAATACATCCTGCGGATTCCATAGTTCAGTGCAGTATTCCAATTTGCACCTAAAAAAAGTTTTGTAGGCAGTTACCAAGATGTTAAGATCCCTGGTTTTATAGGTTCTGAAAAAAATCATTTATGGCGAAAAGAGTTTGTTGAATAATGTGGGTGTAGTGATCTCTGAATAAGAGTGATCCGCTCATGAGAACACCCAAATCTTTAGCGATTTCAACAGGGACTAAGGCACACCCTTGTACAAAGTAAGTGTGCTTAGGGTTTTTCTTACCTTTGTGTAGAATTTGAGTTTTCTCCGTGGAAATTTGTAGCCCCCAAGAGGATGCCCAATCAATTACGATATTTATAGCTAGTTGGAATATTGACGCAGCAGTTGTATCACAAGGGTCAAACGGGTAGTACACTTTCAAGTCATCTGCATAGAGCGCGCATTTAACATTATCAGGTAAATTATCAGAGAAGTTGTCAATGAATACGTTAAAAAGTAGTGGGCCTAAACAGGAACCCTGAGGAACTCCACAGTTAACAGTACTTGGTTTTGATTGCTTGCCACCAACCATAACGGACTGTTTTCTGTCCTTGAGAAACTCTTTAATCCAACCAAGAGTATTTCCGCGGATGCCCATGGAATCTAATTTTTTAAACAGAAGTGAATGGTTTATGGTGTCGAAAGCTTTCTTGAAATCAAAGTATATGCAGTCAACGACTAAACCTGCCGAAACATATTTACACCATTGGCTATGGCATTCAATGAGTTGGGCATTTGTAGATCTATTTTTGCGAAAACCAAATTGTATAGGGGAAAGAACGTTATTTTTCTCAAAGAAATCTGTTATTTGTTTCGGATTTTGAAGTGTTTTTAAGAAAAACATTATTAATTCCATCTGGAGAAGTGTTGAATTTAGATTTTAGTTTACTGATAAAATGATGAGCAGTTAAAAGGGAAATATCAATAACATCCAGAGATTCTTTCAAATATTGCAGTTGAGACCCAGGAGGGGAACCCAAATTAGCATAAACTAAATCAAAATATGCAGCAAAAAGTTCACATTTAATTCTGATTCGTGTACAGAAACTCCATTGTTGCAGAGAGAGCTTATACCATCTGCTGGATTCATTTTTTGGCGAATGTCCCGGTAGAATGCTGACCGGTTTCCATTAACAATTAATTTTTTCTCACGTCAACAATTCCATTTTTAAATAGCTTTGCGTAATTTACGCTGAGCTCGATCTGAATCCATAGATTGCGGTCTAATCGATGACAACTCCATAGCATGTCGCTTCAGCCTTTTTAAATGAGATGGAAGAGAGCGGGTGCGATTGGGTTTTGAAGCGACAAGCGGAATGTGATCATCGATTATGTTGTGAATAATACGGTAGACTTCAGAACACGCATCCTCAGTGTTTTTGCCAATAAATACGCGACTCCAATTGATTTCAGAAATGATTTCATTAATTTTCATTCAGTTAGCTTTTTTATAGTTTCGGTGCAAGGTGAGAGAGACGTTGGAGTTGGGTGGATATTCATGAATTTTTAAGATTATTTCAATAGGTAAATGATCACAAGTGGAGAATTTGGGGAGTGGATTAGAGGAACCAATGAGACTAATGTTGTCCGTAAATACGAGATCAAGAGTATGCGCACGTCTACCTACCCGTCTGACCATTGTGGCACGCTGAACAGTTTGACAAAAGGAGTGTAAAAGGGAGAAGCCGAGCAGTGATTTGATTTGTCAAAGTAATCGAAAGCTTGGAAGGTCTTCCAATTGATAGTGGGGGCATTAAAATCACCAAGAATCAGGTGAAACCGATTATCATGATCAACAAGTGAATCCAATTCCGATATTATTTGCGAAACAGTAGATTTAATTATTTGAGATGACCCGGGGGTACGGTAACAGGTTATGAAACGAATTGGTTTGGAGTATACGAACGTAGGGGACGGTAGAATGTCAAATACGAGAACCTCACATAAGTTATTGAGAGATTTGCTGGCAACATGTTGAACAGTGAGAGAAGAATTGTACAGCGCTAAAACACCACCCGCGTGCGACGGCCTATCGGAACGCAAAATGTAGTAGCGACCACCCAATTTGAGTGACGACACGGAGTCCTGTGGATCTAACCAAGATTCGGTGAATAAACAGATCAAGGGCTTTTTTCACATTTTAATAATAATTCGATTTCATAAAACTTGTTTCTGACCGATTGCGCATTTAGAAGAATAACCTTAGAACCCGGAATGCCTACTACATGAGAAGAGAGAGTACAATCAACGTGAGGGACAACAACACTATCAAAACTAGAAGAAGACACCTGACCGTCGTTGAGCAAAACAGGACTCGAGGGCAGGTCCTAGGCAGCGGCACCAGAGCTGCTCGTGTCCATCGCAGTAGGCGACACGTCGGCCGGCTCGCTCGCGTCCACCCGCGAACACTCTTATCCGGAACATAAAGTAACCATTGTAGGTTAGGCTAATTTCTTATTAGCTTAGGTTAATTTCCACAGAAGGGTTTTGTTACCCCGAAATAAACATTTGCTATACGGAAATTAGTGTTTCTCAAAACCTTATTTCGCAGATAGGTTAACGAAAATCTTCGGAGCGCAGAGAAATCGCGAGAGAGCACGCTGTCGGCAGAGAGCGCAGACATGCACTTACGCCACGGCGACCGAAATGCAGAAAAGGTTTCGTTTGAAATGGTTTCTATACAATACCAAGAAAAATATAGTTGCATATACACGCAACATTGTGCGTCACATCATAAAATGTGTCACATCATAGTTGTGTGCGTACTAATGAACGACAGAGCTGGGGAGTCAGTAAGAGAGGAAATTTCAATCAAATTCAACAAAAGCACATGTATTATCTGTTAAAAAGTACTTGCGTAAAGATAGTAAGTTTGTCTTGAACCAATTCAGCAAAAGCGCATGCATAAAACGTTTACAAATACTAACACAAACCTGCGCTTTTCTTTTTCTGTCCCATCTGAACATCAGATCATCAGTGGCAACTTCGCGTCGCATCTGTCGCGTGCGGGCGAGTTCAAGAAGTTCAGCGTGCGCATCAACTGCATGGGTGAGACGGGGGGTCGAGTGGTGATCGAATGTCTTTCGCTTGCAGACACGGTGCCCCAGACAGTCTCCAACATCAAGAACGTGCTCGAGCAGAACCCCTGCCTCGAGGAAGTCAAGGTTCGTGGTATTACCATGCTATCGTTCATTATTATCATTTTATCATTATCATTTTTATCACATATTCATTTACAGCTGCACGTGCTCTACCTTGCTGACATCCCGCTTCGCAGCGATGATGACGTGGAGGAGATTGTGAACCTGCTGGACAGTGAGTTCCTTCTTTTTCCTCCTCGCCTCAAGCATCTTTCTTGCAGTGTTCGAGTTCCGCTTCCTTGTGCTGTCGTCCCGTGATGTGATCGAGGCCCCCCGCGAGAAGCGCAGACAGGCGGAACTGTTCGAGCTTCTCCATAAGCTGACCGACAGCGAGGACAAGAAACACTACACCTACTGGTGGCCGTAGAACGCATCGAACACATTGATGTTGTCTCTGATTTATTCCTCATTTCATATGTACTCGTTCACTTTTACCTAGTCACTTTCGTCTTGGCTCACCTCACTTTGTATTTCGTTGATTTTCCCTATCCATTCCGCAGTTATGTAAAATAAATTCATTTTTTCGCATTGTTATGATATTTGTTATGAATTATACAGTAACACATGATGTTGAAAATGCAAGTTTGAATTTTCCGGGCTTTATTGATTGACGGTGACTCACCCGAAATTGTGCTCATTTCTCACCACAATTTTTGGCGCCAAATGTTATAATTTAGGATTTATTGAATATTTGTTTTATTAGTCATCTTTTTTGCCACTTCACAACATTCAGGGTGATGGCACCGAAAGATGATACTGTTATGTCGGACAACGACGACTGCAACTCCAAGAAAGGCAACTTTGATTTATGCTCGGATGAAGTAGTTTTTATATATTTTACGATTCCCCGACTTGACAGGCCCTGCAGTTCGGTGTTCGATGCGTTTGAAGTGCCGTCGCGAGTCGCAGAACTCGCAAGCCAGAAGCGACACGCCCGAAGCAAGCGAGCAAAAGGTACGCGTTCCCGGTTGTTGGAGCTTTCGCACGTAGACTTCAATTCATCTAATAGTTTTCGTCGTAATGTTTTGTCGTCGTAAAAATAGAATGATATGTTTAGCCGGCGCGTTCGAACCGCTCGCGCCGTCGTCGTCCGACTTCCTCTGTGGAGAAGGAGAATGTGGATCCGGCGGCTGGCACTGACCCCCTCTCGACAGACGGGAAGAAGGCGCACAAGTGGGTCAGAATCAGACAAGATGCTCTATATAAGGTTTGCAGGAAGGTCGCCGCTGCAGACAAGAACATGGATGTGGAGATGGAGGAGGAGGAGGCCGGGGAGAACCCGCGCCGCGACAAGCTGCTTCCCGTGGCAGGTGGGTGGACACATCACTCCTCGTCATCCTCACTGCTCACAGAGCTGTGGTCTTCTATGCGCGGCCGCGACACGCCGCCGTTCCTGATGCGCAACCTGCGCAGCGGCATCCGCCGGCGACTCGACCAGGAAGGGAAGAGGCACAGCGCGTCAGTATTTCTTAACTGACCTATTATTCATCTTGATCACTCTTTTTATTGTATGCGATTCCTCCCAATGCTGTCTTGACAGGAGAGCGGAGGGGAGGGCGAGGTGCGCGGTGAAGAGGTCTGTGGAGAAGAGGGCCAAGATGGAGGCGGTCAGTGTGCACAGACTGCGCGTCTCCGCGGCAGAGAGAGCGGCGAGGACAGAGAGACTCGCGGGGATGATCAACGGGCTCAAGCTGGAGAAGCTGGTGGGTGGCGGTGGGGGAGCTAGGGTCTAGGGGATAGAAAGACGGTAGACGGAATTGCAACGGGCGGAGTTGCAACATGAAAAGGACGGAGTTTCAAAATTCGGCTGGAAAGTGGTCGCTATGCGGATCTGTACACTGTTAATTGTCACGGGGCAGTTATAGGTTTTTTGTCTTGCTGAATGTGAACGTGTTGCAGGAGAAGGGGCTGCAGGAGTTTCTGTCGATCGAATTCTACCACATCGACGACAAGACACCCAATGTGAAGCGTGAGTATTATTCATGTCCTTGGTCCTTCATTTTTTTTTGGCTACTAATTGTCTATGGTCAGATGAGTAGCCGTAAAGCAAAAGGCTAGTCTAGTCACTGATAAGGTAATTGTAATAGGCCAAAACGCAAATGCAATTCCCTCTTTCGCAGCTCAGTCCTACTATCCTTGTCAGCTTCCTGTATCTGAAAAGAAAAGACGTACCGTGCTTCCTTTTAGACGCCGCTCTGTGCGTGGTGAGCCCGCGCGTGGTGACGACGCAGCTGCTGTACGGGAAGACGCACGTGCTGCACGAGGACGCCCACTGGTTCAGGCCCCTCCACGTACACACCGCGCCCATAAAGCCAAGGTGCAAGAGGGATTGGGGATACATTTCCAGAAACTATTCTGCAGAGGTGCTGATAAACACAATCACAAGAAGCAATATGACGCATAAGAGTGGAGTATAATTGGTTATGAAGAATGTGTTGCAGCGAGCGTAGTGACAAGGCGACGATGTCTGCCCGACCGGCGACGTATTGCGAGCACGCAGTGGCCGCCATCCGAGAGGGGGAGGCGGTGAGGTGAGTGGAAGGAAGAAAAGGAAAAGGAATGGAGTATTATATTCCGATTCCCCCACAAATTATACCGCTGCCACGTAAGGGCAATTGGTTTCTCCCAAAGTATACCTTCATGATCGTTGATAGGAGGACAATAGGGATACGAAAATGTGATGGATGAACTGTGACAGGTTGTTTTATATGTGTTTGCAGCCGCGTCTACCTAGTCGTGACGGTGACCAGCCGGGTGCACCACCACCGCAACAAGGCCAAGGACGGCAGGCACGGTGGGTGATCGATCACAGTATTGATTTATTCATTGATCTTGCAGGAGCCTCCTCTGCTGACGTGACTGATGCCGGTGTGGAGGTAAACGTATCGATGTATGACGTCATATTGTTCGGTCAAATCAATCAATATTTATTTGGAATCAAAACATAATCGTACAACCCCCCCCTAAGTGGCGTGGCGAACCTTTATCGATTGATGACGTCATGGTTTTGCAGACCAAGTACATCGGGGCGGTGAAGATCGGTTGGTGCGCGGCGCGGGCGGCGCAGTGGCCGCGACGCCGCGTGCTCTACACACAGTTCGACTACGGAAAGCAACACATGCACCTGCTGAGGTGGGTGGAGTCTCTCTCTCTCTCTCTCTCTCTCTCTCTCTCTCTCTCTCTCTCGCTAGTCGCTAAAGAAAATGGCTTTATTTTTCTACCCGTTGACAGTTGACAGTAGGGTTGGCATACGAGCAATGTGTTTTTGTGTTTCGTGTCGCAATCACGAACATTACTATCCTCTTTGTAGATACGACGAGCACGCGGCGGCCCTGGCAGAGTACGAGGAGCGGGTGGACGAGAGCGGGGAGGTGGTGGCGGCGGATGCGGTCGGGCTCGTCGCCTATCTCAGAGACCAGATCGCGGTGGGTGGAGACTATGCACTGCAGAGGAACTGAACCTGATGGGACATTTCAAGTCCATAAGATAAGGGCTAGGAGTCAATGAAGTACTCCCGAACATTCTCGAGCACGGAATGCGAAATTGTTTTTGAGGCGACTGACCGCGTCTTGAATAGTGTGATTTGAGGAGCGCGCGCGCGAGCCGCACTGCAGCATCGTCGTCGGACTCTCCGACGACTACTACGATCTGAAGATGAAGAGGAACAAGGTCGGGCATCTCTCTCTCTCTCTCTCTCTCCATCCCTCCCTTCCTCTATATTTCAACGTCTTTGCAGAAGAAGCCGAAGGTTCCGGTGTGCATTCCCGTCGATAACAACTTTGAGGTGAGTATTGATTTCAGTTTACACATCATTGTCTGATTATAAATTCAGATTTCTGCTTCTGCCGATAATGAACAGGAAGAGTTCACCGTGCAGTGGGTATCGCGTTTCAGTATATTTTTTTTTCATTATGTCAATGAAAACTAAAGTCAAAACAGTTGATGTAGGTTCTACGACTGCCCCTCGAACGTTAGCAAGGCAAAGGACACCGAGGTTACGAAGGCTGCGAAAGAGGCTACTGAGAAGACGGAAGAGGAGGATGAGGTGGAGGTTGTGGAAGACGAGGAGGAGTCCACGCCCGTCTTCAACGTTGACCTCAGCAGGGCCACGCTAAACGAGAAGGTGGTGAGTAGAGCGCCTGTGAAGGTGTGGTCAGACTTTTCGAACCATGCCCTTCTAAACACAGTGGTTGGTTGTGTGCCAAAGTCGTTTTGAAGTGACTAACCGCTACTTTGCTATGCTTGCAGACGGGCCTGGTGTGTCCGTTCACTGGTCGCTCGTTCGGCTCGCTGACCGCGTTGCTCACCTACATGCACCACACCTGCCACGGAGTGTTCAAGTTCCAGCTGGAGGTGGGAAGGCGGGATAGATTCGCGAGACGTTCGCTTCATTTCACCATTCCACTTTCTCGTTCACGCACATTCATTTTCGCACGTCTATATGCATGAATACAGATCGAGTTACGTAGCTGAAATCTAGGATTTGTCGATACAAGTGATGCATTTGAGCACGTGGAGCGTTGTTCTCGGCGTGCGTGGGTGCGGGTGGCGAGCGAGTGCGCGGCGACACGGGAGACGGGCGACGGACTCGTGCGGTTCGACGAGGAAGTCGACTGGGGGTGAGAGGGGAAGGGGAGGACGCTATGAGTTGCAGCCCACACAGATGTTATTTATGACAGAATATGTAAGAGGGAGGAGAAGAATAGATAGAGATAGAGAGATGGGGGAAGAGAGAGAGAGGGTTGCCTGCAGCTACCACGGCGGCTGTGGTCTCCCGACGGCGCTGCGCCCGCCCGCCTTCCGACTCGCACACGAGGCAGTCGCCACCGACCGCAACTGGAAGACCGTCGTCGGTTCACTGCTTCACTTGCTGACATCTCAATCAATCAATAGTTTATCCGGAATCGCTATATATTTGAATATGATAACATTTTGATGGGATGTTCTCGGTTTCGCCTCGCCATCAAGAGAGATAACATAGAAGCTGGTCCAGTGTGGTAGTACATGGTCAGCAGAAATCGTGTTCAGCGGGCGCAGTCGTGTTTCGGGGCGCGGTTCGGCTCGTTCGAGTACCGGCGACTGGCGGGTGGACGGGGCGACAGGCCGCACTCGCGGTGCCTCCCCGCACACCCCACGCACAACCACATGGCCGTCAAGGTGAAGACGTGGGTGATTCAGAGATGGGAAGGTGGGGTCGGAATGGAAAGTATGGAACATCGTGATTCATCATATTCTTTCAATGTCGAATAGTTGATCCCGACTAGTAATGTTTGCAATCATTATGGTCAATTTTCCCAAACACTACCGAATGCCCCCAAAACACTTCGTAATCGCCTTTCGAATCGCCCTCAGAACACTCCCGAATTACCTTCGAAACACTCCCGAATACCCCCGAACACTTCGGAATGCCTTGATAGGCTTTCGAAACACTCCCGAATGGCTTTCGAAGAGACTGACCGCACCTTAAAGGAACAGTGGCGACTTATTTGTGGCAGGTCGTAGCAGAAATAAGGGGGAGGAGAAGTAGTGTGTGTGTGTTTGTCATTCAGGCGGTGCGGGATGTGCTGCAGCACTCTGCTCACCCGGGTGTGTCGGCGGCGCTGCTAGAGTGGTGGAACGAGTTCCTGGTCGACAGACCCCACGCGGCCAGCCCGAGAGCGAGGACACGCGAGATGGTCAGTGAATGGACAGAGAGAGAGAGAGATTAGAAGGGGATCATGAGGAACCGGAGTCACTGGAGGAGTAGCGGTTAGTATACTGTCGTTTTTGAAGGCGTTTTGAAAAGACTGACGGACTGACCACTATTTTAGGGAGGGAGGAAGAGAGAGAGAGAGTGAGAGAGAGAGAGAGAGAGAGAGAGAGAGAGGTTGCAGGTGGCGTTCGCAGTGGAGCACGGCGACTCGATCCTCCGCGAGAAGCTGTTCGGCCAGTGGATCATGCACGTCAAGACACTCACGCGGTGCGTTCCTATACTGTAGTTGAGGCACAAATGCTACATATTTCATCTGACACTAATAAATCGTAATTTCAATATCTTTCCTCTTACTCTCTACTTATGTTCGGACGGAGAGAGAGAGAGAGAGAGAGAGAGAGAGAGTAAAGGGTACGTTGAATAGAGAGTGTCTGTTTCAGTCTGCGCGAGTACAGTGTGTCGGCGGCGGAGCTGATCATGATGCTGCACGCGGACAAGCGGCAGTGGACCGGCGACGCGCTCGAGAAGAGGGAGAAGATGGTACGTACCGTACGTGCCACAACCACTCCATGCCCACTCCTTGTGCTGTGTCTTCTTGAGCTTCTCCGAATTCCATGGAACCCTGTGTCATCAATGAGATGTTTTCAGAGGAGGAATCTTGTGTGTGCGGACGGAATGGCGAGGGAGATGAAGATGTTGAAGAACGTCAAGCAGGAGGTGTTCAACCCGGAGTATGATGAGTAGAGGATCCGGAATCCTGTCCCGCTTTTTTCTGTTCCTTCTTTTTCATGTTGTCTTGTCTCTCACACCTCAAGTTTTTTTTCTGATCTCCCCTCAGAGCCTTCTCTACCTGATCTCTCAGTATCCTGTGTGCTTTCTTCACTATGACGTCTTGTTGTTATTATACTGCCCAAATGGTTGATGTTGCCTTTCCGTATTCAGTTTACGTCCTATCATATGCACCCCTATACCCTATTTTTCTTTGTTACTATTTTGACCTCATATTGAACTTTTTGTTACCTAGCTCGATTGTTCCAGTGTTTTTGTTATACCGAGATAAAATTTGGAAGCGAAAAGACGTCTCGAAAGTGTTCGTAAAACTATCTTTGTTTGTCATATTGACTTCATTTTACGAATCTTCATAAAACCAGCAGAGGACTGAGTCATTCCCATCACTCTTCTCGCTAGGTCAATTGATTTCTGCCCTCCTCCTCGGTAAAGTCCACGTTACTAAAATTTTTAGCTTTCTGTTACTAAAAGTAGCTACAATTTCAGTAACAAAATTTCGCACTTTTTACTAAAATTTCAGTTTTTCCTTACTAAAATCTAAAATCGTAGTGTTTTATCACTGAAATTTTAGCGTTTGCCGACTAAAATTTTAGTACTTTTCAAAATGAAAATGGGCTCCGCAACGGGTGCGATTGACGATTGAACACCTGGAGGAGGGAATCCAAGTCGACCTTCTATGACGCATGACGTGTATCAGATTCAGCCGTCACACTGTTGTCAATGATAAGATAAATATCCGGAGGTTTGGTGGCTAGAGTTGCGATAAGTTCGTGACTAGTTGCAGACGCTTGCGGAAAACGAATACCGTTTATCAGTTATCACCTGTTTTATTGGAAACGCGTTTGCGACACACACCTTTTTCCAATCAGTTGAGTGTTGATAAAACTGCGTATACTGTTGTTCACGACACGCATTGTCATCGACACTTGACACCTACTGAAGTATATGTGATATGTGATGCTTGTATTTGTGTTTGTGATATTTTTCCACTAACCAATCTATTAACCAATTAAGATCCGCGACAAGACGCACTGCAAAATGTTGCTATTGCAATGTCTGCTCGTCTGGACCTTTATGTATGCCACCTCGGGACCGGGTAAAACGCGGCCCTGGCCCTGGCCCTGGCCCGTGGCCCTTGAGTGGTAAAATGCGGCCCGTGGCCCTGATGGCCCTGATATTGTGTTATTGTTACTTATGTGTCTTATCTTCTGTTTCAAAGCACAACTGATATGTAACTGATATTCTAGACATGAAAACACCTAAAAACTATTATAATTCACAATTATGTTTGTGTACGATACTCTAGTTCACTTTCAAACAGTGACCACAACTCTGAATCCGATGCGGCCCGGCCATTCTTTCTACCTTCCAATCAGAACTATCTATTCTAATGAAGCATACCTATCAATTAGACACCTGTCTACCAGAAAACACTAACGACAGCTCAATAGACACTCTCACTGGCCCGGTATACCGTGCGTGGCCCTCTCTTTCCACTGTGGCCACAACTCTGAATCCGATGCGGCCCGGCCATTCTTTCTACCTTCCAATCAGAACTATCTATTCTAATGAAGCATACCTATCAATTAGACACCTGTCTACCAGAAAACACTAACGACAGCTCAATAGACACTCTCACTGGCCCGGTATACCGTGCGTGGCCCTCTCTTTCCACTGTGGCCACATCTCTGAATCCGATGCGGCCCGGCCATTCTTTCTACCTTCCAATCAGAACTATCTTTTCTAATGAAGCATACCTATCAATTAGACACCTGTCTACCAGAAAACACTTACGACAGCTCAATAGACACTCTCACTGGCCCGGTATACCGTGCGTGGCCCTCTCTTTCCACTGTGGCCACAACTCTGAATCCGATGCGGCCCGGCCATTCTTTCTACCTTCCAATCAGAACTATCTATTCTAATGAAGCATACCTATCAATTAGACACCTGTCTACCAGAAAACACTAACGACAGCTCAATAGACACTCTCACTGGCCCGGTATACCGTGCGTGGCCCTCTCTTTCCACTGTGGCCACAACTCTGAATCCGATGCGACCCGGCCATTCTTTCTACCTTCCAATCAGAACTATCTATTCTAATGAAGCATACCTATCAATTAGACACCTGTCTACCAGAAAACACTAACGACAGCTCAATAGACACTCTCACTGGCCCGGTATACCGTGCGTGGCCCTCTCTTTCCACTGTGGCCACAACTCTGAATCCGATGCGGCCAGGCCATTCTTTCTACCTTCCAATCAGAACTATCTATTCTAATGAAGCATACCTATCAATTAGACACCTGTCTACCAGAAAACACTAACGACAGCTCAATAGACACTCTCACTGGCCCGGTATACCGTGCGTGGCCCTCTCTTTCCACTGTGGCCACAACTCTGAATCCGATGCGGCCCGGCCATTCTTTCTACCTTCCAATCAGAACTATATATTCTAATGAAGCATACCTATCAATTAGACACCTGTCTACCAGAAAACACTAACGACAGCTCAATAGACACTCTCACTGGCCCGGTTTACCGTGCGTGGCCCTGGTTGTGACGCGGGCGGCGCAACGATGAGTGAAGAAAGTGGATAGAGTTTGTCGGAAGCGCCTCGAGTTCGGCTGGATCGCACTTGGAAAAGTGCATCAACACAAAGATCAATGTCACCTCGCAACACCTTGTACACGAACACTACGTCTCTTCTCTCTCTCTGCGGTGGGAAAGAGACTCTAGACCTAGACGAGCCCGCACGTGGTCATTAGACAAGTGGGAGAAGCCACATCGATAAGCTAGACAAGTTAGAAACAAGGATCGGACGGATTCAAGCGTATTCTTGTTTACTTGGTAGTATGGCGAGTGAATCTCAATGGCATATTCAAGAATAGAAAGGACATATATAATGTAGGCTTGTGCGAGAACCTTTTCGTTCCGGGTGCGCAATGTGAAAAAGAGAAAGTTGATTTTTTGGTTGTCCTTTTTCGCAAATGAATTGATATGCACCCTGAACATCAGGTCTTCACACAGTCACTCCCAGATCGGAGTAGCAAGAAGGAGAGGGGACTGGGGTACCGTGCAGAACGTAGGAAAATCGCGGGTTACGTTTGCCACTGTTCCTGTTCCTTTTTGCCACTGTTCCTTTAATGCTAAAATTATGTTAATGCACCAACGAGTTCTTTCGGGGTGGAAAATCGGTTTTGAGATTGGGACGTTAGTTGAAAAAATTCTAGTTTTCAGGTTTAGTAGATTTTATTTGATGTTTTCATCAACTGTTCATGGAGGAGTACTCGTTTGCGTTTCTGCGCGCGTTCAAAACACACTGCTTGCAGTCCACAGCTGTTGCTCTTTTGATTGTGTCGCTGTCCGGATCTCATGTGGTGTATCTGAGTTTGTTCTGATTGGGTTGTATAGATCTCCAGGATCGGATCCGCAATTTACTCCGCTCTTCTCACAGTTTGTGAAGGATCTAAACGTTGATTGCACGCTTCTTATCGTTGGTGATTGGAATTTCCCTGGTATACGGTGGCATTCTCAAAGCGCAAGTACTGCATCCTCACAAGGTTTTCTCTCGTATTGTAACTCCCTAGGTCTCTATAAACTAGTGACAGAGCCAACTCGTGGCATGAACATACTCGATTTAATTCTCTCCACTGATCGAACCTTGATCAATAATATGCGAGTGGGGATCGCGTATTCTGATCATTGTTGTGTGGAAGGAGAAATGGCGTTGATATGCAAAAGAGCGCGTGATACTGCCCACGCTGCTTATGACTATCGTAACGGTGACTACAATGCTATTATACAAGATCTCTCTTTGGTGAATTGGTCAGCCCATTCCGGATCTAACTGATAGTAGTGGTAGAGTAGTCTCAGACGATCGAGAAAGAGCCACTCTATTCAATGAGTTCTTTGGCTCGGTCTTCTCGAGAGATAATAACGAGCCATTCCATTTACAAGACCATCCTGGTACCCACTCGATAGCAGACGTAGATTTCAGTCCCATTTGTGTTTACGAATACCTGAAAAGAACTAAAAGAAAAATATCCTGTGGATCAGATAAGATTCCCTCTATTATTTTACAAGCCCTCGCTGTTGTCATGGCAGAACCTCTATCGATGATTTTCTCACAGTGTTTTCATGAGGGTGTTATTCCATCAATATGGCGTAAGAATATAGTTGTCCCGGTCTTCAAAAGTGAGTTGTGGCCACAGTGGAAAGAGAGGGCCACGCACGGTATACCGGGCCAGTGAGAGTGTCTATTGAGCTGTCGTTAGTGTTTTCTGGAAGACAGGTGTCTAATTGATAGGTATGCTTCATTAGAATAGATAGTTCTGATTGGAAGGTAGAAAGAATGGCCGGGCCGCATCGGAATCAGAGTTGTGGCCACAGTGGAAAGAGAGGGCCACGCACGGTATACCGGGCCAGTGAGAGTGTCTATTGAGCTGTCGTTAGTGTTTTCTGGTAGACAGGTGTCTAATTGATAGGTATGCTTCATTAGAATAGATAGTTCTGATTGGAAGGTAGAAAGAATGGCCGGGCCGCATCGGATTCAGAGTTGTGGTCACTGTTTGAAAGTGAACTAGAGTATCGTACACAAACATAATTGTGAATTATTATAGTTTTTAGGTGTTTTCATGTCTAGAATATCAGTTACATATCAGTTGTGCTTTGAAACAGAAGATAAGACACATAAATAACAATAACACAATATCAGGGCCATCAGGGCCACGGGCCGCATTTTACCACTCAAGGGCCACGGGCCAGGGCCAGGGGCAGGGCCGCGTTTTACCCGGTCCCTGCCACCTCTGCGACACTCCGAGCTGACGTTGACACCCTTCTATTTGTGCATGTATTGTGGAGGCATGGGGCTAGAACTGCCGGTGGCTCTTCCCACAGTGGAGAGAACCAACTGACAAGGCGAGTTGTGAGTGCCAGACTCGACTGAATGGATTCAGGGAGGGAGCGCGACAGCAATACGAGCTAGGCGACTGGTTGCGGCGCAGATACGACGGCTTCCTATCCAAACAGTATACTCCCACGGAAGTGAGGGCGTATTATCAGGCTTAGAATTAATGATTCCAATTGAGATCTACGTGCGCAGTTCGGACTTTGATCGCACTTTGATGTCAGCAGAGTGGAATATGGCCGGATTGTATCCTGTCAATGTCAATGATTCAGTCATAGAGGGCCTTCCGTGGCAGGCGATTCCCGTGCATACAATCGAGAGAGCACACGACTCGGTGATTCGAGAACGTATAACTGTTGTTATTTTGTTTGTTGAAGGTGATAATGGATGTTGAGGGCACAGTATGCCCTGCCGTGATCGATTACGGTAACGCACAATCGTTCACAAGTGAATATGTATACCTCGTGGAAGAGTTTGAGGTATGTATAGTATATGAAACAACTTATATTTCCATTGTTTCGGTTTTTGCAGAACCTTTTTGGAGTTGCTCTTCACAATCCGAAGTTTCTCGATTTACTCATGACTTTACAACCTTTTGTCGAGCCATATCTCTTCAGTGAATCAGTAAAGCATTATTTTATTGTTTTTCTCTAAACTTCTTTTAACAGAAAAATGCAACGACGCCTCTTGGATGAGTGAAAACAACATGAAAAAGGTTTTTCCGGTTTTTGCATTCAAAATATTTGAAAATGTTTTACGACAATTCCGTGACAAAACGACTCCGCGGTGGTGTGACAGAGAGAGTATCTCTGTCTGTCGCATCTCACTCTGCGAGAGAGATGCTTACTCGACTTTAGTCTGATCACTCATTGCAGCCAACGGCACGACGGGTGATCAACCGATACACCGGCGGGAACGCGGCCGATCGACTGATAACAAGCGGGAACAGGCGGGACTCGTGTCGTCCGTCCATTGGCCGAGACGCCACTACATGCCCCGCCCCCTTCCCTATATAAGCCACCCTCACCACTCAGTCAGGGGTTCAGTACGGCGGTAGCTGATACTCAGATGCCAGTCCTGAGACCGTAGGTCCCACCATTGACCACCTGAGGGGTGCCGTCCTCGCGTCCACATTGGGGTTTTACCCCGTTCCCTATCCATTTCTCATTGTGTGCTTGTTATGCGAGATAAAGATGCCAAACATCTGTTCTTGTATTGCATTCACATTATGTCCCACGGGAACTAATGTGGACTACTGGTTTGTCATCAACGGTAGTAGTTTGCGGTTTGATATCGAAGTCCTCTGGGTTGGCGCATCCGCTCACGCGGATGTCCCTAACAGGTAGGTCCTGGGCCGACCGGCGTTCACACGTCCAAACACCTGTCACTGTGGTATGAAAGCTAAGAAGTGAATCAATGAAAACAAACCATTGCAGGGCCATTAACATATGACATTCTCAATAGATTCCAGCAATTGAATACCAGTCAGCAAAATCCTTTGAAGTTTTACGCCTATTCGGGGGTGGGTCACATAACAGTTCATCGTCAGTTCACACAGCAATTTTTCAGCACGATTTCACAATTATGTCCCTACTGTCTACCTTCGATATAGTCTTGACCGAACTACCCGAGCCAGCTTCGGTGGTCCTCTTGGAAATGCATGCGCGTAAAGGACGTCGAGTAATGGAGGTAACTATTCAGGAAGTTAACATAAATGGTATATTGCCAGTTGTACTTCAAACCTTGCGCTGATTGCGTGGTTGATCGGATTGCGTTTCCCAACTGCGCCGATCCGTGTTCACTGGACGATCTGCGGGCGTCTGTGCAGCAGTATATACCAGATGACTGGATCAACGAGTGCCACACACACCTAGAGCTGACAAGTATTTCAACGCTGGTATGGATATTAATACGACTAGCATTTAAAAGGTTCTCTATTATCATGGATTCTTTTCGGAGTCACGATTATTTGTTCAATAGCACTCTTCTTGAAATTCCGAACGAAGAAAGAGGAGGCGACTTCATTACTCAACGACAATCTTTTCAGATACAGATATACAAGATACACAAGATAAACACTTACGCAATCTGAGACTCACTCGGGCCGTTTCATTTGTGCTTTCATGAGAAGTGTTTTACCACACATTCGCCGATCAGCAATAAATAAATAAATAAATAGTTTATTACCGCGTTGAGTACTTAGCGAGTGCATCATAGAAAACATAACAGTGCTTACGGTAGGATAGTAAAAGTGGGAAAAAGAAGAAACATTCGAAGAGTAGGCAAAAATAGATAAAATAAAAAAAATAAGCAAACTTCACGTTACTGGTTTTCGCAGATTCAACAATATCAGATGGAAGTGAGTTCCATACTCCATAAACCCTCTGAAAAAACGCGCTGCTCCGCAGAAACGAGTCATATGACGGCAAAAGACGATATTTATGAGATGTGCGCGACCGAGTTGGGACTAGTGTAAAAAGACCAGAATAATAAAGAGAGGTTGCTTTAGTGATAACCTTGTGTATGTACGCTACGTCATTTATAAAGCGGCGTTGTTCAAGAGTTTGAAGGCCAAGAAGCTGGAGGCGTTGGGGATAAGTGAGCGAGAACAAGCCAGCGCGACGACATATTCGGCGCGTATAGTATCGCTGCACTGACTCGATCAAGTTCACTGATCCCACATCCTGAGGGTTCCACAATTCAGTACAATACTCTAGCTTGCAGCGGAAATACGTTGTGTAAGCGGTGACAAGAACCTTCAAGTCTCTTGTACGATAAACTCTCAGAAAATCATTTATGGCATTTAGGGTGCCTTTAACAATGTTCGCAAAATGGTCATCAAAAATCAAGGACCCACACATAGTCACACCAAGGTCCCTTACAGAGTTAGCAGGTGCGAGCGTAGTGCCATGTGCTGTATACTCATGCTTGGGATTTCGGCGGCCTATGTGCAGTATCTGCGTTTTCTCGGTGGAGATCTGCAGACCCAATTCTAAAGCCCACTTTGCGACAGCGTCAATTGCTTTTTGAAACATAATTTTAGCCAAATTATCACCACACTGTTCTGTCTACTTTCCATCCTATCTCCCTCCTTCTCCCCCTGCCCTCTCTCTCTCTCTCTCTCTCTCTCTCTCTCTCTCTCTCTCTCTCTCTCTCTTTTCCTCGACACAGTTCTACTCTCCCCTATCTCTCTCTTCTCCCTCTCCCACTGTCTCGCTATCTCTTTCTCTCTTTCTCTTTCTCTCTCAGTATTATATTCTCTAGAAACAGTGTTATATTCTCTATTGTCTACTGTCAACTTTCTAGAGACAATAATATGCTCTTGTTTGTCTACTGCATCTTTTTCTTCTACTGTGACATTAACTTTCTAGAGAAACTACTGTTTTCTTCTGTCTACTTTCACCTCTTGTCACCTTTCCCACTCTCACTCTCACATCTGCAGTAATCACTATCACTGCGACTTTCGAGAGACAGTTATGTCTACTCTCCCTTCTCTCTCCTCTTTTCTTTCTCCTATTCTCTCTCTCTCTCTCTCTCTCTCTCTCTCTCTTTCTCACTCTCTCTCTCTTTCTTTCTCTCTCCTATTCTCTCTTGTATACTTTCACGTCCCCGCTGCGGTGACAACAACTTTCTAGAGACAGTACATACTATGGTACCTTCTGTCTACTCTTCTATTCTCACATCTGCAGTAGTCGCTGCGACTTTCGAGAGACAGTTATGTAAAAAACTTTTTTTTAACAGAAAGTACCACTCTCTTCTCTACTGTCTTCTTTCCCTACTGTCTACTCTCTCACGTTCTAAAAATATAATTTGACCGCCTGTGCTTGCCAAACCCAAATGACATGTAAGGTGAACTCGATTCTCACCTCACCTCACTTCCACTCGACACTGTACTGCATCGAAAAGCGGAATTTCAGGCTGAATATGTACAAGAGTACAAGTAATAAACTCAAAACCTAGTTTCAACTGAAAAAAAAACAGCTGTACATAGTTCTATATTACGTCTACAATGGTTTCGAGAAAAGAAGCCGGCTGGTGCGCCCTAACACATTGTGCGCACGTGTGAAGGAGTTTGAAACAGTTTGAGGTTGATTTTATCGTTATAAAGCACTATTTATTGACGTCTCAAAACATTTTACCTAACTTTCAACCTTCAACTTTTCGTTTTGTCAAAGTTATTCGTTGAAGATAGAAATTTTGTCCTTTTCAACTGACTCAATCCATTATTGTTATATTTAGACATATTCATATCAAAAAAAGACACAACTGAGTGGATATGGGTTAGTGATTGCGAATGCCAACTATTCGATATCGATCGGTTGACCTGGCGGCTGGTAGCAAGCAATCCGGTGGGCGCGACCCCAGCAAGTAACGCGCGCTCAGAAAATGTCTAACACTGTATGAAGACAAAGTCCGATCGATCTGAAACTTTGACAGACGGACTTTTTTGCCCATAAAAGCTTAAGTTTACAAATTGGACCCTCTATCTCATCTGTACGAAAAGTCGATCATATTCGCCATATTTGGTGACTTTTCGAAAAAGGAAACCAGTTTCTATAATCTATTATACGTAATCTTTCTTCTATTCAATTTTTATAGGAATCGAAGATCATGAATTTTGGGTGCATTTTGGGTACATTCGCCTATTTGGGCATGAAGATGAGGTCACAGGCAGCTGATATCGCGGCTATCGACTTTTTCTAGGTCGATTCACCTACTCTCCAAATTTGGTTCTGATTGAAGTATTTTGAAATTTTTCTCCATAGTTAAGAGATTAGGTGATAACTATGATTAGAAGATCTCTATTGACGAGATATTTGGAATTTTGCATTCTCAGGTATTGAAGAAACTTTCTAGAAAAAATGAGTATTTAGAGTAGACTTTGAAAAGAGATATCTCTCCGGAAGGACGGACAGACAGACAGACACCATAGTAAATATTAGTATGAAAGGGGGACTAGCGGGCCGGAGGCTCGCTTCGCTCGCCTCCGGCCCGCTAGTGGCGGCGCTTCGCGCCGCGTTTGCTCCAAAGCTCGCGCGCCTTCGGCGCGCTCGCCTTTCCGCTATAATAACTAAAACATAGACCTGTAACAGAGTTATACTTGAAAATGGAAGGTTTAAGCTTTGTTTACTTTTTTGTTTACTTGTTTACTTCACTTGTAGTCAACAAATTTGAACTCAGTACTTGGCCTAGTACACGTTAGATGCCTTCAGAATGAATTTGGAGTTGTTTAATTTTTTGTTTACTTGTTTACATCTCAAATAAACAACAAAATCGAACTTAGTATTTTGTGTACTACATGTTAGAGAGCTCAAAAACACATTTCTGAGTTGTTTACAAAATTGTTTACTTGTTTACATGACTTGTAAACAATAAATATGAACTGAGTACTTGGTCTAGTACACGTTAGATACTTTTAGAATTAATTTTGGAGTTGTTTACTTATTTGTTCACTTGTTTACATCTCGAATAAACAACAAAATCGAACTTAGTAATTGGTGTACTACACGTTAGATACTTTTAAAACACATTTCTGAGTTGTTTACAAACTTGTTTACTTGTTTACTTCACTTGTAAACAACAAATATGAACTCAGTACTTGTTCGAGTACACGTGAGGTCCCTTTAAAATGATACTTGGAGTTGTTCACTTATTTGTTTACTTGTTTACATGCCAAATAAACAATAAAATCGAACTGAGTACTTTGTGTACTATATGTTAGAGACCTTAAAAACATATTTCTGAATTGTTTACAAACTTGTTCACTTGTTTACTTCACTTGTAAACAACAAATATGGACTCAGTACTTGGTCTAGTACACGTTAGATACCTTTAAAATGAGATTTGGAGTTGTTTACTTATTTGTTTACTTGTTTACTGTTGTTGTTTACCAAAAAAATCGAACTTGTTTACTTGTTACTTGTACCAAGTATCAAGTCTCTAGGTCGAAAACTGACAGAGTTCATATAGAAATGTCACAAATTTCAGATTCTAAGTCCAGAGTTGTTAGTGAACCCATATAAGGAGATATGCAAATGAAATATGTGATTTATGCTGACATCCCAGGGACCATAGGAGCTTAAGTTTAGAAAGGGGTCCCAATGGCTGGTTACAGAAGAGCTGTACCTCTGCCGACAGAAATCCCGCAAACAGACACCATAGGAAATTTTAGGGGGGAGAGTGGCGACTAGCGGCCGGAGGCTCGCTTCGCTCGCCTCCGGCCGCTAGTGGCGGCGCTTCGCGCCGCGTTTGCTTCAAGGCTCGCGCGCCTTCGGCGCGCTCGCCTTTCCGCTGTATAACCTCTAAAAATATACTCATAACATAACTTTAAACAACAACTCTGAACTCAGTACCCGGTCTAGTACACGTTAGATACCTATTAAATGAGATTTGTACTTGTTTACTTTTTTGTTTACTTGTTTGCATGCCGAATAAACAATAAAATCGAACTGAGTACTTTGTATACTACATGTTAGAGACCTTTAAAACACTTTTCTGAGTTGTTTACAAAGTTGTTTACTTGTTTACTTCACTTGTAAACAACAAATATGAACTCAGCAGTTGGTCAAGTACACGTTAGATACCTTTAAAATGAAATTTGGAGTTGTTTACAAGTTTGTTTACTTGTTTACTTTTCATGTAAACAACTAATTTGAACTCAGTACATGGTCTAGTACATGTTAGATACCTCTGAAATGAAATTTTATGTTGTTTACTTCTTTGTTTACTTGTTGTCATGAGTTGTTTACTATCATAAATGTACTTGTGTTCTTGTGTTATGGTATGAGTATGCAGTGTCCACCTTGAAAACTAACAAAGTTATTAAAGTTTCCGAGATTGTTTACATAATTTGTTTACTTGTTTACTTGTTTACATAAAATGTTTACTAAAAGTTTTGTCTTAGTTAGGTTGTTGTATGGTGTGAATATGAACTCTCTACCTCAATTCGTTCTTGAGTTATAGTGAAAAGTTTGTTTTCGAGTCAAAGTCCAAAGTTCCTCTCGTGGAACCCATATAAGGAGTTATGCAAATGAGATGTCTGATTTATGCTGACGTTCCAGGGACCATAGAACCTTAACTCTGAAAGGGCATCTCTTAGTCGAGTTCCGTAAGAGCTGTACCTCAGCTGACAAACAGAGTCCATAGGAAATTTTAAGTGGGGAGAGTGGCGATCCACCGATCGATTTTTGTGTGACCCCGCCCACCCCTTCCCTCTTTGTCTCCGCCCCCAGCCGGCCAGCTGCGGTGTGCGTGAGAGGAGAGAGGGAGAGTGTGATCGATTTCAGTCATCAGGTAAAGTTGTACATTCGACGTGTGAGCGGCAATGTACTGTTCCGCAAGCGATCGATGGACGAGTCCGCGCAACCGCCAGCATTGAACCACAACCACTGTGTGCACTGGACGGTCTGCGAAATGAGGTACGTTTCTCTCTCTCTTGAGAGGTGCCGCCCTCGCGTTCCCTCAACTCTTCATTTTCTCGTCTTTCCTGAAGGGTGCTGCCCCTGCGTTTTACCGAATACGAACATTTTTATTGCAACAGCCGCGAGGCTGGAGCGATCGTCAAGGTAAGCAGGAAGATGTGTTGTGTATCTCGCATAACACGCCCATCTCTCTTCACTCTCTGTCTTTCCATCTGAGGGGTGCCGTCCCCGTGTACGAATATAACTCTCTACACTCCCGGAAACGGTGAGGCAGCGGTCAGCGGTGAACAGAGGGAGACAGAGAGAGGCGACAGCGAGCGAGCGAGAAGCAGAGTTGGGGCGATCGATTTCAGGTCAGGTAAAGTTGAGCATTTGATATGTGACCGGCGCTGTTTCGCGAGCAGCGACGGACTATCTCTTCGCTCTGTACCAGCTTCATTTGTTGTACATCGACCCCGGAGAGGAGAACGATGAGGTGAGTGTGGTGTACTGTAGTTTGTGTTTTGGGTACTGTAGTTTAGGGGGTCCAACCTGGCTCTCTCTTTTGCGTCAGTGCGCAATCGCGTTTATTGTCATAACTTGCTTTAGAGTTGACGATTGTTGCTCAACCAAAGTTAGCTACTACTTTTATCGCAGTCCGAATATCCTGATATATAATGTGAATGACTTTCATTACTAGTATCATTTACCACTTTGTATGATATTAGGAAGTTGTCGCTTAGATCTCCGTTCATATGAAATCGATAGCCTGTGAAAGAGCGAACATTTTGATATATTGTCCAACCGTCTATCTTTATTAGAAATGTTTCAAAACTGCTTGTAAAGTTACAGTTGTAAGCGTTGTGCGAGTGTGTTCGTCCACTCTCTTAGCTATTCGCCGTCTGTCTCTCTCGCGAGCGCGCGCTCTCTGCGCTCTCTCTCACTTTCCCGCGCAAATCGAGTAGTCGATAATCAAGCAGCCGACAGGAGTGATAGGGCGAGAAGTGGCAGTATTTCGACGCACAAAGAAACGCCATAGATGGAATACGGTTGAGAATTTCGGAAAACAAATGTGAAATATAAGACCATACACACTTCAGACAATCAAATGAGCCTAAGTGAGACGATTTTGACCAAGTTGAAAAATCAGCTTGTACCCCCTACTGTAGTTACTGTAGCAATACGGTAGCGGTACAGTACTTTCCCGTGTATTTTGTCTCGTTTATATGCGCTTTCTGCGGCTCCGGCTGGCAGGAAACGCTTTGTGTGAGCGAGTCAAATCGATGACCCCACACGCTCTCCCAGTACAACTACTCATACTAGTTTTCCGGTTTTGTTTTGTAGTAATGTTTCTTTAATTATACCGTAGAGCGGGTAATGCTTTTTCAGCAACGTAACAGTTACAATCCCCCGTTTAGATGGGTGGAGAGAGGGAGAGGGAGAACGACCCAGCGTAGACCCTATTTTCTCTCACACCCTCTCTGCCCTTGTGTCTAGACGGCTCGCCGCGTTCAAAGAACGCGCAGAGTGCAATGTCCGCTCTCGAGTGTGCACTGATCACGCCATTCGACCGAGCAGACTACGCACAAGCGCCCGCCATTCGCCTTGCCATTCCGGCGACGCTCTAGTGATGGCAGCGGCTGCGGCGACTAGGGAGGTGACGTCATTTGTGGAGACGTGCCCGCACAAGGACTACATGGAGGTGGGTTGTTTTACCACTTTGTTTTGTCCGATTTATTAAGTCTACGTGACTAGTTATTGGGGTTTTGTGCACTACTAACTAGCGATACCATGGTAGTCACCAGTATCGCGCCTATATAGGCGGGATGGGAACGCGCGGCGGTGGGACGCAATGCGAGAACCCTGCCCCGGCGCGCGCAGAGGATGGGCCTGACGTAGTGCCCTACCCTCAAACAACTGCCCCCCAGATGCGGAGATTGAGTGGTATTTGCATATGTAAAGCGCTCTTTCAATGTAACGGGACAGAGACTGCCCTGGCCTAGCCCAGCCGAGGGACCTCCCCAGAGATCTCCGGGATCGGCGGAGGATCTGTGGCCGTGGGTTGGGGGATGACCTTCGCCCGAGGATACACATTGGTGGCATGTGTAGAAGATTTTAGATTTGTGGTAATATGATAGGTGATGAACTGCTGTACACAGTAGTCACTTCCCTCTGCTATGCACTTGTTTAGAGTCGCCAGACGGTAGCTTGCAATCGGAGTAGCACCGAGCAAGGGCGCCTCCGTTCTCCTATGTTCGGAGGGGCGGTGACGCTGCCCATGAGTCGCCGAACGACCATATGTACTACAAACGGCTGACGCACCGAGGGCGTGGACTGCAGGCGCTGGATCACGGATCCAGGACTTGCGCTGCTTAGGACCACCTCGGGAGAGAGAAGAGAGACTGAGCTGATCTCTTGGCGCCTTCCGCCGAGTCGAGCAGCCTGGATGGGACAGCTCATGATCTTCTATAGGTGTAGGTTTTTTTCTGTATGCTTTCCCCCATCACTCTCTATTTTTTTTGCGCTTTTTCCGCCCCCTTTCTCTAAGTATTGATATCGATTGGTCGCTGCCAGTCAACATTGTTTCTACATTGTTCTCTCTATCGCCGCATCCTCATTGCGCGCATATCTTTTCTCCTTATCATCACGCCATTTGCCTCACATGCTTTTGTCGTGTTTTCGGGTACGCGCCGCCAGTTCGTGTAGACCCATGAAGCATCACAGTAATGTGGCGTTTTGCAGGTCACACTCGCTCTTGTGATTTCGATTTTCGCGTGGTATAGTTTTCGCTATTTCTATCCGTCTTTCTTTCCTCGAGAGGTGCCATCCTCGCGTTCGCATTACATTTCATCCGTCTTTCTATTCCTTGAAGGGTGTTGTCCCTGCGTTCAACCGAATAACCACAACTTGTCGCAAAAGCCGCAAGGCCAGAGCGATCATCGGTCAACAACAAGGTAAACAGGTAAGCGGTGGGTGTATTGTGGCTCGCACATAATACACTGGTATCTCTCTCTCTTGCTCCATCATCTTTGTCTATTCCTGAAGGGTGCCGTCCCCGCGTCTCGACTTATATCTTTCCTTATAACAATCAACAGGATAACAGTCGAGTGGGGAGAGAGACCAGCGGAAGTGAGCGAGAGTGAGATAGAGAACAGCGATCGATATGCCAGGTGAGACATCCGGAAACAGCAGGTCGCCGGCGACACCGGCGCACCCCGAGTTTAACATGGACCAGTTCCTGCAGAACAACAGGCTGCAGAGGAGCGCGTTAGCAGAGTTGAACACTGCGGCGAGTGGCGTGAAGGACATCATCCTTCCTTCCGATCTGGCCGCGGTGCGCGACGCCATGACCAAGGCCGTCGCCGAGACGTACATCAACGGAGACGACCAGGAGAAGGCGTTCAACAAGGCGCTTGAGGCAATCCGCGCGAGAACTGAGGCGACTGACGCCGACATTCTTTCCATCAGTCAGCAGATTGCGGAGGTGCAGGCGATCTACGCGGACGCCAGTTCGCCCGAGCGCCCGTCTACATTCACCGGCGAGAACCCGGCGGAGTGGAAGGGATTCAAGAGAAACTTTGAGGACATCATGCGAACCCGCAGCGTGCGCCTCACCACCGAACGCAAAGCGGCCACCCTCAAGGGGTGTCTGCGCAGCTCCGCTCGCAACAGCATCGAAACGATGCCGGAAGCGAACAGAGACGACTATGACAAGATCATCGCCTTCCTCGACAAGAGATACAACAGCGTATCGGCGCGCCGCACAGGCGCAGGTGCGCAACATTTTCATGAGAGAGGGTGAGTTCGTTCTGAACTTTGAGGATCGACTGCGCACCGCGTTCGAGACCGCGTATCCGAACGACCCGAGGAGCTACTTCAACAAGGCTCTTCTGGAAGCGTTTGTGATAAAACTGCCCCTCGAGATCAGCGCTCGGGTGTGTGACACTGGATCAGGCAAGGGATTTCGCGTGCCGTGCGATCGCGATTCGAGACAAAACCAACAGGATTCGGATGGAGAACGAGAGGGATCGTCAAGTGATGGTTGCAGCGATGAAAGCCAAGCAACAGCCGGTGGACGAGGTAGCCATTTTTTTTGTCTATGTTGTTTGAAGGGAATTCGAATGGAACATGAGAGAGTGCGCGCCTTCTGCACAACAACAACTACGGTGGAAGCAACGGAGAGAGTAGGAGAGTTTATAACAAGAAGAACAACAGGCACCAGCCCACTCAGAGCACGGTGCAGTGCTGGGAGTGTCACCAGCTTGGTCATTACAGGAATAGATGTCCTCTGAGGCAGCAGAACGCTCAGCACGCGTCGCAGCAGTATCAGCAGCAGCCGGCGTCGCAGCCGCAACAGCGGTATGTTCAGCAGCAGCAGTTATCGCCGCAGCAGCAGTTCATGCCGCAGCAACACTTTGCGCCGCAGCAACACTTTGCGCCGCAGCAACACTTTGCGCCGCAGCAACACTTTGCGCCGCAACAGCAGTCGCAACAGACGGGACGGCCTACTGTCCGCGTCGTCGACGCGTACTCATCCGACTCCCTTTCAGAGGTGGATGATCCCCGTCGACAGCTGCAGAATGCCAAGACAGAGCTGGGATACATGACTGAAGCCAAGGATAACTTGGCAACACAGGCGGCTCTTTATAAGAAGAGGAGCGAGGAGCTGCACGACCGCTGGGTGGACAAGGCTTCCGAGATGGCACCTCAGGTGAACACGCTGAGGGTGAGTGCCAGGAAGTCGAGTGGAGCCAAGGCCCACGTGGGTTTGCTTATGCTTGCAGCTATCGCGCTTCTGATGAGAGGCGCGAGTGCATGCGAGTGCGAGCAGATGGGCAACAACAGCAACATCGGCACGCCACAGGAGGTACCGATCACGATCCGGGGTCCGCTGCTGGTCATCAATCACTCGAGTATGATGAACCACGAAAGCGTTAGCTGGATGAGTATGATCATTGCAGGTGGATCCTACCTGTGGGTGACCTTGTGCTGTTTCTACCTGACGATCAGGATGTGCGGATACATTGTGCGTGGCAGGAGAACAAACCCTCCGCACAATCAAGCAATCACTGAGGCGTCGGAGGTGGACAACCACAACAACAACGAGGAGGAGGGATCCGAGGAAACCAACTCCAGTCGCCCCATCACTCCGTTCCGGCAGGAGATGCGCGAGACGGGGATGTTCGCGATCAACAACGCCGCCGGACGGGAGAGTGAGGGAGATGCGACGAGCGACGGAGAGCCGAACGACTCTTGCGTCAAATACAAGGACAATTCGGAGAGTGAGATCGAGGCTGCACTCTGCGGGGACGACTGCGAGAGGTACGTGACCATTGACTACAACAGGGTCATGCAGCACTTGCCGGTCGAATGGAGCACCGCGGACAATCCGACGGGCGACACTGAGGAAAAGCAGTTCTCCGACACTCTCTAGCCGGATACGGAAATGGCAGACGTCATGTGCGCTGACAGGGTGAGTCGTGGCATGTTCTCACTGAACGCGCCGTGCGAGATCAACGACTGCAGGATGCTTGCGCTATTCGACACGGGAGCCAATGTGAGTGTGTGTGCCACACCTCTGTGACGCCGCTCATTGGTGTGTTCAATTTCGACGCGCCCGGCATCGAGTCGGCAACGGGACCGTCCGGCGGGCCGGTGAAGTTGTGGGATAGAAGCTCACCAACATTAAGATCAGCGGTATCAACCATCCCACCGTGGTAAACTTCTCTCGCACCATGGCCAAGCCGATGGACGTGGAGGGATTTCAAATTATCCTCGGAAACGACTTCCTCGCCCGGCTGCCCCGTTGATCAATCGATTATCGCAACCGGCGATTCGAGGTGGGAGGCGACAGTATCCCCATCGTCACCATGATCGACGTACCCGTCAAGAAGGACGGACTCGCGAGCATCATCGCCCGCGACACTCAGGTAGTCAAGGCGGGACATGAATCATTCATCGATTGCAGCATCATCTCGGATGAGGAAGGCAACGACTGGTGCACCGACGGCGTGGGAGAGGTGTTCCTTGAGAACAACCTCTACATGCAGCCGACCGTTCTCAACGGGAAGGGAGGCGAGCTCCTCATTGCCAACGGCACCAGCAAGGACGTGGTCATCTACAAGGGCCAGTTCTTGGCAGACGCCGTCCCCTGCTTTCGGACGAACGTTGGCGTTCTCCAGGAGCGGTTTTAGCACAGATGCCACGCCTCTCTTCCATCATTCTCTTCCCTTCTCTCAGTCTGTCTCTCTTGAGGGGTGCCGTCCCCGCGTATCAGTTACGATCAGATCCCCAACCAAGCTGCCAGCCGGCGCCCGCGCAATCCGCGAGCGCGCCGCACAGGTACTCAGGCTTGCGGTGACGCGACAAGAGGAGTCAGACTGCGAGCAGATCCCCAACGGGATCGACGTGAAGGTGGAACAGGAGGGGGAGGAGCCAGCTTCTGGTGATCTTCCAACCGACGTCTTCGTGCCGGACATGAGCGGCAGCATTCTCAACGACGACGAGAAGACGATGATGGCTGAGCTGTTCAAGCAGTTCAGTGACGTCATGTCAACCTCTTCGTATGACTTGGGATCATACGAGGCCGACCTCATTGAGATCGATCTGCACACCGACGCCGAGACGAATTATAGAGCTCGAAACAGCCGGGTACCTATGAAGTACCTCAAGGAGGTAGACAAACATTCCGGAATTCTCGAGAGACGGCAGCTACGTGAAGACGCTTCTCCGCACATTTCGGGTGGTATGGATGAAAGCCGAGCGGGAGGCCGAAGTGGCAAGGAATAGAATGACCACTAAGCTGCCATCTCACCTGAAGCCGCTAGAGATCAACGTTAGTGATCGCGTCTACCTCAAGAACTACAACAAGACGAAAGGAGTCAGCGACAAGCTGATCCTCCCTTGGAAGGGTCAGTATAGAGTGCTGGAGATTGAGCACCCATACGTCACTTTCAAGAGCTGCGTCGCTCAGGAGGTACCAAGGAGGGTGCACAAGGACTAGCTGAAGAAGTGCTTCGAGCTGGGCTGCGCAATCCGCGAGCGCGCCGCACAGGTACTCAGGCTTGCGGTGACGCGACAAGAGGAGTCAGACTGCGAGCAGATCCCCAACGGGATCGACGTGAAGGTGGAACAGGAGGGGGAGGAGCCAGCTTCTGGTGATCTTCCAACCGACGTCTTCGTGCCGGACATGAGCGGCAGCATTCTCAACGACGACGAGAAGACGATGATGGCTGAGCTGTTCAAGCAGTTCAGTGACGTCATGTCAACCTCTTCGTATGACTTGGGATCATACGAGGCCGACCTCATTGAGATCGATCTGCACACCGACGCCGAGACGAATTATAGAGCTCGAAACAGCCGGGTACCTATGAAGTACCTCAAGGAGGTAGACAAACATTCCGGAATTCTCGAGAGACGGCAGCTACGTGAAGACGCTTCTCCGCACATTTCGGGTGGTATGGATGAAAGCCGAGCGGGAGGCCGAAGTGGCAAGGAATAGAATGGCCACTAAGCTGCCATCTCACCTGAAGCCGCTAGAGATCAACGTTAGTGATCGCGTCTACCTCAAGAACTACAACAGGACGAAAGGAGTCAGCGACAAGCTGATCCTCCCTTGGAAGGGTCAGTATAGAGTGCTGGAGATTGAGCACCCATACGTCACTTTCAAGAGCTGCGTCGCTCAGGAGGTACCAAGGAGGGTGCACAAGGACTAGCTGAAGAAGTGCTTCGAGCTGGAGGGCCCGATATGGAGCAGACGCCGACTCTCGGAGAGCGAGAGAGAGGCGCTCCGACAGGCAGGCGCCCAGCCAGCTGACCAGCCCGGCAAAGTCAAGCCGAGCGACGGACCGCACAAGACGGATCCAAATCTGGATGAAGAGCAGTCGGCAACTGAAGAGTTCGTGCGGCAGAAGAATCCGAGACGCGGCAAGTACAACAAGAACCAGATTCGCGCGCCACGCCCTCGCGATTCCATCGAGGAGTCTCAGTGAGTCAGCTAATCGACTTTCAGCGACATTGTCATTTTCTTTTAGTGTAAGATTTTCAATTTCATTTATATATCATTTGCTTCCCTTATGCGTTATTCATACACAGCGTTTGTGGCTGCGCGCGCCGTTATTTCCAGCTGCGCGGCCGGTCCCTCGATCCCCAGCAAAGAGGGAGAAAGAGAGATTCGCTCCCCCGAAGAAGCTAGAGCAGTTTTCGCAATCACCAGCAGGCGCTTGCAAAGGGGGGAGGCGACGGCAGACAGGCAGATGCGACGCGGAGCGGATGCGAAGCGGTCAATCGATGAAGCATGCCCAGCGCGCAGCCTGGCGAGAGCGCGACATCGGGGGTGCAGACGACAGGCCTATGCGCAGTGGCAAACCCCGCCCACAATCGCACCACTCTGCCCCGATAGTCACGCCGCGACCGGCCGTTTACGCGTGTATTAGACCGCTGTGGTCACTACCGAGCAGTCCAACGACACCAGCATGGACATGCCCGGGGAGATCAGGACGGGTGAGTCGTTTTGTAATCATTCATTTTGAGTCATTCATTCTCTTATCAGTTTGTGCTTCGTTAGCTTTTATTTTATAAGTTTTCGTTATTAGCGTTTTGTAGTTTCATTCAGACATTCAGTTGCAATATATAAGTTTAGAACATTTGTGTTAGTTTAGAAAAAATTTTTGTACCAGTTAGAACAGTTTAGTTGCATTTTGTGTGTTTTGTTTATTATGCATCATTTGTTTGAATTGGGTTGCATCGATTTATCGATTGCAACACAGTTCTGTACATTGTAAACTGTATTCGCAGGTTCAGCCCCACTGGACCCGGCTAGCAATAGCTGCAGCAGCAGAACCGAGGGAGCGCACCGGGTCGCCAAGGCAGGCGCGCCGATCGGGCGGACCAGCTCCAGCTTCTACGGGAGCGAAATCACCTACTCTGTCTGCTGGCAGGAGACCGGCAAAATTGAGGGGTGCTGTCCCCGCGTTTTTCCTATAAACCACCAACAAAACCAAGGTGAGTCGAGGGAGAAACCGGGAGCTACCACTCGTTTGTAGGTTCTTCGTCTGCAACGAGTCCGCTGCCAACGACGAGGCTTACTCTCGACTACGACGTCGATCAGACCGAGAAGATTGGAACATCGAGCTGACCACCGGCTCGACCAACAGCGAGGTGTTCTGCGCCGCGCACAAGCTGACAAGGACAAGAGACCAAAAAGCCTTCCGGTTCACCAACGGTGGACCACAGGTATGAGACTAAGGGTGTGTACAAAGATACACAACCCCAGTTGTTCAAACGGTTGCGAAACATGCAGTTTACTTGTACGAATTGTATCCAGTTAATTTTCGGTCATACTTTTTGAGTGAGTGAGACAAACTTTCAGTCAACCCACTTGTTCAGGAGCTGGTGGACTCAGCCATCAAGGTTGGGATCTCACTGACTCGGCAGCTCTGCGGAGATCCGTCAAGGACAGCGGCGATACCAGCAAGGTGGCGCCCGGCAACGTCAACATTGACGAGGATCTTACAAGCCCCGCCGGCAACGGCGAGATCGAGCCGCAACTCGGTAGCCGCGACACCGAGAAGGTGGTGCACAGAAGCGCCGCCCCAAGATGGTTTCATTGACAAACCAGCTGGTTTGGATCCTAGCGGTACGTTACGATACGTTTCGCATTTCCGATAATAACATGGATTGTTCAGGTGCGACAGCCGGACACCCGAGCGACCAACGCCCTTGATCGCTCGACAGAGAGAGCAGCACCAGGAACAAACCCGAGTGCTTTCTCCGCGTCAGCGTTGGAGCGCCATTTCTCCATTGAACGAGCCGTGCCAACAGGAACGCCAACCAGCAGCAGCTGTGCAGCACGCGTCAAGCAGTCCAGCTGCGAGGCCAACGGGCCAACCAAGGTTGCCAACATCACGTCATCAGCCGAGGTATCTGAAGAGTTTGAGTGAGAGCGATTGCGGCTCTGACTCTCTGCGGTCAGGCCTTGTGTCCGTCCGCCGGGAGTCGGACGCTGCAAAGGGGGGAGGTGTGACAGAGAGAGTATCTCTGTCTGTCGCATCTCACTCTGCGAGAGAGATGCTTACTCGACTTTAGTCTGATCACTCATTGCAGCCAACGGCACGACGGGTGATCTACCGATACACCGGCGGGAACGCGGCCGATCGACTGATAACAAGCGGGAACAGGCGGGACTCGTGTCGTCCGTCCATTGGCCGAGACGCCACTACATGCCCCGCCCCCTTCCCTATATAAGCCACCCTCACCACTCAGTCAGGGGTTCAGTACGGCGGTAGCTGATACTCAGATGCCAGTCCTGAGACCGTAGGTCCCACCATTGACCACCTGAGGGGTGCCGTCCCCGCGTCCACATTGGGGTTTTACCCCGTTCCCTATCCATTTCTCATTGTGTGCTTGTTATGCGAGATAAAGATGCCAAACATCTGTTCTTGTATTGCATTCACATTATGTCCCACGGGAACTAATGTGGACTACTGGTTTGTCATCAACGGTAGTAGTTTGCGGTTTGATATCGAAGTCCTCTGGGTTGGCGCATCCGCTCACGCGGATGTCCCTAACAGGTAGGTCCTGGGCCGACCGGCGTTCACACGTCCAAACACCTGTCACTGTGGTATGAAAGCTAAGAAGTGAATCAATGAAAACAAACCATTGCAGGGCCATTAACATATGACATTCTCAATAGATTCCAGCAATTGAATACCAGTCAGCAAAATCCTTTGAAGTTTTACGCCTATTCGGGGGTGGGTCACATAACAGTTCATCGTCAGTTCACACAGCAATTTTTCAGCACGATTTCACAATTATGTCCCTACTGTCTACCTTCGATATAGTCTTGACCGAACTACCCGAGCCAGCTTCGGTGGTCCTCTTGGAAATGCATGCGCGTAAAGGACGTCGAGTAATGGAGGTAACTATTCAGGAAGTTAACATAAATGGTATATTGCCAGTTGTACTTCAAACCTTGCGCTGATTGCGTGGTTGATCGGATTGCGTTTCCCAACTGCGCCGATCCGTGTTCACTGGACGATCTGCGGGCGTCTGTGCAGCAGTATATACCAGATGACTGGATCAACGAGTGCCACACACACCTAGAGCTGACAAGTATTTCAACGCTGGTATGGATATTAATACGACTAGCATTTAAAAGGTTCTCTATTATCATGGATTCTTTTCGGAGTCACGATTATTTGTTCAATAGCACTCTTCTTGAAATTCCGAACGAAGAAAGAGGAGGCGACTTCATTACTCAACGACAATCTTTTCAGATACAGATATACAAGATACACAAGATAAACACTTACGCAATCTGAGACTCACTCGGGCCGTTTCATTTGTGCTTTCATGAGAAGTGTTTTACCACACATTCGCCGATCAGCAATAAATAAATAAATAAATAGTTTATTACCGCGTTGAGTACTTAGCGAGTGCATCATAGAAAACATAACAGTGCTTACGGTAGGATAGTAAAAGTGGGAAAAAAGAAGAAACATTCGAAGAGTAGGCAAAAATAGATAAAATAAAAAAAATAAGCAAACTTCACGTTACTGGTTTTCGCAGATTCAACAATATCAGATGGAAGTGAGTTCCATACTCCATAAACCCTCTGAAAAAACGCGCTGCTCCGCAGAAACGAGTCATATGACGGCAAAAGACGATATTTATGAGATGTGCGCGACCGAGTTGGGACTAGTGTAAAAAGACCAGAATAATAAAGAGAGGTTGCTTTAGTGATAACCTTGTGTATGTACGCTACGTCATTTATAAAGCGGCGTTGTTCAAGAGTTTGAAGGCCAAGAAGCTGGAGGCGTTGGGGATAAGTGAGCGAGAACAAGCCAGCGCGACGACATATTCGGCGCGTATAGTATCGCTGCACTGACTCGATCAAGTTCACTGATCCCACATCCTGAGGGTTCCACAATTCAGTACAATACTCTAGCTTGCAGCGGAAATACGTTGTGTAAGCGGTGACAAGAACCTTCAAGTCTCTTGTACGATAAACTCTCAGAAAATCATTTATGGCATTTAGGGTGCCTTTAACAATGTTCGCAAAATGGTCATCAAAAATCAAGGACCCACACATAGTCACACCAAGGTCCCTTACAGAGTTAGCAGGTGCGAGCGTAGTGCCATGTGCTGTATACTCATGCTTGGGATTTCGGCGGCCTATGTGCAGTATCTGCGTTTTCTCGGTGGAGATCTGCAGACCCCATTCTAAAGCCCACTTTGCGACAGCGTCAATTGCTTTTTGAAACATAATTTTAGCCAAATTATCACCCGGATCAGAAGCGAAGTAGATTTTCAAATCGTCTGCGTATAGAGCACACTCGACATAATCAGGCAGGCTATCAACAATATTATTGATGAAGATATTGAAGAGTATGGGTCCAAGACACGCCCCCTGCGGCACGCCACAGTTGACGAGTCGAGGAGACGAGAGCTCATCTCCAACCATAACTTGTTGGCAACGGTCAGAAAGGAAGGCTCGAATCCACCCGAGAACGTTTCCACGAATGCCCAGCGAATGCAATTTTTTGAATAGTAGTTTATGATTGATTGTGTCGAAAGCTTGCAGAGGAGCGCGTTAGCAGAGTTGAACACTGCGGCGAGTGGCGTGAAGGACATCATCCTTCCTTCCGATCTGGCCGCGGTGCGCGACGCCATGACCAAGGCCGTCGCCGAGACGTACATCAACGGAGACGACCAGGAGAAGGCGTTCAACAAGGCGCTTGAGGCAATCCGCGCGAGAACTGAGGCGACTGACGCCGACATTCTTTCCATCAGTCAGCAGATTGCGGAGGTGCAGGCGATCTACGCGGACGCCAGTTCGCCCGAGCGCCCGTCTACATTCACCGGCGAGAACCCGGCGGAGTGGAAGGGATTCAAGAGAAACTTTGAGGACATCATGCGAACCCGCAGCGTGCGCCTCACCACCGAACGCAAAGCGGCCACCCTCAAGGGGTGTCTGCGCAGCTCCGCTCGCAACAGCATCGAAACGATGCCGGAAGCGAACAGAGACGACTATGACAAGATCATCGCCTTCCTCGACAAGAGATACAACAGCGTATCGGCGCGCCGCACAGGCGCAGGTGCGCAACATTTTCATGAGAGAGGGTGAGTTCGTTCTGAACTTTGAGGATCGACTGCGCACCGCGTTCGAGACCGCGTATCCGAACGACCCGAGGAGCTACTTCAACAAGGCTCTTCTGGAAGCGTTTGTGATAAAACTGCCCCTCGAGATCAGCGCTCGGGTGCAGTTAGCCGACTCGGAGACACTGGATCAGGCAAGGGATCTCGCGTGCCGTGCGATCGCGATTCGAGACAAAACCAACAGGATTCGGATGGAGAACGAGAGGGATCGTCAAGTGATGGTTGCAGCGATGAAAGCCAAGCAACAGCCGGTGGACGAGGTAGCCATTTTTTTTGTCTATGTTGTTTGAAGGGAATTCGAATGGAACATGAGAGAGTGCGCGCCTTCTGCACAACAACAACTACGGTGGAAGCAACGGAGAGAGTAGGAGAGTTTATAACAAGAAGAACAACAGGCACCAGCCCACTCAGAGCACGGTGCAGTGCTGGGAGTGTCACCAGCTTGGTCATTACAGGAATAGATGTCCTCTGAGGCAGCAGAACGCTCAGCACGCGTCGCAGCAGTATCAGCAGCAGCCGGCGTCGCAGCCGCAACAGCGGTATGTTCAGCAGCAGAAGTTATCGCCGCAGCAGCAGTTCATGCCGCAGCAACACTTTGCGCCGCAGCAACACTTTGCGCCGCAGCAACACTTTGCGCCGCAACAGCAGTCGCAACAGACGGGACGGCCTACTGTCCGCGTCGTCGACGCGTACTCATCCGACTCCCTTTCAGAGGTGGATGATCCCCGTCGACAGCTGCAGAATGCCAAGACAGAGCTGGGATACATGACTGAAGCCAAGGATAACTTGGCAACACAGGCGGCTCTTTATAAGAAGAGGAGCGAGAAGCTGCACGACCGCTGGGTGGACAAGGCTTCCGAGATGGCACCTCAGGTGAACACGCTGAGGGTGAGTGCCAGGAAGTCGAGTGGAGCCAAGGCCCACGTGGGTTTGCTTATGCTTGCAGCTATCGCGCTTCTGATGGGAGGCGCGAGTGCATGCGAGTGCGAGCAGATGGGCAACAACAGCAACATCGGCACGCCACAGGAGGTACCGATCACGATCCGGGGTCCGCTGCTGGTCATCAACCACTCGAGTATGATGAGCCACGAAAGCGTTAGCTGGATGAGTATGATCATTGCAGGTGGATCCTACCTGTGGGTGACCTTGTGCTGTTTCTACCTGACGATCAGGATGTGCGGATACATTGTGCGTGGCAGGAGAACAAACCCTCCGCACAATCAAGCAATCACTGAGGCGTCGGAGGTGGACAACCACAACAACAACGAGGAGGAGGGATCCGAGGAAACCAACTCCAGTCGCCCCATCACTCCGTTCCGGCAGGAGATGCGCGAGACGGGGATGTTCGCGATCAACAACGCCGCCGGACGGGAGAGTGAGGGAGATGCGACGAGCGACGGAGAGCCGAACGACTCTTGCGTCAAATACAAGGACAATTCGGAGAGTGAGATCGAGGCTGCACTCTGCGGGGACGACTGCGAGAGGTACGTGACCATTGACTACAACAGGGTCATGCAGCACTTGCCGGTCGAATGGAGCACCGCGGACAATCCGACGGGCGACACTGAGGAAAAGCAGTTCTCCGACACTCTCTAGCCGGATACGGAAATGGCAGACGTCATGTGCGCTGACAGGGTGAGTCGTGGCATGTTCTCACTGAACGCGCCGTGCGAGATCAACGACTGCAGGATGCTTGCGCTATTCGACACGGGAGCCAATGTGAGTGTGTGTGCCACACCTCTGTGACGCCGCTCATTGGTGTGTTCAATTTCGACGCGCCCGGCATCGAGTCGGCAACGGGACCGTCCGGCGGGCCGGTGAAGTTGTGGGATAGAAGCTCACCAACATTAAGATCAGCGGTATCAACCATCCCACCGTGGTAAACTTCTCTCGCACCATGGCCAAGCCGATGGACGTGGAGGGATTTCAAATTATCCTCGGAAACGACTTCCTCGCCCGGCTGCCCCGTTGATCAATCGATTATCGCAACCGGCGATTCGAGGTGGGAGGCGACAGTATCCCCATCGTCACCATGATCGACGTACCCGTCAAGAAGGACGGACTCGCGAGCATCATCGCCCGCGACACTCAGGTAGTCAAGGCGGGACATGAATCATTCATCGATTGCAGCATCATCTCGGATGAGGAAGGCAACGACTGGTGCACCGACGGCGTGGGAGAGGTGTTCCTTGAGAACAACCTCTACATGCAGCCGACCGTTCTCAACGGGAAGGGAGGCGAGCTCCTCATTGCCAACGGCACCAGCAAGGACGTGGTCATCTACAAGGGCCAGTTCTTGGCAGACGCCGTCCCCTGCTTTCGGACGAACGTTGGCGTTCTCCAGGAGCGGTTTTAGCACAGATGCCACGCCTCTCTTCCATCATTCTCTTCCCTTCTCTCAGTCTGTCTCTCTTGAGGGGTGCCGTCCCCGCGTATCAGTTACGATCAGATCCCCAACCAAGCTGCCAGCCGGCGCCCGCGCAATCCGCGAGCGCGCCGCACAGGTACTCAGGCTTGCGGTGACGCGACAAGAGGAGTCAGACTGCGAGCAGATCCCCAACGGGATCGACGTGAAGGTGGAACAGGAGGGGGAGGAGCCAGCTTCTGGTGATCTTCCAACCGACGTCTTCGTGCCGGACATGAGCGGCAGCATTCTCAACGACGACGAGAAGACGATGATGGCTGAGCTGTTCAAGCAGTTCAGTGACGTCATGTCAACCTCTTCGTATGACTTGGGATCATACGAGGCCGACCTCATTGAGATCGATCTGCACACCGACGCCGAGACGAATTATAGAGCTCGAAACAGCCGGGTACCTATGAAGTACCTCAAGGAGGTAGACAAACATTCCGGAATTCTCGAGAGACGGCAGCTACGTGAAGACGCTTCTCCGCACATTTCGGGTGGTATGGATGAAAGCCGAGCGGGAGGCCGAAGTGGCAAGGAATAGAATGGCCACTAAGCTGCCATCTCACCTGAAGCCGCTAGAGATCAACGTTAGTGATCGCGTCTACCTCAAGAACTACAACAGGACGAAAGGAGTCAGCGACAAGCTGATCCTCCCTTGGAAGGGTCAGTATAGAGTGCTGGAGATTGAGCACCCATACGTCACTTTCAAGAGCTGCGTCGCTCAGGAGGTACCAAGGAGGGTGCACAAGGACTAGCTGAAGAAGTGCTTCGAGCTGGAGGGCCCGATATGGAGCAGACGCCGACTCTCGGAGAGCGAGAGAGAGGCGCTCCGACAGGCAGGCGCCCAGCCAGCTGACCAGCCCGGCAAAGTCAAGCCGAGCGACGGACCGCACAAGACGGATCCAAATCTGGATGAAGAGCAGTCGGCAACTGAAGAGTTCGTGCGGCAGAAGAATCCGAGACGCGGCAAGTACAACAAGAACCAGATTCGCGCGCCACGCCCTCGCGATTCCATCGAGGAGTCTCAGTGAGTCAGCTAATCGACTTTCAGCGACATTGTCATTTTCTTTTAGTGTAAGATTTTCAATTTCATTTATATATCATTTGCTTCCCTTATGCGTTATTCATACACAGCGTTTGTGGCTGCGCGCGCCGTTATTTCCAGCTGCGCGGCCGGTCCCTCGATCCCCAGCAAAGAGGGAGAAAGAGAGATTCGCTCCCCCGAAGAAGCTAGAGCAGTTTTCGCAATCACCAGCAGGCGCTTGCAAAGGGGGGAGGCGACGGCAGACAGGCAGATGCGACGCGGAGCGGATGCGAAGCGGTCAATCGATGAAGCATGCCCAGCGCGCAGCCTGGCGAGAGCGCGACATCGGGGGTGCAGACGACAGGCCTATGCGCAGTGGCAAACCCCGCCCACAATCGCACCACTCTGCCCCGATAGTCACGCCGCGACCGGCCGTTTACGCGTGTATTAGACCGCTGTGGTCACTACCGAGCAGTCCAACGACACCAGCATGGACATGCCCGGGGAGATCAGGACGGGTGAGTCGTTTTGTAATCATTCATTTTGAGTCATTCATTCTCTTATCAGTTTGTGCTTCGTTAGCTTTTATTTTATAAGTTTTCGTTATTAGCGTTTTGTAGTTTCATTCAGACATTCAGTTGCAATATATAAGTTTAGAACATTTGTGTTAGTTTAGAAAAAATTTTTGTACCAGTTAGAACAGTTTAGTTGCATTTTGTGTGTTTTGTTTATTATGCATCATTTGTTTGAATTGGGTTGCATCGATTTATCGATTGCAACACAGTTCTGTACATTGTAAACTGTATTCGCAGGTTCAGCCCCACTGGACCCGGCTAGCAATAGCTGCAGCAGCAGAACCGAGGGAGCGCACCGGGTCGCCAAGGCAGGCGCGCCGATCGGGCGGACCAGCTCCAGCTTCTACGGGAGCGAAATCACCTACTCTGTCTGCTGGCAGGAGACCGGCAAAATTGAGGGGTGCTGTCCCCGCGTTTTTCCTATAAACCACCAACAAAACCAAGGTGAGTCGAGGGAGAAACCGGGAGCTACCACTCGTTTGTAGGTTCTTCGTCTGCAACGAGTCCGCTGCCAACGACGAGGCTTACTCTCGACTACGACGTCGATCAGACCGAGAAGATTGGAACATCGAGCTGACCACCGGCTCGACCAACAGCGAGGTGTTCTGCGCCGCGCACAAGCTGACAAGGACAAGAGACCAAAAAGCCTTCCGGTTCACCAACGGTGGACCACAGGTATGAGACTAAGGGTGTGTACAAAGATACACAACCCCAGTTGTTCAAACGGTTGCGAAACATGCAGTTTACTTGTACGAATTGTATCCAGTTAATTTTCGGTCATACTTTTTGAGTGAGTGAGACAAACTTTCAGTCAACCCACTTGTTCAGGAGCTGGTGGACTCAGCCATCAAGGTTGGGATCTCACTGACTCGGCAGCTCTGCGGAGATCCGTCAAGGACAGCGGCGATACCAGCAAGGTGGCGCCCGGCAACGTCAACATTGACGAGGATCTTACAAGCCCCGCCGGCAACGGCGAGATCGAGCCGCAACTCGGTAGCCGCGACACCGAGAAGGTGGTGCACAGAAGCGCCGCCCCAAGATGGTTTCATTGACAAACCAGCTGGTTTGGATCCTAGCGGTACGTTACGATACGTTTCGCATTTCCGATAATAACATGGATTGTTCAGGTGCGACAGCCGGACACCCGAGCGACCAACGCCCTTGATCGCTCGACAGAGAGAGCAGCACCAGGAACAAACCCGAGTGCTTTCTCCGCGTCAGCGTTGGAGCGCCATTTCTCCATTGAACGAGCCGTGCCAACAGGAACGCCAACCAGCAGCAGCTGTGCAGCACGCGTCAAGCAGTCCAGCTGCGAGGCCAACGGGCCAACCAAGGTTGCCAACATCACGTCATCAGCCGAGGTATCTGAAGAGTTTGAGTGAGAGCGATTGCGGCTCTGACTCTCTGCGGTCAGGCCTTGTGTCCGTCCGCCGGGAGTCGGACGCTGCAAAGGGGGGAGGTGTGACAGAGAGAGTATCTCTGTCTGTCGCATCTCACTCTGCGAGAGAGATGCTTACTCGACTTTAGTCTGATCACTCATTGCAGCCAACGGCTCGACGGGTGATCTACCGATACACCGGCGGGAACGCGGCCGATCGACTGATAACAAGCGGGAACAGGCGGGACTCGTGTCGTCCGTCCATTGGCCGAGACGCCACTACATGCCCCGCCCCCTTCCCTATATAAGCCACCCTCACCACTCAGTCAGGGGTTCAGTACGGCGGTAGCTGATACTCAGATGCCAGTCCTGAGACCGTAGGTCCCACCATTGACCACCTGAGGGGTGCCGTCCCCGCGTCCACATTGGGGTTTTACCCCGTTCCCTATCCATTTCTCATTGTGTGCTTGTTATGCGAGATAAAGATGCCAAACATCTGTTCTTGTATTGCATTCACATTATGTCCCACGGGAACTAATGTGGACTACTGGTTTGTCATCAACGGTAGTAGTTTGCGGTTTGATATCGAAGTCCTCTGGGTTGGCGCATCCGCTCACGCGGATGTCCCTAACAGGTAGGTCCTGGGCCGACCGGCGTTCACACGTCCAAACACCTGTCACTGTGGTATGAAAGCTAAGAAGTGAATCAATGAAAACAAACCATTGCAGGGCCATTAACATATGACATTCTCAATAGATTCCAGCAATTGAATACCAGTCAGCAAAATCCTTTGAAGTTTTACGCCTATTCGGGGGTGGGTCACATAACAGTTCATCGTCAGTTCACACAGCAATTTTTCAGCACGATTTCACAATTATGTCCCTACTGTCTACCTTCGATATAGTCTTGACCGAACTACCCGAGCCAGCTTCGGTGGTCCTCTTGGAAATGCATGCGCGTAAAGGACGTCGAGTAATGGAGGTAACTATTCAGGAAGTTAACATAAATGGTATATTGCCAGTTGTACTTCAAACCTTGCGCTGATTGCGTGGTTGATCGGATTGCGTTTCCCAACTGCGCCGATCCGTGTTCACTGGACGATCTGCGGGCGTCTGTGCAGCAGTATATACCAGATGACTGGATCAACGAGTGCCACACACACCTAGAGCTGACAAGTATTTCAACGCTGGTATGGATATTAATACGACTAGCATTTGAAAGGTTCTCTATTATCATGGATTCTTTTCGGAGTCACGATTATTTGTTCAATAGCACTCTTCTTGAAATTCCGAACGAAGAAAGAGGAGGCGACTTCATTACTCAACGACAATCTTTTCAGATACAGATATACAAGATACACAAGATAAACACTTACGCAATCTGAGACTCACTCGGGCCGTTTCATTTGTGCTTTCATGAGAAGTGTTTTACCACACATTCGCCGATCAGCAATAAATAAATAAATAAATAGTTTATTACCGCGTTGAGTACTTAGCGAGTGCATCATAGAAAACATAACAGTGCTTACGGTAGGATAGTAAAAGTGGGAAAAAAGAAGAAACATTCGAAGAGTAGGCAAAAATAGATAAAATAAAAAAAATAAGCAAACTTCACGTTACTGGTTTTCGCAGATTCAACAATATCAGATGGAAGTGAGTTCCATACTCCATAAACCCTCTGAAAAAACGCGCTGCTCCGCAGAAACGAGTCATATGACGGCAAAAGACGATATTTATGAGATGTGCGCGACCGAGTTGGGACTAGTGTAAAAAGACCAGAATAATAAAGAGAGGTTGCTTTAGTGATAACCTTGTGTATGTACGCTACGTCATTTATAAAGCGGCGTTGTTCAAGAGTTTGAAGGCCAAGAAGCTGGAGGCGTTGGGGATAAGTGAGCGAGAACAAGCCAGCGCGACGACATATTCGGCGCGTATAGTATCGCTGCACTGACTCGATCAAGTTCACTGATCCCACATCCTGAGGGTTCCACAATTCAGTACAATACTCTAGCTTGCAGCGGAAATACGTTGTGTAAGCGGTGACAAGAACCTTCAAGTCTCTTGTACGATAAACTCTCAGAAAATCATTTATGGCATTTAGGGTGCCTTTAACAATGTTCGCAAAATGGTCATCAAAAATCAAGGACCCACACATAGTCACACCAAGGTCCCTTACAGAGTTAGCAGGTGCGAGCGTAGTGCCATGTGCTGTATACTCATGCTTGGGATTTCGGCGGCCTATGTGCAGTATCTGCGTTTTCTCGGTGGAGATCTGCAGACCCCATTCTAAAGCCCACTTTGCGACAGCGTCAATTGCTTTTTGAAACATAATTTTAGCCAAATTATCACCCGGATCAGAAGCGAAGTAGATTTTCAAATCGTCTGCGTATAGAGCACACTCGACATAATCAGGCAGGCTATCAACAATATTATTGATGAAGATATTGAAGAGTATGGGTCCAAGACACGCCCCCTGCGGCACGCCACAGTTGACGAGTCGAGGAGACGAGAGCTCATCTCCAACCATAACTTGTTGGCAACGGTCAGAAAGGAAGGCTCGAATCCACCCGAGAACGTTTCCACGAATGCCCAGCGAATGCAATTTTTTGAATAGTAGTTTATGATTGATTGTGTCGAAAGCTTTCTTAAAGTCGAAATAAATACAATCAATAACAAGGCCATTGGAAATATGTTTCAGCCAGTGACTATAACATTCAATAAGTTGTGCGTTGGTAGACCTTTTCTTACGAAAACCAAACTGTCTGGAAGAAATCAAGCTATTAGACTCGAGAAAATCAGTCATTTACCTGACTATAATTCGCTCTAATAATTTCGCTACACTACTTGTTAGGCTAATGGGACGATAGTTAGCTGGATTATCACGAGAACCCTTTTTATACAGCGGTTTTATATAAGCGACTTTCCAAATATTGGGGATAGCGCCCACTGATAGAGACATAGAAAAAAGAATCGAGAGCGGGAGACTTATTGTGTCAACTGTATTTTTCAAAAACGTGTGAGTGATTCCATCGGGACTGGTATTGATTTTTGAATCCAATCGTTGTATAGTCTTGTGAACAAGTGCATAAGAGACGTCAATCATGGTGAGTTGATTCGAGAAATAGGGAAGGGCAGAGCCGGTCGGAGCAACACTTCCACCAGAGAATATCGAGTCGAAGTATTCCCCGAACACCTCCGCCTTTTCCCTCGAATCATGGACCAACTCACCATTGTGTTACAGCGAGCTGATACCATAAAAAATATTGGTTTCAAATATTTTAATTAAATTTTAAAGAAATTTAATTAAGTTTTTTAATAAGAATTGAAAGGTACCCTGAGGCGTCCTCTTTACGTCACACGCTTTCGCTCACCAAGATTGAAAACGTGAATATCTGGAACTAAGTATTGTTTTTGTGGTTTCGAAAATGGTTTTGGATCCCCTAGGGCATTTTTGTTATCAATATGGTACTACGAGTATGTGGTAAAACACATCTCATATTAGTTATTTCTCATCTCTCTAATCCATTTATGTGCCACGTGACGGGTGACGATGACTTCTCTGATAAGCTGCTATCATTGTTATCAGTCCTTTTGCACACTTTCACTTTGTCCATCAACTACAAAGTTCGTGAGCGCTTCGTTATTCAGCTACGAAAAATACAAAATGTGCAGTTTTTCTTCCAAACGTCAAGATTTCACTGTTCGAACATGATCATACCAAAGTAAAAACCATTTTGATTTTTTGCCTGCTGTGACAGAGAGACACTCTCTGTCTGTCGCATCTCACTCTACGAGAGAGAGACGCTCCGAGTCTAGTCTGATCACTGATTGCAGCCAACGTCATGGCGGGCGATCTACTGATACACCAGCGGGAAGCGCGGGACGAACGTCGCTCGTCCATTGGCCGAGGCGCCTCTACACGCCCCGCCCCCTTCCCTATATAAGCCACCGACACCACTCAGTCGGGGGTTCAGTACGGCGGTAGCTGATACTCAGATGCCAGTCCTGAGACCTTAGGTCCCACCATTGACCACCTGAGGGGTGCCGTCCCCGCGTCCACATTGGGGTTTTTTCCCCGTTCCCTATCCATTTCTCATGTGTGCTTGTTATGCGAGATAAAGATGCCAAACATCTATTCTTGTATTGCATTCACATTATGTCCCACGGGAACTAATGTGGACTACTGGTTCGTCATCAACGGTAGTAGTTTGCAGTTTGATATCGAAGTCCTCTGGGTTGGCGCATCCGCTCACGCGGATGTCCCTAACAGGTAGGTCCTGGGCCGACCGGCGTTCACACGTCAATCACCTGTCACTCTGCCAAAGAACTTTTTGAAAGTGACGATAACTGTTGAGTGTCGGCAAAGAATTCGCTCGATTTCGCACATCACAAGTTTCGATGACCGAGTGGTAAGAGCGAGCGCATGTGAGCGAAGATTCATTTCCAGTCTCCTGATTCTTTTGAAGTGATCTTTTCTTCGAATGAAACAGGAAACGATCGAAAAATGCGCAATAACTTTATTCTAGTAAGTATCAGACACACTACGCAACTTCTTCTGCAAATTTGTAGCTGATTTGTTATTGAAAAAGTAATATTTATTTGTGCAAAAATAATAAGTGCGGAAAAATACATGGGACTGACTTCTTCACGCCGTGAATTCCAGGGCTGAGACTAGAAAAATGGGGAAACGTGATAATATAATTGTAAGAGAGCAGGGAGGGGTGGGGAGGGAGAGAGATAGAGAGAGAGAGTGAGAGAGAGAGGAGGGGGTAAGGGGGGAGAGAGGAGAGAGGGAGAGAGAGAGAGAGAGAGAGAGAGAGAGAGAGAGAGAGAGAGAGAGAGAGAGCATGGCGTCGCGATCCTCCGCGAGAATCTGTTCGGCCAGTGGATCATGCACGTCAAGTAATTCACCAGGTGTGTTTCTCATCTGTAGTTGATGTTATTGGAAAAGTTATATTTAGCAAGTCTTTTGTTCTTATCTTCCTTCACCGAGCCTTCTCTACCTGATCTCTCAGAATCCCGTGTGCTTTCTTGACTATGACGACTCGTTGTTACTGTACTACCCAAATTGTTTTTCACTTAAAAATGCATGTCCGCATTCAATTTATGTCCTATAATATTCGCTATTGCCCATATTTCTATATGTTACTAATAGGGTCTTATTTTGATAACCCTTTGTTTCCTCGATTGTTTGTTCCACTGTTTTTGTTATACCGAGATAAAGTTTGGAAGAGATGTCTCAAATCCAAGTTATTTGTGAATTCATTATTGTTTGTCATATGAATTCGATCTACGAAATTTTGTGAAGGTCCAATATGAATTTCTGAATTTTAGGCCCCATCCCATTATACTTTCACGCTGACGCTGACGCTCCCGTGCAAAAGATAGTTACATCTTTTGCACGGAAGCGTCAGCGTCGCGTCAGCCAGCGTTAGCGTGAAAGTATAATAAAATAATGGGGCCGCCGTTTTGTTGGAAAGTTTTGCTCGTATAGTGCACCACGAAATTGTGCGACACCACAACAAGTTGGTCAATTATCACGACGCAGCTGTTTGATTTTTCTCTTCTCTTTTTCGCGCGGTTTTGTTGGTTTTAGTTGGTTTATTTCGTGTTCGTTCTGGTTTTGAGAGTACAAGGATGTTTTGCAGACATGGCAGACATAGTGAAGTTGATCAAACTGCTCGAGTCGCAGGACACAAAGGTGTCTGAAGACGCCCGCATGGCACTGCGCAACTCGATCGACATGGGTGAGATCTATATATATATATTTTTTTTTAAATTTTTATTGTTTATTTTCTTATAGTACTACTGTTAGGTAAATGATTGACATGTTCGTATAGTGAAAATCGTGCTGCTTCAAGCCGTTTACGTGTTGAATATGAAAATAGTGAGTAGACATTGCATGTGATATCTATATTTGTGAGAATCATAGTTTCTTTGAAGGTGTGGGCATCCAGCAGTTAATCAGCTACTACGCCGAGCACCGCAGCGAGCGAGCGCTGGAGATGCTCTGTATGGTCAAGGAGCCGCACGATAAGGTACGCGACAACGGGACGGGGTGAGGCGAGGCGAACGTACCGTGTTAGTTAGTTAGTTCAGAAATGGTGTTATGAAGTAGTGATAACTGACTAGATTCATGTTTCTCCAGATCCTGATGGACTCGGCGACCGAGTTCCTGCGCACGCGGCCACTGGAGACGATGATCCTGCTCGGACAGATTGTACAGGTCCGCTTTCCCCTCCCCCCTCTCTCTCCCTCTCCCCCTCTCTCTCCCTCTCTCTTCCTCTCTCTCTCTCCCTCTCTCCCTCTCTCCCTCTCTCTCTCCTCCTCTCACTGTCTCCCTCGCTCTCTCCCCCTCTCACTGTCTCCCTTACAGGCCGCGCCGTCGTGGGTTCCGAAACTGGCGCACCACCAGCTCTTCCCCGCCCTCCTCCGAATGCTCGCCACCAGGGCAGACGACAAGAAGGTACGGTGTGGGTATCGCATTCTTGATTGGTGTGAAGTGTGAAGTATATTCTATTGGCACTTTTATCCGACCAATATGTCTGTTGAATATCAATACTATTACATGACTTTTATGTTTCACTTATGTGTCGCACTATTCTCTCTCTCTCTCTCTCTCTCTCTCTCTCTCTCTCTCTCTCTCTCTGCTTGTTTGCAATAATATTGATCCACACGCCTCACCACACCACTCAGATTATTATTTGATCGTTTGCCATCTTTGCGGTTTTGCTGGAGTCTGAGTGGTGGGGCTGGAGCTCGTCACTCCACTATGTCTTGCAGCGTCCCCGCTCCCCTATCCCGGAGGACATCTCTGCGGTGTTGCTAGTCGCCTCTCTTCTTCCCTACTGCTCCTCCCTCGGGGAGAAGGCGGTCGGAGGAGACCACATACTCCACAGGCTCTTCGTCGCATTCACCAGGACATGCGACTCGCTACTCATCAGGGTGGGTCGAGAGCTCAGTAGCACACATTTTGATTTGACTAACTTTTTGCTCAAAGCTCAAATCGTTCGAGGCGTGCATTATGTGTTTCACGTGTGTCGCATATTCCGGGATGGTTATGGTCGCCAATTCTTCTTGTATGTGTATGTTCAATCAATTAATCGTTTATCCGGAATCGTTATATCTGAATATGACAACACAACCATAATGATAAGAAGCATACAGTAGTGCCTAAGATGCTAGATACACACATAGGCTAACGCCGGGGAAAGACAGGTAGACTGACGAGGTTAGTAAAGGGAAGACGATACGTGATCGATAATCATTCCTGGACCATTAGAGTACCATTTTTGACGTGTAGAGCTCCAAGGGTCCCTTTGCTTCCATGCCAATTGTTATCTCCTCGCGCCATAGCTGCTTCCACATGAGGGAGGGTACTTCCCGCCGCCTCATTGGTTATTCGGGAAGGATTCTTGTCGATGACCGAACATTCGGCGGTGGTGGGGCAAAATGAGGACCCGACCGCATACTGCGGGGAAAAAAGAAGAATGCTCTCTATATGTATGTTAACTCTCACAATAGAATAGATTTTTTTTTCCGTACGATATGTTTCACGGGCAGGCTATGTTTCCGGGATGATTGGTTCTGTAATTGGAAGACATTGTCCTGTCCACCATCTACCATGTGCATTGCCGATTGCAGGCAGTGGAGGCGGCCCGCTCCCGCTCCGACATGGACCAGGTGCACGTGTCACACCTGCAGGTATGCATCATGTCGAGTCAATCATATGAGAATCAGATGTTTATTCGGAATCGCAAGGCTTTTGCAAACTTGCGATTGATACTATAGGGGTTTTGCTCAAGAACAAATTCTATAGAGTTGAAGTAGGGAGGTACAGTTCCTCCTTCTCAGTGATAGAGCGCTGCCGTACAGCATTGTTAGCAACATAGCATGCAAGAAGCAAGAAGAGATGGGAGCCGAAAAGGGATTGCATTGTTGATGTCTGAGTGTCGCACCCCTTGCAGTACGCGGTGCGGGAGCTGTTCACAGTACTCTACGGCATCTACCCCAACAACCTCATCGGCTTCCTCAGGTAGGGAGGGGATGTATCATATGCCGCATATATTACTGAACCTGATCCTACTGGGGAATCATGCCGGCATGAAGTGTGTTTCTCGTGGGATGTGGGATGTTATCAATGTTGCTAGCGTAAAATATTTCACAGGTTCGTAAGGCGGAAGTTTTGTTAAAACGTATGAGCAGAGCAGAGATCCGATATATCAGATATGCATGTGTGTACAAATGACACACTAACATTGTCAAAGGCGATACGGATTGCTAATTGCGTTTAAAAAGTATTTATGTGTGGAGTGTTTTGAATGTATGTGTTGCAGGCTGCAGTACAAGGACGCGGAGGACGCGGCGGCGCGTCGCACGCTCACCCACGTGATCGTGCCCCTTCTGCAGGGCGTCCGGCTACATCCCAACCTCCTCGTTCTCAACAAGGACAAGGAGCTCAGCAGGGACAGGTGCGTCGTCCGTCCGCGGTGGCTTTTATTTATCTGCATCGCTTTACTTGTTTTTATTACTCGACAATACGGTGTGTCATTGACATTACATTTTTTCTGGGAACATTGTGTAGCTGCGAATGTTATTTGCTGTGGAATGGAGCCAACCAGTGTGTTGGGTGTTTACAGATGGGCGCAGCGCGAGTCGCACGACTTCCTCAGCGAGTGTCGCCGCATCGTCATCGGACTCATCCCGGCCGGCACGCTAGAGAGTCAGTGGGGAGGATACATCGATGACGATGACATCTAGATCAGATACAGTAGGTAGTCGGAATGTTTGCCAACTCGGAAGTGTCTCCTGTTAACGTACTTATCGGTGAATGAGATTGAAGTAGCTAGACGGCACACTAGTAAGTTTCTAGGATCTAGGCGATGTATAGTCGCCGCCTGGTGGATAGTTTCTGTTATTGCCAGCCGGGGTCAGTTGGCGAAACTCAGTTTCGAGCGAGAGAGGTCAGACAGCGCGGGCAAATGGTCGAGTGTCGCGCGGCCTCTTTGATTCGCATGCCGGCTTCTTTGATCGATATTATCGTTTGAAAGCGCGCACTTGGGTCTCCTCACGACTAGAAGGTAGATCGAATGCGACTAGAGAGTAGATCGATGTTCTACCGTAATCTGGCGAACTATCTCCCAGAATAATATTATAGTTGCGGGCTAGGAATTAGGAATTATATCCAGATAGTAAGAAGCGCGCTCTCGATGCGAACGTGAAAGGTTTCAGTTGACTCAGCCTCGCTGGGTTGTGGAAATGAATTGTAAGCTTCTGTTTTAGGATAGCTCGATCACGTATTGTTCTTGACAAGTAGAAATTCTCTTTCTCCATGAGGTAATGTGTGTGTGTGATGAGTGGAATGGTGTGTTGCAGCCGACCTGCCGGCGCAGCCCGACTCGCCGCCTCCTCTGGCCGACGGCCGCGTGTTCGCCTCCCTCTTCCCACCCTCGCTCAACAACCTACACTCGCACAGCAGCACCAGCAGTCACTGTGAGTCCGAGATTCTCCAATACCCTCACCTCTATGCAACTCTGTTTCGTTTTCGGTTCTGTTTTTTCTTCAATATTCCGATATTCCTTTCATTATTTCATTTTTCATTATTTCTATTTTAACTCTTCAATGAAACTCCTTTTTTTGCCCTTTCGTTGATTGTAGTGTAATGGAGTGTTATTACTGCAATTCCTGCTTCTCTTTTCGTGTGAGTAGTGTCTAATGTGTTTTAGTGGACTGGAGTGTCGAGAAGTCGTAGCCGCAATCTTTATTATTCAATTCCTAAATGGACTTCTGTGTCTGTTGCAGTGGACTGGAGTGTAGAGGACCCGTACCGCGTGGGTCCGATGTCTGCCCTGGACACGCCACCGGGCAGCGAGTACGGGGGCACGGCGGGCGGGGGACAGAAGAGGAGTCTCGGAGACGCCAACAACACCATTGTGGTCAGCAGCGACAGGGTGAGTGAGGGGGGGGAGGGAGATGAGAGGGAAAGGCGAGAAGAGAGAGGGAGAGATTGAGAGAGTGAGAGATTGAGAGGTTGAGAGAGTGAGAAAGATAGAGAGGAAGTTAGAGAAGGGCGTGTTTCAGCGTCGCTTCTCGACGGGCGGCGCTTCGGACGACTCTCGCCGTCGCACCTCTTTCCGACAACACCTCAGCAGCATATTCACGTGGGTTACTTTTAAATATTTTAGAACATGTAGTTTTTTTTACGGTACCCGCAATCGTAATTCCTAATGAGTTAAAGTTCCGTGTTTCCGTTAGAACAATAAATTGTCAAATGATTGTATGTCATGCGTATAGACTGTGGAATTGGCCTAGAAGTGTCAATGGCAAATTGTCGTTTGTTCGTTTTCATGGATTGTGAAGATAGTTGGATGCGTAGGGTAGAGTGGAAAGTGAAACTAGCGCTGTAAAACGTATGCGCACGTTTCTTTCCGTTACGTATTAGCTTGCAGTGGTTCTCGACGCAGCGCCACCACCATCTCCTCGTCGATGCCCTCGCGTCAGCAACCGGTGGGAGAGGGAGGGGGAGGGGGGAAGAGGGGTACTGTAAATATCGAGGGATAGGGTGAATGAAAAGGACGTCGGATTGTCGGTAGTTTACACGGAGTGGAATTTATGATTGTCGTGAAACGTAATTTTGGAATAGGTGTATTTTTTGTGTGTCGTGTCGTGGCGTTTTGGAAAAAAAACCAAAGGATATAATGCGGGTGAGAGGATTGAAGGTATTCTGTAATTATCAGCGAGGGATAGGGGAAGGGAAGAAGACGATTCATCTCATTGTCGGTAGTTTACAAGGAGTGTGTTTTCGGATTGTGGTGAAACGTACTTCTGTAGTAATTGTTTTTGTGCATTCTGAAGAAGAGCTATTAGGGTAGGATTAGGATAGAGCCATGGAAAGAATGGATTTCATGAATTATAGGTGAATCCGCTTAATTGATTGCTTAATTTCTTCATTAATGATATTTGATTGAAGGTGGAGCCGCTGATCGAGGTGTGTGTGGCGGAGGAAGTGGAGAGGCGCGACAGGGACAGGGCAGGCAGCGAGGTGGGCGGGGCCAGCTATCTCCCCCTCTCTCTCTCTCTCTCTTTCTCTATACCTCTCTCTCCCTCTATCTCCCCTCTCTCTCTCAGTTTTTGTGGACTGGCCTTACTCGATAGGTTGGATGTAGGACGTTCCCTCCACAATTTTTAGTTTGAGTGCAAAGGACGATTCCTCCACCACCATGAACGATTCCTCCACCTACCATGAACGATTCCTCCACTTTGATAGGACGTTCCCTCCACTTTAAATTTAGGCATTTCACTGCTAATGTGTGACGTTTGAACGTTCTAATACATTATTTAGCCATAAATAATGCTCGTAATAATGCCTAGAAACTTTTAAAATGTTTGCTCATAGTCATAGTTATCACTCATCTCTTTCCTTCCACAAAGAGCCTTGCACGAGCCAACCTGAAGACAAACATTCTACCACAATGGAACACATCATTCAGCATAACTATTTATTTAAGTCAGCACTACGTACAAACAATGTTATAATAATATGCTAGTTTGTAAAGCATCTACATCGTGTTTTTTTCAACATGTTAGCCAAATGCCGCTGCCGCATTACGATAACATTGTTCAAGTAACGCATCATCACAAGTAGAGACTTTTGTCAATCTTTTCGCGCGTCGTACGGGCTTCGGAATAGAAACTTACATTACCGCACTTTCTTGCAGCAACTGTATTCTCTAACTTAACTTTTCAGCAAATTCAATTAACAAATGATTTCCATAAGTGACTGCATTCACGGATAATGTTTTACGGGTATTCTACGGAGCTATAGCACAGCTCTGTGGGTTAACAATATTTAAATTCTATTTTATCAAAAAAACCAAAAAAACAAGCCTATGGCCTATGGCCCATATCCCATATGTAGTTGTCTTTCGCGGATTGCTATATGCTAACGAATCACTGCCAGACATGAATCGGGGTTCTATACTGAAATCGGATATACCATACTACGATACCCTTACAATTAGTATCGGACTTGAACCACACTTAGGAAATTACATTACTAATCTGAACAATTATGCTACTTTGAAAATATCCTGATCCTTATAGTATTCTAATCCTATCGTGTTCTAAACGGAAACAAGAACGGATTGAAACGCGAACGTCTTTTGTGCATGAAGTCATCATATGATCAAAACATTACTTTGGAAATATTTAATAGTGAACAGATTGTCACTAATGGTGTAAGATTAGTTTTAACAATAAGTACTTTGATTCTCGTTTATAATAGACTCGCACTTAGCTCAGGATTTTTCGGTGAAAACATTATCGTGGATTTTGAACATACAGTATACTGAACGAAATGCACAGCAGATTTGTGGCGCCTTTCGTATCTCCGCTTCACTGACTCTCTCACAGGACCACGTGGCGTAAAGGTAACGCTCTCGCTTTGCAAGCAGCGGTTCGAATTTGGCTACACACGCAAAGTTTTGTCAAAACGAAAACATCGTCCAACGCGTTCTCATTTTTGTCTAACCACTCTAATGTCTCTCGTGAAAAGAGTGAAACTATACGAGGTATGATTGTTGTTGTTTGTCTTCATTATTCCACTACTCACACTCAGTTCTGATATCTTTCATCAGACAAACGGGCAGATGAATATTTAACTCATTTTCTATTAAATATGATATCTTCATATCCGTTTACAAGTAGCGACATCGCGAATACGATATCGTCTCTCTGGTTGGCTCGCGCATGGGCCATGGCTCCTAATAGAAGGAGAGAGATTTGTGAGATGTGAATCACTAACTATGAGCAAACGTGGTGAAAGTTTCTAGGCATTATTAAAGTTCATTATTTATGGCTAAATAATGTATTAGAACATACAAACGTTACACATTAGATGTGAAACGCCTAAATTTAAAGTGGAGGGAACGTCCTAGCAAAGTGGAGGGATCGTTCATGGTCGGTGGAGGAATCGTTCATGCTAGTGGAGGACCATGCAAAAGTGGAGGACCTTGCAAAAATGGAGGGAACGTCCTACATCCGATAGGTTTGGTAAAATTTGGTTGTATATTTCGGTCTTCTCTCAAACGCGATCGAGCTTTTATGTAATAACACTGAGCTCGCTATTTGTAACAAAATTTCTTTAAAAATGAATATTGCACGTAATTATGTGATTACCAAGAGTCATCAAGAGTTTAATACATTGTGCTCAAAATGTTGTTAATGTTTTCATACGTTGCAGCCAGTCAATAGTCAACATTAGTGTTGACTAGTAGTCAGTCTTTAGTAGTCAGTCAAAGTTGAAAATTGTGCTTTTTTTTTCTTTTACCCTTCTATAGGATATGGCTTGCAGAACAGTCAGTAGTCAGCCTATGTTTTAAATTCTCGATGATGTTTATCATGTAATGTGTGTTGCAGTATAGTCAGCCTCGTTTCAGATTCTCGGTGTAGTTTCTCATGTATTGTCTGCAGTCAGTCAATATTCTTGCAGAACTTAGATTCTCGGTCTAGTTTGTGATTTGATGTGTGTTTGGTTGCAGAACAGCCAGCCGGAGATGGCGGAGGAGGCGGAGGAGGTCGATGCGACCAGTCCCATCGGGTCACCCGAGGAGGGAGACAGGTTCACGGTGGTGAGTGAGGATGTATGGGTAATGGGTTGAACTTCGTTCAGCTGACAGATTGCGTTCCTAATCCAGATAGTGGTTTTGTGGGGGCTGTGAAGCGTATTGTTACAGTTCGCTGGTCTTTTGGTCCATTACTTTCACAGAGTGTTACGTGTTGCAGACGAGTCCAAATTCAGTTTACAAAAGAATATATAGCCTGCGCAAGAGCGATAGTTTTCGATCTACCTCGCTTGCAGTTCGAAATACGATGCCATAACCGTCTGCCTCTCTTGTTTTGCGCGCTATTACCGAGAGCTGACTCTCCGTCTTCCTCTGATCTCTCTCTCTCTCTTATCGCGAGCATAGAACTATACCTTCGATGTGGTCGTTGCAGACGAGTCCGGAGCGTGTGGATCCGAGTGCGACGACGACCCCGGATGGGGAGGGGGCGGGGGGAGTGGGGGTGGTGAGGAGACGACCCGTGGAGAGACAGCTGGTGGGTCGGGGAGGGAGAAAAAAGGACATAGGACGTCGATGCGCGGTGGAGCTCGCGTAAAATAGTAGACACTTTCATTGTTGATTACGTGATAACGTTTATTGTGCGAGTCTCCTGATCGCTCCATTGTGGAGAGCTCGGTCGCCACTTTCTCAAGAAGGATGTCGAATATGGTTGGATCATGTGATGATGATTGATTGCAGTCGTCGACGGAACGCGAGCTGCACTCGATCCAGGCACGGTCGGAGGCGGCAGAGGCAGCCAGGCAGGCGGCCAGGAGGGTGGTCAAGGTAGGGGGGGGAGAGAGAGGGGGGAGAGGGAGGGGGAGAGAGAGGGGCAGGGAGAGAGGGAGAGAGAGATGGAGGGAGAGGGAGATAGATGGAGGGCGAGAGAGGAAAGAGAGAGAGAGATTTCCTGTGTCCAGGTGGAGCGTGAGCGCGCGCAGAGCCGCGCCACCGAAGGCAGCGAGGACAGGAGGTATAGGTTATATTTTCAAAGAATGCGTTTTGTTGAATATATGCACCACGCGTTGGTGTGATTGGTAGTTGTCTTTGTTCTCTAATACAATAGCGTTTGTCAGTTTTGGAAATTTCATTAGAATCTGAGAGTACACCAACTGAACGTTTATGTTGCGTTCTCATTTCGAAATCTGTATGCATCTAGACTGAAAATGATCGTGAGAGGCTAAATCAAATCAAATCATTTATCCGGACTCGCATCATGAGAGGCTAGAGAGAGGCAATGACAAAAAGTTTCAGCACTCCCACCCCGAGTATGGATGGAGTGGGTTCGCGGCGGGGCTCGCGCGGCTCGTTCCGGTCGATGGGGCGGGAGAAGGAGAGGGAGAGGGAGAGGAGCGAGGTGGAGACGATACTCGCCGAGGCCGAGACAGAGAGGGAGGCGCTGGTGGGTGATGGGGGGGGGGGTGGTGGGAGAGTACTCGAGTAGTTTGTATAAAGGAGAATTTCTTTATGTCTTCTATCTTAAACGCCTCTCCATTTCTCCAGTTCTGAAAACGTGCGAATAGTGTCGTCGCATAAAAATCTCTCCGCTACTATGACTATTCATGAAACATGACCATGCGGGAATGATAGACAATATTTCTCTCTACCGTTCTGTGAAAACCGCGTTTTGAAACATGCTAAAATAAGCGACTTTGTTCCTTGACGCAAACACCACCATCGCTGACACCGTTCTAGAGCGAGTAATTTTTGAAAATCGAACTAGTATATATATATAAAAGTATGGCGAATATTGTTTGCATAGTCACGAAATTTATTTCTTGTTCGTAGTGACATGAATTCGAATTCAAATAAAACCATTAGTGCGCAAGCTCCTGAAAAATTGGAGAGGGTTTATCGGGGGCATGACGGGGTTGTAGGATTAAACACTGAGAATACGGAGGGAATGTTTTAGTTTAGTTCTGTTTAGTTACGTTTATGAGTTAGGGGATGGATGATGATTACGGTGATATTGAGTGGATTCTGTTTATGGTACGGGTATGACTGTAAATGTGAATACCGTTTATTGTGAAATTTTATATTTAGTTTTTGTGCAGAGTTGTAGCGTATCTCATTCGGAACTAGTTGGCATAGGACGGTAGTGGGCAGGTGGGGTGAGAATAGTGGTGCAGTGTGCGTAAATCTTGTACGTTTCCCGCTGTACGGACCATTGTTCGGAAAGCGTCAACGTACTATTGGTGCATACTTGTTGCGTATTTTTGTCTGGAACTGTGCTTAGTACGTACTTTGTCTTTTGCAGGACGACTCTCTGGACGGTGTGGGTGGGGCGATCTCTGCCGGTGGCAGGAGCCGCTTTTCTGTCACCTCGTTCTTCAAGAAGATGAATAGACAGAGGTTCCACAGCGAGTGCCCGCCCTTGGAGGGGGACGAGGGGTGTGTGCAGTTGGCTATACCGTTTAGTATGATTTTGTCACCGATGATGTTTTGTGTTTACAATTCTGAGAGAGTGTTGAGATTAGTCACATTCCAGACAGTTCGAGATTTATCATATACCCGGAAGCGCATCAATATGAAAGTAAACATGTAGTAGGGCGGTAGGCCCAATGGGTTGGAGAGATGGGATTGGCTTGCCAACTACAATATAATGTGTTTATTACAATGTTTTATCGACACAGTTTTCTCTATTCTAATTAAATAGATGATTGGGGTGTAGTAGAATATAAGTTTTCAGTATTGATATGTGTCTGTTTGAATGTTTCACCAACTCAATTCATTCCTCGTGGTTGTTCAATCATAATGTGTAATCAGTCCTATCCCTATTCCAGCGCGGACCGCATCGAGTTATCAAAAATTTGAAATCATCAGCATCACATCACAAGATGAACAAAACTTGAAATTACCTCAAATACAAAAATCGATATGTCTGTTTGGAATATGTTTCACCAACCCTTGGCCTGGATGCGTGCGGCTTTTTAACCTAATTTCTTTCTCGTACGTGTTCTTATAATCATAATGTATCTCATCCACATTCCAGCGCTATGTCTTTAATCATAATCACAATGTATCCTCTCCCTACTCCAGCGCTGACCGCCTCGCCTCGAGTGATGGAGGGGGGAAGCGTCGCCGTCTGGTGCGCACCCGCTCCTGCCCCACCCTGCAAGAGGAGATGCACATGGACATGACGGCTGCGGTGAGCGGGGAGGGTAGATGTTCAGTTGTTCAGTTCGGTCGTATTTGTATCTGGCTGACGATGCTGTGAGGAGTACCGCTCGTTGAGGGGTTGACTAGGAACAACTATTTCTTAACTTGTGTTGATTCTGATTATGTTTCAGACTCCGGCGTCGCAGCCCCGAGCCCTCACCCCTCTGATGGACAGGCGCACGATGCTCGACGCGTTCCCATACCTCAAGCTCATCCGACAGCCCGATGCCGAGTACTGTGAGTGGTGGGAGGGGAAAGCCACACTGAATTCGGTATTATACCGCTGAATGCTACTTGAGAGGGTGCACACAACCGGATTGGCGTGATAGGCAGATGATGTTACGAGGTTTCTCCTAGGCGCGCAACGCGAGGCAGCGCTGGAGGCTGCTCACGAGAAGTCACGGGAGGATTACATGCACGCCAGCAGGGACTTTCATCTGTGTCTCAAGGTGAAGGGGAGGGGAGAGAGACAGGGAAGATCTGTTGTATGTATCACACGATCCGCGTAAGAATCGAACGAGGTGGGACCTAGAAGCAACGTGCGTGGATACAGGGGTTTTCAAAGGTGCTCTACAAGGTAGTATAGGTGGTTTTGTCCCAATATGCAAATTTGGTCCAGTAAGGGACCATGACCTCAAATCAGTCAGTTTTTGTCCAAAACAATTTTTGAAGACCTTGTTCGATTTGTCTTGATAATGTAAGACTTTTTGTACAAAAACATTTTTTCATAAAATGAAAAAGAAAAAAGTTTTGATCAAAAAAAAAAGAAAAAAAAAATATTTTTTTGAAATTACTATGATTTTATCGTAAAATTCTGGTGTTGCCTTTTTTCCATCTAGGGCGAAGAAAATGGCCTGAAATCAAAATTTTTCGTTTTTCCGTCATTTTTCAAGTCTTTCGTTCAAAAACAACAAAAACCACTACTATATTCGGATTCTACATCTTGATATTAGTCTATGTGTTGGTTTATAGCCAAATCCGGTGTTGCCTTTTCTTTCATCCAGGGCGATGAAAATTTTGATTTCAGGCCATTTTCATCGCTCTAGATGGAAAAAGGCAACACCAGAATTTTACGATAAAACTCATAGTAATTAAATCAAATGCGTAGAATCGAATGGTGTTAGTCGCTATTGTTGTTTCGGGGCGAAAAGTTCTCAAAAAAAATGAAATATATTTTTTTTTCTTTTTTTATCATAACTTTTTTTCTTTTTCATTTTATGAAAAAAATTATTTATGTACAAAAAGTCTTACATTATCAATTCAAATCGAGCAAGCCCTTCAAAAATTGTTTTGGACAAAAACTGACTGATTTGAGGTCATGGTCCCTTACTGGACCAAATTTGCATATTGGAACAAAACCACCTATACTGTAGAGCACCCTTGAAAACCCCTGTATCCACGCACGTTGCTCCTAGGTCCCACCTGCCCGAAATTCGTTCGATTCTTACGCGGATCGTATGGTATAAATAATTGTATGTTTCACAATGAAACTGGACTGTACCTTTTTTTCGGATCTGAACTTTCGACGAAGTAACTGTTATGCTAATCATTTGAAATTTATAAATGGGCTACCGTTATGATTTTTTTCCAGTGATTTAATGATTTATTTCCAGGAGCTGGGTCTGGCGGACCGTCTTCCGGGAAAGATCTACGACGACATGAGCCACATCACCAAGGACATTCCCATGGATAAGCAGGTGGGAATGGAGGGGTATCGTCTCTCTCTCTCTCTCTCTCTCTCTCTCTCTATATATATATATATATATATATATATATATATATATATATATATATATATCGTCTTTGCTTCGTATTTGCGTCGTCTTTGCGTCGTCTTGAATGATCACAAGGAAGCTTCTGTCATTTGTCTATCATTGTTTTCATTCGTCCATTTCCAGCAAAAATACGCAACGAAACGTTGTTAATTGTGAAATTGTGTTCTTCACAGTGTTTCATAATAGCATATTTCAGCGCGACATCCTGCGCACGCGTCTGGTGCTGGTGAATCAGCATCTGATGTACGAGAGGAGCTGTCGTCTGCTGCACGCCAACAGGAACAGGAGACTGTTCGGGAGGATCAAGCAGCAGAAGGTGGGTGAGAGAACATATTTTGAAATGGTATTTGTGGTATCTATGAAAAACGGTACTAATAAGAATTACACTTGGTTCACAGAATTAAAAAGGTTCGGTGAGAGAAGAGAGAAGAGTGTGTATTTCTTGAGAGGAAAGATTAAGAAATTAATATGGTTATTGCAGGTGACGGACGCTGAGTTGATCTCAGTGAAGGAGAAGCTGCACAACGAGCTGCTCAAGAACGACAACTACCTCACCATGCTGTCCAATCTCAGGAAGGAGAAGATGGTCGGTGGGGGAAAGAATGGGTACACTGGGATTCATCAATCAGAGACGTAATTGAAGAAAACAAGCAGCAATATAAAGTAGACATGAAAACTATGTGATCTGCAACTTTAACCAGAACACACTGTTTCAGTCTGGGGAGCGTCGGGCGAGGCAGCGCGAGCAGGAGTTGTGCGACGAGTTGAAGAGGCGGGGGGAGGAGGGGGAGCGGGCGGAGGCAGAGCTGGTCTGGCTGAGGAACAGGGTCGCGCACCTGGAGGCAGAGAAGGCCGGGTGAGTGGGCGAGGGGGCTAAAAGGTTCGAGAAATGATTGAATGTATCAGTGTTGCATTTATCACGTGTGTTAAATGAGTTTTACGGAATTGTGATACAGGGCTGTATGTTGGCATTGGTAATGCGTCGTGTGCAGTCGTTTGTGGAGAAAATTAAGGAGTGACAACTGACAACGTGCTGCGAAGCTAGAAGATTCTACAAAACTTGCTGTGTCTGGCTAGGCACGCATACCTTTGCTTGTTCAGCTGGCATGACGAGCACCCTTTGATGTGTGTCTCTGTTGCAGATGGCGTGACGAGCGCGACGCGGCGATGCGTCGGGCGGACGACGCGGAGGCGGAGAGGCGGATGGCAGAGAGGGAGATGGCGGGCATGCGGGTCAGGGGGAGGGGGGGAGGCAGAGTTGAATGGGGGGGGGGAGAGTTGAATGACTGGTTTGCGATGGATCTTATGTTTCACGGTAGGATTATTATTGGATGTGGAGAGGTTTATACAATCTGGTTTGGATCTCTTTCAATTCAATTCAATTCAATTCAACAATTCACATTGTACAAACTTCTGCATAAGAAGAAGGGATGCACTTCAGGCTGTTAATTTCATGATGTCAATGGGTGTCGTGTCTGATATGTTTCCTCGACATTTGAGTTGCGCTGGGGAAGTCCTTACAATACAGATATGAGTTTGAGATTAGTTGCTTTTGAACGTAAAGCGCTGCGAAATATGTCTTAGTCTTGCATTACATTTCACTATATCATGTTGATTCTACATTTTAAACTAGAACATGTATGTTTCATAATTACTTTATGATTGATGAGAACACATGCGCTGGTAATGTGCGTAGTTTCATAGAAAGTGAACATTTGATTAGAGAATGAAGATTGATTGATTACTCGCTGAAAAAGAGTGTTGTCGGATTCGTATCTCGATCATTCCATTTTCTAGGAGCAGCGCCGTGAGCTGTCACATGCTCATGCAGAGTGCAGCCAGCTGAGAGATCAACTACACGCGAGAGGCGGGGGAGGGGAGAGGGAGAAGGCGGTGGTGGAAGGAGTCGTCAAGCAGATGGAGGTGGGGGGAGAGAGGGATAGAGAGAGAGAGAGAGGAGAGAGAGAGAGAGAGAGAGAGAGAGAGAGGGAGAGAGAGAGGGAGACTCCTTGTTTTTTCAGGCCGAGATGGAGCAGCTGCGTCGCGCGCGCGAGGCGGAGCGCAAGGAGCGCGAGCAGTGGAGGGAGAAGGTGCGTGAAATTTTTCTTTGACCAACGGTGGTTATCAAGTAAGAGTAGGGATTCCGATAGGTTACCGTCACTCGTTGCAGGCAGCTGAATGGGAGTCGCAGGCGCGGGAGGAGGCGAGGCGGGTCGAGGCACTCAAGGAGGCAGTCGACAGGGCGGGCAAGGTCAGGGGGGAACAGTCGGGTGGCAAAAAGAAGTTTTGTTCATATAGCCTGCAGGATAATGGACCAGAATAAGGATACTGTTTCTTCTGTACTGTGAACGAAAATTCCTCATTGTGTGGCGATGCTACTTGCTTCGAGATAAAAAAAAAATGGTGATGATGATAACGTGTTTGTGGATTAACAGTTAAGGTGATAGGGGTTCTGATTTTGATTTGAGTTTATTTTTGGTTCCTCAGACGTGTTGTTTATTGGAAACGCATTAAGGTGGATACGTGTTATAATGAGACGCTGAAGCGTGGAATTCATAGGATGTGAAATCGACGATATAGAATATTCGAATATATATCAAAAGATGGAATTTCTGTAATTTGAGTGGTAGTGTGGTTGAGTGGTTCTAATGGCTTATTTCAATTCACTATTAAAACTGATATGATCGTGTGTTCATTACCAACAGTTGAATCGTATAGTTTTCGGTTTTTGTCATTAGTGCAGGTGGGCATTGTACAGACTGATGCAGTGTCATTGATTAATGCTTATTTAACTCACGATTCATCTCATCATATTTAGCAGATGGTAAGCACGAATAATTGGAATTAAACATCAGTTGGTATGATCATATGAACCTGTTGCAACGTATAGTTATCACTTACTCACTTACAACATTATTAAATGGAGTCAGATTGTGCACTGTGTTTTACTACTGCATGTGTACCTAACAACTATATTACAATAACTTCTTTTACTATATATCGCTTCCTTTCTCTAAACACTACATACGTGTTGTAGATGCTGGCCGAGCAGCAGTACGCGGCCGAGCAGAAGTTCCTCTCCCTCCAGAAGGTGCTCAGCGTGCACAAGGACCACATCGAGGACATGTACAGGAAGATAGAGGTGGGGGGTGGAAGAACACTGATTCTAATTTGCGAAGAATACACTGGCACCACAGGAATCGATGAAGTGACTCGGTGGATGTTGGTAGAGGAGTAACAAAATAGTTTCAGTGGATGTGTCGTTTTACTTTTCTGGTTGGTGCGTACATAGGCGTACAATTGTTGTTGCAGGAGAAGAACGACGAGTTGCTGTCCCGCCACCACACTGGGGGAGGCGGGGGAGGCGTCCGTCCGATGCCCATCCCCATCGATCGACCACACGCCATCAGCACAGAAGTCAGGAGCTACGACAGCAGCATGTCAGTCGAAGGGAGAGATTTGTGGATCTCTGAGCATAGAATATTATAAATTCCTCGTTTCAGTTGCGGTTCGGACGTGGCGCAGTCGTATTTCTTGCGGGATGTGTGCGGCAGTCGCGGCCAGAGCAGGGAGAGAGACGATATGGGGTCGGAGTGAGGAGAGGGAGGAGAAGGAGATGGAGGGTGGAGCAGTGTTTGTGCGACGAGAAATCACTTGCGCTAGAGTTTCGGTTTCTTTGTTGTTGTAAATATGAATAGTTTATGAAGCAATGTGTAAACATTCCTGTTCATGTGTCGTTTTCTTTTTTTCGACTTGTTGTTACTGGTAGGAGATGATTAGATTTTTATTTGATAGCCTTGAATAAAGTTTATATTTTTGAGTGTTGGTGTGAGGCTTGTGTGCTTGTGGTGGTATCAGTTATGTGCACTGATCGAAATATCTTGATTGAATTGCGGGAGAATGTGGAAAGCGGATGGGCGGAACTGATTTACATACGAGACCATGTTCATAGTGGTCATTGTTAGGTTCTTATGAGTGATTTCGTTTCGCGAGTGTAATGATCGTGTTCGTGATTCGGAATGAAACTCGATTTGATTGCATTGATAGATCTCTCCGATGTGACGATGTTGCGTCGCTCACTTCGATTCGCCAGCCGCGCCGCAAGGCTCTACCTCTCACCCACCACTACCTCCATTGTACATAGTGTGAGTTGTTTTCGGTTCCGATCAACTGTCAACAATTGTTGATATTTTGTGCATTGTGAGTTGGTTTATAAGTGAAACGTAAAGCGCGTAGTACTACATGTACTCTTGATTTAGTTTCACGTATATTGTATTATTATTATTGCGTCATTGGCAGTCATATTGCCGGTATATTGTGCGTTATGATATAGTTTAGGAGTGAAACGTAAATGCATAATACTCTATTTTCATTAAGTTTCCATTATATTTATTATCTACAGACCGGCCCTCGCCGTCTGCACGTGTCCCGCCCGTGCCGCACCAACTCCCCTCCGAGGGAGGTGTCCATACTCGATATACTACAGCAACACGCCGGGGTGGGTGCGCAGCGACTGTCACTATCTTCTAGCTGTCTTTTTTCATTGTTGTCTTATGATCAGCTGATCCTGTCCTTTTGAGAGCTTTCTTATCAGTCGCGCAGTCGCGCCATCGGCTGGCTGGTTTGGGAGTAGATGTATGTTTCATTGTGAACTGCCTGCCTTCCAGCCGAGCTCATCCCGGGATGCGGGCGTGGGCCCGGAGCGGCGACGGGAGATGAGCGGGGAGACGGTGGAGGTGAGTGGGGGCGGGTGCTGGTAGAGGGTGCGATGACAACCGATTGGGCGCGGATAGAGCGCATGGACTGAGCGCTATAGAGCGCATGAACAGTGGAGTGCATGGATTGACGAGAGGGATGAGAAAGAGAAAGATGTTTCAGCTGGACTTCGATCCCCCTCCGCTGACCCCCGCCCTGGTGCCGCCATCGGACGAGGAGGTGTTGTCGGAGATGCGAGGCGAGGAGGTGGGTGGCTTGGTGATTGGTACCGGTATTTGCTTGGTGCTCGGTACGGTACCAGTATTTGTTTTGGTTATTGGTACTATAGCGGTACTTGTTTGGTGATGTGTACCTGTTTCCTTGTTTGGTTTATTACTTCCACTACATGTGGGGGAGGCGTTGAGGTTAGGGAAGATGTGATGATCGTGTTTTCAGGTGCCGTCGAAGACTCTGATCGAGCACGAATTGACCCAGCTGGGAGTGGACTGGGAGCCGGCGGTGGGCTGGCTTCTCAGAATATGATGTGTTAGGGACAGTTGTCTGCTTTGCAGCTGTACGTTGTATGCGTATGCGCGACTGTTGTGTATTGGAGCAGACAGTGAACGCGTGGCTTTGGTCTGATGAGGTCGGATGAAGTTCTATCGAATGTTCTGTGTGATTTTGAAATTAGCATAGTGGCTGGGTTTTTTTTTCGTTGAATTGTACGCATTAATGATTCAAAAGTATGAACCTTCCGCATTATTGGTAAAATTTCTACTGGGATAGTAGTTTGTTCTGCAGCTTATAATCTATGTTTCTGACTTTCATTTGCGCATGCGTGTAGACAGTAGAGCCAGAAGACCAATTATGTATAGGTCTCGTATAAGCCGGCTGTTTTTTTCCGGAGAACAACGGGAGTAAATAACAACAAGAATAACAATAGAACTAGTAAATAGCGGCGGCGCCTCGGAAATGCGGGACATCCGATTGGTCAGAGGGGGCGGAAGAGGGAGAGAGAGAGAGAGGGATACTGTAGCCACTCCCAGCGTATTGCAGTGACATTTGTATTCATATCTGGATCGATCTAGCTGTTTCACCTATTTCCAAGCGCACTATGTATCTGACTCACTGACTATTGATTAATTGATTATAAATTCCTGTCTGCCGCTTCCGATTCCGGCTATCGATTGTGTATGGATTTGGTATTGCGAAATCGAGTGGAGGAGGATCTGAGACTCCCACCGATTTTCGATCGTAGGAAGGTCGATGTGAAAAGGGAGGTGGAGGTTAGTGTATGGTGGTTTCTAATTTGGGTAACAAAAATGTTAAGGTGATCCAAAAAGGTTTGAAATACCAGTAACCTGGCACTGAGAGTAGTTATTGCAGTGTATTTTGGTGGCAACGTGGGTGTTTGTGGTTGCAGTTTTCTTAGCTCGACGTCGTTTGAGGAAGCAATTTGGATGTTTGTTGGCGTATTCGTTGGTATTGTGATCTTGTTTGTCAGATTTGTTGGTTTACTGCAGAGACGTGAATAGCTCTTGTTGTCAAAAAAAATGTTGTTGATGTTGTTGTTGTTGATGATGCTATAGCAGTTCTTCGTTTGTCAAAAATCATTTCTCTAGCATATCCTGACTATACAACAAGTACATACGGTACGCCACGACTTTCGAATCATTGATTCATTTTTTTCTATTTGACAATATTTCAGGGTGTATTGTTTTGTTTTCAGGAGCACACTGGTTCTATTCTCGCAGACTGCCCGTGTTGTCTCACAGAGAAAAGCAGTCACATTAGCACGGTGGGTGGTCTCTTCCCCCCTCCTCTCTCTCTCTCTCTCTCCTTCTCTCTCTCTCTCTCTCTCTCTCTCTCTCTCTCTCTTTCTCTCTCTCTTCCTCTCTCTCTTTCCCCCTTCTCTCTCTAGCATCATTGATTGATTATCGATTTTCAGGTGAACGGCACCGTGACCTGCATCGCTTGCCACGACACTGGTCCGTTCCAGGAGTATACGGCGGGTTCTGGATTATTGATTTATCGAATTGTTCTATCGATTTCTATGTTTCTCGAGTATCTGATTCATCGATATCAAAGTACGTATTTCATGGAAACTCTTTCTTTGCCCCCTCTCTCTTTCCCTCTCTCTGCACACCGGAAGTATAGGTGGTGTTGGCGCGCAATTCTGTCGCGCGTTTCTCGCCCGCTCTCAAATTCGGAATCCCGAAAATTGCGCAATCTTTTCTTTTTGTTCTTTTTTCTCTGAACCACGGCGGGTCCGGGTATACTCGGAGCAAGCGCTGGTCAGATATATTCCTGGATACATTGCTATATAATTTGGGTGTTCTATGTCTCTCGCGCACTCTCTCGTCTTTGCCACACTGAGCGACACTCTCTCACGGGTATAGAGTATAGATAATTGTTGTTGAGAGCGCGGCGGCGAGCGGTGGGTTTTATGGGTTGATAGAGGAGAAGGAAGAGATGGAGAAGTGGTGGTGGAGAAGGAGAAGGAGAAGTAGGGGTATGGATGATGGATGATTGGGGTGGTATGAGGACAGATTGTGACAGCGTCGGAGGCCTTCTGACCGCCGGCTACTCTCGATTACTTGAGTAATAGCAGCCGGGAGCAGTTGTACGTCCTGCGATTATACTACTAGTATAGAGAGAAAGAGTAGTATGGATAGCGACACGGAGCAACCACTCTCTATGGTTTGTGCACACGCTGCGATGTTGTATGTTGTTCTTTTTTTATTTATCGATTTATCGATTGATTCCAGAAGCGCGTGACTTTGTCGAAGAAGGAGGATACGTGCGAGAATCAGGTGGGAATTTTTGAATCGTTTTTCTTTTCAATGAACGATTAATTGCCTCGAAAGTCAACAACACGTACTTCACATAGGTGTGATGCGTATTGTTTGTCGATTTGTCGATTAGGAAAAATAGTGGGCCCTCAAATGAGTTCCACTCTTTTCACTAGAAACATTAGGGTGGTTAGACAAAGATCAGAACCCATTAGATGGAGTTTTTTTTTCATTTTGACAAAACTTTGCATAGGTACCCAAGGTCGAACCCGGGGACAAAGTTTTGTTAAAATGTAATTCCGATTCATGCGTACTTGAATTTGTTTCTTTCGAGTAGATCTTCATTGATAACTGTTATCGGAGTGATACCTACATGCATGATATCAGCAGTTCATCATAATCTCGTATCTCTTTCAGATCGTGCGCTTAGAAGACCGCCGCATTGAGGAGACACTGAAGAGGATGGAGGACGACGATGTAGGTGCTCATTCTGGTAGGGGGTATGAATGAGTGTGGAAGAGGAGGAGGAGAAGGAGGATGGAGGTAGTAGGTGTGCACAGATTCTATGGCGTAGTAGTAGTGTGTAATGAACTGTAACTGTGCTTCTCATTGAGAGAGCATGTGTATCCTTTTTCGGTTTCTGATTTCGATAAGGGATTGAGAGTTTGTGAGGCAGTGTTCATGGAATCATTTCCATGTGACTGATTTGGTATGTACGATTGAGATCATATATTCCCAAAAAATAATTGCAGTAGAGAATATATCGATCATTATTCGGTGTGCGTGAAACGTAAATCGTTTGGTTTGAAATGAGTTCCAAAATAACATCAGCATTTTCGGCATCCGTTTCGATGTGGTTGTCAATTTACTTGTTGTTGCTGAAAATGGAAAATACACATTGGTCATTCCACTAAAACTATCATGTGTTGTGTGCTCGAAACATAGACCCGGCAATAGTTTCGAAATGATCGTTGCTCGCACGCATCCGGTCCGACTATAGACACTAGTACGAATTCGAATCTCCTTTTTCAAATATGTCTGCGCAAATGCTCGGTATATCTTCCGCGTGTCTCCAATTCTCACCCCTCCCAACAGGAAACAATTTGGCGTGGACATGAGACAGGGGTTATTCGGAGAAATCCTGGACCCACCGCCGCGCGCATTCATCCGGAATAAGGAGAGGTGATTATGAAGGAGGAGAAGGAGGAAGAGGAGGAGGAGCGGAAGTGGGCGGCCGAACTCGCTCGCACTCTTTCCGCTTTTTCGAACTCGGATAGAGAGTGGTGTGGTCACTATAGTCGCCACCGGCTGATAGCCCCTTATTATCCGAGAGCGAGTGAGTGAGAGAGGCTGTTGTCCGTGCGTTCGTTGGACGGCTTTATTCCGGCGCTTTCTATAAGTTCACGATTTTATCACACCAGTTTTGGACGATTCGGAGAATGATGGTTTGTAGTATTTGATTTTTGTTTATATTTTATGATGGGCAAACGGTTATGAAAAGCCGATTAATTTCTTTGTAATCGACGCGTCGGTTGAGTGGCGGTTGATACGTATAGTTTACGGAATGTTGCTGTATCATGTCTTTTTGTGTCGACATCTTCGATTAAGTCTTGAGTGCGTGAGAAAACGGATACCTATAAGTGCATTCTAAATATTTCTTTTAAATCAGGAATCGTCAACGAACAACTAAAAAACTTTTCGTAATGTAATAATTCTCCGATCTTCCCTCTAATGATGTGTTTTCAAATTGAGGATCTGTACGACCGCGTGGGGTATCTGGACCTGACACAGCAGTATGAGGAGACGAGGGCGAGGAAGAAGATGGAGCAGATAGAACAGATACGACGGCTGCACGACGGGTCGGTCCGCTCTCTCTCTCTCTCTCTCTCTCTCTCTCTCTCTCTCTCTGTCTGTCTCCTACCTATTCATATCACTTCCTCGCATTCTTGTGTTCTAAATTTTGACAGTTTGATTCAGTTGTATTTTTCATCTTTCATCTGCGATTTCATTCATTGTTTATTGTTTTACTCGTGTTTCCGGAAGTGTAGTGGGGAAGGAGGGGAAGGTGCAATTATGGGCTAGTCATAGCCTCGGGCTGACTCTCTCACCTTTTCAAGAGTACACCTGGGCAGCATGGGGCGGAGAAGTTTGTGTGTGGGTGTGTGTGTGTGTGTGTGTGTGCTCTGTCGGAGTTTTGAATTGAAGAATTGAACTGTTGTTTTCGACAAACTTTTTATATCCTCCGCTCAAAAGACGTTCTATTTCGCTTGTCACTGGAAACCTTTATTATTCCTATGCTACTCCAGAACATGCGACTTACTAAGTATAGAGCTATAGTTGTGTTTATGTTCTCATAGTGCTTTGATCTGACGAATGTGTGTTGCTTTCTTGCCTGGGTTTGTATATCACACGGTCGACTGGCTGCGCGGCTGCCGAGTGAGAAGAAAGCATGACCCCCGAAATGTCAGAGCCTCGGCGTGTTTCACCTGAGACTCGCTCGCTCTCTATCACTTTTTCTGGAACATTGCAGGTATATGTACATTTATTGGCTCATTGACCGGAACGGAGCCATACGTCAAGTGTATAGTTGCGAGAGAGAGAGAGAGAGAGAGAGAGAGAGAGAGAGAGAGAGAGAGAAGGCGAACAGATGAAGCATACTCATGGATAGGATTCTGGAAAGGTCTTTTTATACTTCTGACTTGAACGAAGTATTGTTACATGTGATTCGTTTTCGAATTGATTTACGTAGTGCATCTTATTTGTTGTGTTCTCGAATGTTGAGTTGAGTTGAGAAATGAGATTGATTTGTGATTGTCACGCGGCGAGTTTTGGTTGCTTTCTGCTTTCGCAGCGGGTGGCCGTTCTCTGATTCTGAATTCATTCCCACTCCCCCTCCCTCTCCTCCTTCTCCACGTCTACTCCACAACCACACGCAGGTAGAGAGGGAGAGAGTGAGTGAATGAGTGTGAATGCTAAACGACAAGCTATTATTATGGGGGTGAGGGGCGAAAAAGCGGCGTGCCGACGCGACTCTCGCCCCGAGAAGTCGGCATTCCTCCGAGGGCGGGCTCGAGAGGTGAAGGAGAGGGGAAACGGCGACGGCAGCCGACCGCGCATTGACATAACACTTTGCCTCCCCCCAAGCGAGTCTCTCGCCTCCACTCGCCCATTGTTGGAGAGACACCAGTCGAGCACAGGAACACAACCCACATCGACACACCACATCGACAAGTGAGTGTGCGGAGAAAAGCTGCCTTCGACAACGACGACGACTATACGAAGGATCATGCTCGGAGGACTTTGCAGTATTTGAGTGCGTTGCTACCGCTACTGTCGGCACGCGTTGATATGCCGACCGCTGACTGATATTCTCGCTATTCACTGATTTGCACCTGATTGTGATGCCGTCTCGCCGCCGTCGGGTTTCGAACGACGACTGGACGGACTACCACAGCGACAGCGACGCGGAGTTCCTGCCGTGGACGGGGAGGAGCAGTCTGAGCAGGGGAGGAGGAGGAGGAGGAGGAGGGAGGAGGAGCAGACAGGGCGGGGTGCAGTGGATGGACGACGTGACTCTGCTGCCAGGGGAGGGAGGCAGGTGAGAGGAGGGTGCATTGCAGGTGGTTAGTTAAGCTCTTCACGATGCACTCGAAACACGCTGTTTGATCGCGTTTTGAAGTTAGCGTTGGTCAATGTACTAATGATGATTGAACCTTATTCTTATTAATCTGCGAAATGTTCATGTGAATGTGGTTGTTTCGTGATGCATGTTTTTTTTCATGACAATGATGTGCATTGTGGAATCTTTTTTTGTAAAATCGTTTTCGGTAAACATGAAACATATTTTTGTTCGTTTATCTTCCAAGCGCTCATTCGTTGTTCTTTCTTGCTTTCACTCTCATCTCTCTCTCTCTCTCTCTCTCTCTCTCTCTCTATCTCTCTCTCTCTGCTTTTGACTCTGTAAACATTGTCCCCCCCTCTGATTGCACCCTCTCACCTCCCATCGTCCTTATCTTTCGTGAGGCTTGTCACCAGATCAGAAGAAAACCCAAATGTTAGTATCATCACTAGCTTTATTGTCTGACCTGCAGTACATTCTCTCTCTCTCCTCTCCATAGTTCCTCTACATGTGTTGTGTTCATACCTCCCATCTTCCATCCACCATCCACCTCCTCTTGCAGTGCCGACTCTCTGTCTCCTCGTGCCCTCGACGACTCGGCCATCCCCTCTCTGCCCCCCGTCGTCGGAGCTGCTCCCCTTATGATAGACCCGGAGGTACGCATCAACCCAATCCCTGCTCAAATAGCTGTCCTCTTCAATGATCTCCTTCCATGTGTTGAATTTTAAAAAAAAAAATGATCGAAACAGTAGAAACACGTCTCGGTTCAGGTGAAGCGTCTGTGGCTGGAGAGTGCGGAGGTGGTGGACCTGGCAGGCGTCGACTACGAGTACATACGACAGCTGAGGGTGATGCTCGGGGTGGAGGTGAGGGGGGGAGGGAGAGGGGGAGAGAGAGAGAGAGAGGAAGAGAGATAAAAAGGCTGTACGGTGTTTAGTTGCTCAGTACGTTTCACTTGCACGATATATTTTCCATTGTGGTTTGGTATATAATCGTATTTCCATTCAGCCTACAATAAATAAATAATTGCAGCGCATCTCCACCGAGACTCTTCGCAAGTACTACGTGCGCGCACACATTGACAGCTACGACCAGCCAGCGATACTCTATCCGAGGTAGGGAGGGGGGAGGGAGAGAGAGAGAGAGAGAGAGAGAGAGAGAGAGAGAGAGAGAGAGGAGGGAGAGAGAGGGAGGGAGAGAGAGGGAGAGAGGGAGAGAGAGAGGGAGAGAGAGAGGGAGAGAGAGAGAGAGGAGAGAGAGAGAGAGGGAGAGAGAGAGAGATAGAGAAAGAGAGAGAGTGAGAAGAGAGGGAGGGAGGAAGTGTGCGGCGTTTTCGGGAAAGTTCTGGGTGCAGGCTATACCTTTTGTGTCACGTGGGTAGTGTAGTTGGAGGTAGTGGTGATTCCGGTCCGGTGAGCATTGGAGGCTAGAGGGAGGAGGAGGAGGAGTGGACCCGGTCAACTTGTGATTGAGAAGAATGGAAGCTGAGTGTTTTGGATATTGTTTCAAGGTTGGAATTATAGACAATAAAAAACTTACGTTAGCAGATTAATTCAAGTTCAATGGGATACGTTTCGGCGTGGATGTATAAATGTGACAGGTCGACATCCAATGCTTCGCCATTATTCTAGTACTTTTTAATCAAACAAAATCAAAAATTGTTTTTTTTTTTCGATGATTCGAAACTACTTGGAGAGAGAGAGATGAGAAGACACAAATGTGGTATAATTTTTTCTAATATTTGTGATGTAATTATTCTAGTCCGTTTCCAGATACCGCAACCCGGCGTCTCGCACGCGGCCCCCGCCGGGGCTGAAGGTGATCAGGAAGGTGGGGGACGAGCTGGTCAAGGAGAACTACCCGGGAGTGGAGGTGGCAGGGTGAGGGGGAGGGAGGGTTGGGAGAGAGAGAGAGAGATGGTGTATTGTGTCTGTTCCAGCAAGCCCGTTTTCTCTGGCATCTTCGGCGCCCATATGACCACGGCTTCGGATAGAAAGGTGGGGGAAATGTTTTCGTGATTCGTTTCACTCCGTTTTATAGACGTTATTAATGTTATTCAGCACATGCCATTCATTAGTATTGCAATGCGCGTGTTGAATAAGACTATTAGGAGCTGCCTATATTTTACGGTACAAAGTGCAAAGTGATGTAAGTGGGGAAGATGATTCGGTGACAACTGGCATAGCAGGGATGCGACAGGGAATGATTGTGCATGTGACCCTGTCAAATGAATGGGATGCTCTGGCTATGTGATAAATGATGATCTGGTTGCATGACTGGATTGTGTTTGATTGCAGGTGATAGTGACGACGAACGAGCGGGACGCCCTGGCTGTCTACGACTGCACGGGCATGCTGACATACGCACTGCCGATGGGGGAGCGGATGGACCAGCAGGTAAGGGGGGGGGGAGGGTCCATCCATCGAACGATGAGGGTGATTCGGCTAGACGGCATTGCTTGTTGGTAGGAGATTGGGAGAGAGGGTGGTTTGTCCTTCGAACAGTCGAGAGTTGGCTGATTTTGCTATTGAGTATGTGTATAATGGGATGGGTAGTAGAATGAAACATAGAACAAGTGATTGTGAAGTATGACGGTGAATGAGTATTTTTCGCTGATTTCTCTAGACGGCAATGCTCGTTGGAAAGTAGAAGATGGGTTAGATTAGTGGTGGTTTTTGAGTAGTAGAAGTGGAAATCGGGGTTGATTAGTGTAGTGATGGATTGAGTATTAGTGAGAGGATTATGGATTAGGTAGTAGAATAGAACTGGTGATGAAGTATGACGGCGAATGAGTTTTTTTTTTCAGGTGATCCCGTACCTGGAGCAATTTGACCAGATCTTTCTGTGGTTCCCGCATCGCCACTTGGAGTATGCCAAGGACCTCGCAATGGTCCTCAACCCGGGAAGGTGCTACCTGGTCAGGTGAGGGGGGGATCCGGAATGCGTGGATCTACTCAAATAAATGGATATATTAGATTGTGGATACTTTCTCTTCTCATTATGAAGTAGAGAGGTATCATCTAGGCAAATGAGAGGATGGTGTGTTTCGTAGTATGTACGTTTCAACTTCTATTCATGAGTAGCGCCTTTCGTGTTATTAACAATGACATGAATTTCATTAGTGAACATCCCCATTGTCAGGTCGGTGGAGCGTCCGATCGAGATTGTCCGGTCGACGAATCCTATGCGCGATCCGAAGAGGGAGGTGAACCACATCCTCAGGGAGGACACTGTGCGCGTCAGGGACAAGGTGAGGGGGGACAAACAAAGAGAGTATTCGATAACTTGAAAGTAGTCGTGCACTCTTGGTGAAAGATTTTCTTGCTTTTCGTTATGGGTATCTTGAGTATCTATCTGTCATTGTAGTTACTCACATTTTGTTTCGAGTAGAGTTTGTGTTGAAACGTACTTTTTAAAATCTCAGGATGTGTGATTATTGATTATTCCAAGGGCTTCCGTTCCATGGTGGACGTTCGGCAGGAGCTTCGCAGTGAGCTCATCAACAGCACCAGCCGCATCAAGGGAATCGCACAGGTGAGGGGGGGGGGGGAGAGGAGGAGGGGGAGGGAGACAGATCGGCACCTTCCAGTTTTCTAGAATAAATGTTCATATGTTTCACGAACATTATAAAAGTAGACAGATGCTGTGGGTGCAATAAATTGTTGTCTCAAAATTGATATCAATAAAAACTATTTTCCATGATCTGCCAGATGTAAATAATAGTTTCACTTCTGGCATTGGAGTGGCAATAGGTTCTCAATACAATGGAAGCCAGCATATGATATATGAGTCTTTCAATGTTATACTTTCTGTTTAGTGGAACATTTCATGAACACCTCTCATGCGTACATGAAAATGTGATTCTGGATGAATATTTGATTTGATTGATTTGATTTGCTTATTTAGTGGAAGCGCTTCCCCGCGCTGAACACGTACCTGCTGGGCTTCCGGCCGGGGGAGCTGACTGTGCTGACGGGGGGAACGGGAGTCGGCAAGACCACGTTCCTCTGCGAGTACTCGCTCGATCTGTTCACGCAGGGGGTGCGTGTGTATGTCTGTCCGTGTGTCTGTTTAAGTATCACCTGTCACCGGTCACCTCTGTCTTTGATTCTAGAAGTGAATACGTTGATACTTTGATCCAAATATATGTCATCTGTAAATGAAGGGGTGGATGTGACGGTCATTGTCTGTCTGTTTGTCTGGCTTTTCCTTGATCTCATGAGACAGAAGCATATATATTGCAGGTGCGCACTCTGTTCTGCAGCTTTGAGATGCCGGAGGAGAAGATCCTCAAGTGGATGCTCGTTCAGTTTGCGGGGTGAGTTGGTTACTGTAACTTTCGGATATACTGTACTTACTTGGTTACTGTACCCCTGCTGTCCTACTAACCTACTAACCCCTTTGTTTCTCTTTGTACAGTCCCTCTCATCTGCGCTCTTTGGCGCGCTCAAGAGTCTACGTGAACGGAGTAAAGTGAGAGATTGCGGAGAGAGGATACTGTACCTTCTCTCTGACAGTAGTGCGCGCGGGCGTGTCGCGCACCTCGGATTACGGTAGACGAAATGCCGTATCCAAAAAATTGTTAGCCTTTGCATACCTACAGTAATCGGGTGGTGCGCGCATGTTTCCTCGTAGCGATAGTGTACTGTAGCCGTGTTGTGAATCACGAATCGATTGAATCGCACCACCACTGCACCCGATTACTGTACGTGTACTTGTATTTCCAAAGTGTCTCTCGCGAAGCGTTTGTGTTTGGTCTGCTTGAGAATGCGCATCGGACGGCCCTTAGACACCCGCACCGGCTACAGTACCCCACGCTTTCGTTGCAGGAAGCCGCTGCAGCAGGTGGAGTTCCACAATTCGATCGAGCTGTGGCTGGACAGATTCGAGAGGACCAAGAGTCTGACGGTGATGAAGAAAGACGAGTTCGCGGACAAGACTGTCAGGGAGATATTCGAGGTGGGGGGGGGGGGTGGGAGAGGGGGAGGAAGAGAGGGAGAGGAGGGAGGAGAGAGAGAGAAAGAGAGAGAGAGAGAGAGAGAGAGAGAGAGCTATGGGCGGTTATACAGGTGAGGGTGAGGGATGAGGATGAGGGAATGGCGTCTACACCCTCGACAGCCCGTTTGAAGGGGCATTGCATGATTTGATCTCGTATGTGTTCAGGCTATCCGGGCGCAGGTGACGAACAGCGGCATCCAGCACGTGGTCATCGACAACCTCCAGTTCCTCGTCGGCATGAACGACGAGGGCACCAGCAGCATGCTCGACAAGTTCGCCATGCAGGTACGGTAGGTGGGACTGTGGGTAGCATTACGAGTACTGTACTCTACAGTACGATACTGTACTTTGGAGTACTGTATTCGGAGTATTGTACTTTAGGACGCGTTCGTGGGCTACATGCGGCGACTGGCTACAGAGTACGGTGTGCATGTGACGCTGGTCGTGCATCTGAGGAAGATCGACGTGGGTGGTCCTCTCTCTCTCTCTCTCTCTCTCTCTCTACCTCCCCACCAAGCTATTTTCAGCCGGACACGGACCTCGACATGCAGCACATAGGTGGTACGGCGAGGGTGAGCCAGGTGAGTGTATCGATTAAGTATTGATTGATATTGATTGGTTGATTTTAGGAGGCGGACAACGTGCTGGCTATGCAGATCAAGCGCGACCCTATCAGGAAACGGGACCGCAAGTTCCTCTATGTGAGTGGATTTTACTTATTATGCGAGGTTATAAGTGGTCCGTCATGTCTCGATTTAGCGTATTTTTCGACGTTCTCAGTAGATATTGTCGTGGAACGTACATTCCATAATATTCTGTTTAGAAATGTAGTGAAGTAGTAGTTTACTTTTTGTGAGTATAATAAATGAGTAATGAGTTAGAGTTGACCCATTCGTGATAATTTCCGAGTTTCACTTTGAGTTGGTAGTGAAACGTATAATTTTGTGTTCCTCGTGTTCCTGGGAGAAAACTATGTTGAATGCAGCACATTTTGCATATATTTTTACTACTTGTTCCTTGTGTTAGCGGTGTAATCGTTCAGAGAGATAATGGCTCGCTGATGAAACGTAGAATGTGCGGGTTGATTCTTCGTTAGTATTTCCTGTTGACAACGAGTGATTAGAAACTATAAGAGGATCAGAGATGATCTATGCTAGTACGATGTATGCTTACAATCCGGCAATCCGTTTTGATGCATTTCTCAAAAAAGTAGATTGATGATGTGGTGAGTGTAGCTGACTGGGATTCGTTGGCATGTGGGGTGGTTGAGTGTTCCTTCGGCTTCCCTCGGGTACACTTTATAGCGGGTATCCAGCATCCAGCTCATCCTTTCAACACCCCCTCCCCCCTCCCCTATCCCTCATTTCCTCTCTCTCTCTCTCTCTCTCTCTCTCTCTCTCTCTCTCTCTTCTCTTCTCTCTCTCTCTCTCTTCTCTCTCTCTCTCTCTCTCTTCTCTCTCTCTCTCTCTCTCTCTCTCTCTCAATCTATTCCGAGAAATTTAGTATTCGAATGAACAAAAAAAAATGAATTTTTGGTACTGCTACAGATTGGTGTACGCAATTGCGTTTGAATATTATGATGATGGTGAAACATATGATAAACGATTTTTTTCAGATTCTAAAGAATCGGTACGGCGGACAGCGCGTCAACACAGACGTACTCGAGCTCGTCTTCCAACCGCACGTCTACAGCCACGTCCTCAAGGACCACATCCACGGCAGCCGCAACGACTAGGCGCCGCCTCCATAGGCCACGCCTCTTCCTCCAAGCCCCGCCCCCTTTCGACACACTGCGAGTCGCGTTCGTATTCCGCCGTTGTTTTGGTACATGATTTGCGCAGAGGCATGCCACATGTCAGAGTGCTTTCATTGTTTTCTGATTGATTGTATCGATTGTATTGATTTATTGATTTATTGTTAGTATAGTATTGTGCGCGTTGGTTTCTCATTGATGCAGTAGTATCTCACTCATTTTTCCGATCTTCCGATTTCTTCACCCCGTGACTATTGGTCTTGCATGTTTTCATTTCTGCTTGTCTTCCGCATTATGTTTTCAATCTTTGAAATACTATCCGATAATATTTTGAGATCACGTAGATGTCCCATATTTTTTATGCGCTTTGCCATATATCCCAGATTTCACGCATGTTTATTTACTTTGCAATAAATTAATATTGAACGAGGGTTGGAGATTGTTTTGAACGTAGTTTATTGGTTGTGTAGCCATGCGTGTGAATATCTGTGATGTGATATGAATAGGAATGTATAGAATCTTAATATTACCATAATATCGGCGTCCAGAGCCCGTCTCCGAGCGCGTCTGCTTCCTGGACCTCGACCATAATACCTGAGTAAATAATACCTTTTTTCCTACACTTCTTCATACATTTATCTTTTTAGTATTTTCTTATGAACTGTCTCCATCTGTGTGCAATTACTGGTTCTGACCATGCAACATATCTGACTCTCGCTGATTTCTGTGAGAGATTACACCGCGGCGCTCACTCTCACTCTCTTCCAGGCTGAGAGAGAGAGAAGGAGAGAGAGAGAAAGAGAGAGAGAGAGAGAGAGATGATGGGAATGGTGTCACCGACTGAATAGGCGAATCCTGGCCGAGATTTGTGGTGTCGCTATGTATCACTCGCGCGTTTCGGTGTTTCATAGCGTATGCTCATATATCATTTGTATTTGTTGTTGTTGTTGTTGTTGTTGTTGTTGTTGTTGTTGTTGTTGTTGTTGTTGTTGTTGTTGTCCACTCGTTATTATCGTTTATCACACATTATTCGCACGCGATAAATGTCTATCATTAAAAAAATGTATATCCCTTTTCCGCGTTCCTCCCTTTGTGTATACTCGCGAATATTCGATTGAAAGTTTTTCGATGTCTGCTTTAGTTAACCGTCTTCCTTCTTGCCTTTTCACAGTTATTATTTATCTTTCCTAATATCGCAACAGCATTATATCACGCAGTGTAGTGGGCGATATTAAATGTTGTCGTGAAACATAGAAATACAAATTAACTTGAAGAGATGAGTGTTCAGCCGATGTACCGCGATAGAAACAGTTTTATTCCGACGTTTCGCCTTTATGGCATCATCAGGGAAAGCATTACCTCAAACTTGGGTAATTAAACCGTCTGTCTTAATTTGTCTGTCGTCGATGTACTACATTTCTTGTTTTCCTATATGCTCGAGTCGCGCTGTTCTTTTCTTCTTTATTCAAATTAGCATTTGCAATTTGCAATACACTCATCCCTGCTTTTTCATCTTGAGCTACCCAACTTCACAATTCATCTATTTGATTCAGCTTCCGATGGACCCCCACCCCGTCCATCCCACGTTCGGTCCGGGCGGCTGTCCCGAGCTGCTGGAGAGGATGCAGAAGGAGTTCGCGGCGATCGCAGACAGCAGCGACTTCAACAGGGTCGCCAGCAAGGTGAGAGTTTATTTCGAGCATCCGGTCAGAGAGTTTACTGCTCGAATTTCTTTTGAAGATTATGTTTTGAGAGTTTTGAGCGTTTAGTGCACAGAGCTTACTAGCTTATCGTTGGGGGATTTAAACAAAATATTGCATGGGTTTCCTTGGTGCATGTTCGTCCGACTAGAAGGTTTTTGAACATCGGAAATCTTAATTAGATGTGAATGTTCCCCTCAGGTGCATCCAGTGTAGTAGATGGGACCATGACGCAATCTATATGTTCTTGGTGCAGGTTCGTCCAGTGTGGGTGGTGCCAGGCAGGCTGCGATGCGAGATGATAGTCGACGAACAACACGTCAATACAAAGGTGAGGGAGGAAAGGAACAGCTTCTGTTACTATTTGCTCATTGTGTCCACAGCTATTAGTTTTGGACAGAATAAAGCTAGCAGAAAATGACACCGAAAAAAAGAGGGGAGAGAGTAAGAGATGAGAGAGGGAGGGAGAGGGAGGGCCAAAAAGAGGAGAGAGAGAGGAAGTGAGCGAGAGAGATCCCTCTCCCCCAGGGTTCTGTGCACGGCGGTCAGATGGCTTCCCTGGTTGACATCGTGACTGCTCGCTGCCTCGCCAACTGTGTCGACTGCGGCATGGCCAGCGTGGAGCTGAGTGTCAGGTGAGCGGAGTCATCTCTCTCTTTCTCTCTTTCTCCCCCTCTCTCTTTCTCTCTCTCTCTCTCTCTCTCTCTCTCTCTCTCTCTCTCTCTGTCTCTGTCTCTGTCTCTCTCTCTCTCTCGCTCTCTCTGCTCTCTCTCTGCTCTCTCTGCTCTCTCTCTGCTCTCTCTTTCTCTCGCTCTTTCTCTCTCTCTCTCTCTGCTCTCTCTCTCTCTCTCTGTCTCTCTCTCTGTCTCTCTCTCTCTGCTCTCTCTCTCTCTCGCTCTCTCTGCCTTCTCTCTGCTCTCTCTCTCTCTGCTCTCTCTCTCTCGCTCTCTCTGCTCTCTCTCTGCTCTCTCTGCTCTCTCTGCTCTCTCTCTGCTCTCTCTTTCTCTCGCTCTTTCTCTCTCTCTCTCTGCTCTCTGCTCTCTGTCTCTCTCTCCGCTCTCTCTCTCTCTCTCTGCTCTCACTCTCTCTCTCTCTCTCTCTCTCTCTCTCTCTCTCGCTCTTTCTCGCTCTAATAATTGATTATTCACTGAACGAATAGAGTGGAAGACGTCTAGCTTCCTCTTCTCCATCTCTCTATCCACTTCTTTCCAGTTACATGGCTGCCGTTCGACTCGGCGAGAAGATCACTCTGGACGCCGAGATACTCAAAAAGGTCGGTAGGTTTTATGCTAGTTATTGTACTGCGTCAGGGCGAGTTTTCGATTTGCTTTTCTCGTTTTGTGGCGCTGTTGTCGCTTCAAAAGATTTTTTGTTGAGGCGCCGAACCGACGTTCCTTTTTTATTTTCTTCGTCCTTTGATCAAACTCGTCTTTTTCGATAATAGAAGAGTACTTTTAATGTTCTTTGTTCTTTGCAGGGCAACTCTATCGCGTTCACGGAGTGCGTGGTGCGACTGGCCGACGGCAGGATCGCCGCCAAGGTAAGCCACGCCTACTCTGGCTCCGCCCACTCCACTTTCAGGGCAAGCACACACTGGCGTTGCTGCGCAATCAGCCTGCCGTGCTACAGATCCAGGGAGAAAAATAGAATCATAGATCGACAAATTTTAGCAATACGTTTGAGAGTTTTACTGTGATCACATGTGATATTTTCATTTTTTTCAGTCATTATTGTAGAGCGTATCGTAGAGATGATTCATATTTATGAAATAATAACAACGATTAATCGATTAAAAATATCATTCACAATGTGTGAATACATGGTAAACAGGAAAAGGGGCGTGGTTTGCATGGGCGTGGCTATTGCCAGTGGATGTCGGCCGGCGGTTCGGCGCCGCTCTCCCGGCACGCCTTGCGATGCGCCATCGCCTAAACACAGAATACAGTAAGAGAAGGAAGTACCGTAGTCTACCTGTCGCTCCTGACTCGACAGCTCCTCCACACGGGCGGCGATGAAGCCGTTCGAACTGGAAGAGTGGGTTGAGAGAGAGAGAGAGAAAGAGAGAGAGAGAGAGAGAGAGAGAGAGAGAGAGAGAGAGAGAGAGGGGGGGGAAGACGGCGCCACCTGGCATAGTGCAGTATGGTCTCCACGGCCTGTCCGTCCCTGGCCGTCACTCGAATCATCTGCACTCCCTCCGAACTGGCCGGGCCCACAAACGCAGCCGACACCGAGGAGAAGTGATCGCGCATGTACGCACAGTGACGGTGCCAGTCTGCAAGGGAAGGATTATCAATCGATTATTGATTAGAAGAGAGAGAGAGAGACGCACACTTATGGGGCACCCTGACGACCAGCTCGTAGCACAGGTGAATCTCGGCTGCGGGCTCCGAGCCCCGCTTGCGTCTGTTGATATGACGGGATATCGCCTGCAACAAGACATACTCAAACTTCACAGTGTATTAAAAGGCAATCACATGTATAACACATGGGTAGTTTGTATTAGTCGGAAGAGAATGGCCTTTAATAGATAAAATAGATATAATCGATTACAACAAACTGTAACTACCGTACCCTACCGTACCTTGCGCTCCGCTAGCGGCAGCTGAAGAAAGCGCTTGGCGACCAGATGGTGAGATCTGGTAGATCAATCGATAATCACTCGATACACAGTAGATGCGTACCTGGCACACTGCTGGATGGCCTTGACTCCGTTGTCGTTTCGAGCCGCGAATCGCACGTACTTCTTTCCCTCCGAGCACGGATGGCCCTCCCACGCACTCGCCACGTCGGCAAAGTGCGCAGAGACAAACTCGCCGTGCCGGAACCAGACTGCAAATCGATTATCGATCGATAATCAATCGATAACCCACAGTCAGACGGCACCGGCACAATGACGTCATATCGGCGCTCCTTCAGGTAGCGGTCCTACGAGAGCAATCGATAATCAATTCGATATCCGTAAATCTCACATAATCACTAGCAGGGGTGTGGATAGGCTCGGAGCGGAAGAAGAAGGGAGTGCGATTTTCATTGCCGTGAGATGCAGTGTGCATACGGTGATCCTGCAGTCAATCGATAATCAATCGATATTCACATCACTCACGTAGTCCATGGCTGGCGGGACGCTGTCGGGGAGGATAGGCGGCAGCGGGGGCGGAGGCAGAATGTGGAAGGACGGGTCTGTCCAGACAGTCCACTCTTTCTCCTCCCTCTTCTCCTCCACCACATCCAAATTGCGGCTCTGCGGCGGAAGGGGGAACGAGTCCCAGTCGGAGACGAATCGGGGCGGCGGGAGCAGCACCGCGTTCCACTCCTCCAGTCGGGGAGGAGAGGGCGGAGGGGGAAGGGAGAACAGGGACCACTCACTCCGATCCCCGGACCCGCCCTCCGGACTGGCACTCCGCTCCTGACAGGGTGCGGGGGGAGGCAGGCTGCAAGGGAAGGTGAGAAAGAGGTAGAGGGAGGGAGAGAAAGAGAGAAAGACGCACCTGTGCATGTAAGGTACGTGCAGCATGCCGGTGAAAAAATGTGTAATGACGCTCCCATTTTGCAGCGAAAATCACACGTCGATTCCATGCTAATTCCAAATCGGAAAGTGACAAAGCAGACACACAAAACAAAACACATTATAGAAGAACTACAAACAACAGTTGAAAGCGAACTGTCTCATACCACACTGGTTAAGATTAAGACTAATATCATTATATCGAAACTCGAGACACCGCCGCAGTCTCGTTTACGACAGACATACTCTCATCATCAATATAGACAATGCGCTGTGGCAAAGCCATTTATTACACAAAATAAACAAATAATATATAAATCTCCAACAAAATCTCTATACATATCTTTCAACAACACTCGTGTTCAACTCGCAAGTAAGTAAATAGGGTCATAGTGATATACAGAAAGCACAGGGGAAAACTACACGATAAGTGAAATACATTCGAAACATGATGACAACACAAAAGAAAACAAAAGCCCTGCAAAACTATATAGACCGGTTCGCAGATAGGCATACTCTGGTCCGATGAAATCATAACAAAACAAAACAAAAACACTTCAAATTGCGATAAAGCCTCGAACATCGCACGCAAAAAGCATAAGTGGATACTCGTGCCAACTCACAGAGCACCGGGATAGGAGGGGGAACTCGTCAGGCGCTCTAGTCCGAGTCGTGTCTGTATCCCTTCTTGCTGCCCTTGTACTCCTCCACCTCGTCCCTCTCACGCGCCTCCCTCGCTGCCTCACCACGCTCACACGACAGCACGCGCTCCGAGCCGTCCGACAGAACCTGCAAAAGCACTCTCATTCACTCTCCCTCCCTCTCTCCCAGTAGTCTAGACTACAAACCGGAAAAATGGGTAGACGACGGGCAAATCCACATAACTGGTATCAAGAGCAAGTGTCTTTTGCTGCTCACCTGTCTGAGCTGGTTGTCGTGCATGAGTTCGAAGGCGGCGTTCGTCTTTGGCCGGGGCGACCAGCAGCACCACGCGCGCACCTGCATCGCGGCCGTGGGCTGCGCGGTGCGGGCAAACTCCTCCCCGCACACCTCGTCCAGACGACTGCGAGGCAACAACACGTACACGCCCTCCTGCAACAAAACACAATCATATAGTCAGCACATATTAACAACTTCCCATTCAACAAATCAGTTCATGTTTTACAAGTTAACACCATAACAAACCGTACCGTGGATATAATCTTGTAGAACTTGGCCTTGCCGTCAATGATCACCCGCTCGACAACGCCCGGCTCGGAGAGGTCAAAGTCCATCAGCATCTGGAAGCACGTTGCATCTTCTCTCTCCCTCTTCTCTCTCCCACCTCTATGAACCCCCTGCGGATCCTCTGCACGAGGAGGGGCGCGCACCGCCGCCGCACCCGCGTCACAATGTGCGAGTACGACTGGCGCTCGTGCAGGTCGCGCTCGTTCTCTGCAATCGCAGCAAATCAACTTATCGATTTACTAACCTCCATGATAAGTAGATAAGTTTATAGCACTTCCCATACCACCCATCCATGTCGCAATGTGTTTCCTCCCCATCCCCTACCCCCACTCACCCCCTATAGTGTTCATCCTCCTCCTCGGACGGAAGCGCACCTTCAGCCAGTCGCCTATACGCAGATCATCCAGGGCAATGCTGAAAAAAAGAGTATAGTGTATAGTTCAAACTTTGCTAGTCAAATATAATCTCTGTCGAACAAGAGAGAGAGAGAGAGAGAGAGAGAGAGAGAAAGAGAGAGAGGAGAGAGAGAGATGACGCCCTCCCCCACTGACCCTGCCCTCTCGGCCACCTCCTTGGTGATGGCGGCAGCAGTCATGCCCTCCTCCTGTGCCCACACCAGCGCGTGCGCCCCGCGCACATTCGCCACCACAAACACAGGCAGAGAGTGCTCGGGCTGCTGAAAACAATCAATAATCACTCTATACGATCGATCAATAATCCATTCCCGCCCACGCACCGTCTCATCGGGTCGGTCAGCCTCGCACAGCGAGCTGAGACGACGCATGCGGAACTGCGGCACAACATCCGGCTGGGGCTGAACGAAAGACATGAAAACCTAAATAAAGAAGCAGGAAGTCACCTCTCCATACTGAGTAAAGAGGGGCTCCTTCAGAAGCTCGACAGCTTCCTTCGGCTCCTGCGGATTCGCCTCCGGCACCACAACCTCCACCTCCACCTCGACAGCTGGCTGGTCGGCAGGTTCAGGTTGATCAAGCTGCTCAGGCTCGACCACCGGAATGTAGGGACGCATCTCGACCTTGGGCTCGATAATCACTTCCTTCTGTTCGTTCTCCTTGCTACGCAGAGACATGTGAGACAGATCAGCAACCACATCGTCCGACTGAAACAGACGTTTATCAAAATCAATGCTTCAATACAAAACTGAACATGGAATCTTTGAACTCCTCTCTCTCCTCCGTCCCCCTCTCTACTCACCACATTTAGCTGCTGCTCTTCCACTTCCTCGACGACAGGATCCTCTTTCATCTCGTTCACCTCCTCCCTCTCCTCCTCCTCCTCCCACTGCTGCTCCACCGCGTCGCCTCCAGCCAGCTCCACGATCATCTAGACAACAAACATATTTCATCTCTCTTTCGCTTTCATCTCTCACTGACCTCCTCAATAATCTCCTCTCCATTGTGCTCGGCAAACTCCGTCTCTGGCTCCTCCTCCTCTTCGGCCTCTTCCACTATATACTCGTCGAACACCTCGCACTCTGCCTCCTCCTCGATAGGCGCCGAAGGAACGGCAGTGACTTCGGGGGCAGCCGTCTCCACCTTCGCATCCAGAATAGGCTGCGCCATCTCGGGAGTCTTCTCATAAGCAGCAGCGGTCCTCCTCTGCGCTCTTGCAAAGAAGCCCAACACAGGCTTGGTGATGGGCACAATGTTTCTGGGCTCAGCAGGCTCCTCCTCCGTCTCCTTCACCTTCTCCTTCCGCTTCTCCAGCTCCGCGAGCATCATCTTGGCCAGCTCCTCCTCCTCGTCCTCGCGCTTCTTCCGCTCCATCTCGGCGCGCCTCTCCTGCACCTCCTCCTCAAGCTTCTTCTCCATCTCCGCCTCCGCCTTGACCCTGGCTCGTTCCTCCTCCTCCCTCTTCATCTGCTCCTCCTCCTCCTTCTGCCGCCTCCTCTCCTCTTCCCTCTCTTCGCTCTGCCTCCTCAACTCCATCTCCTCCTCCTTCCTCTGCTCCCACTCTCGCTGCTCCCTCTGCTCCTTCTCCTTCTGCTCCCGTTCCCTCTGCTTCCGCTCCTCCCACTCCATGTCGGAGAATGCCTTCTCGGCCTTGTCAATGTCGTGCTGTTCCTCAGCCGCCCACACCCTGGCCGCCTGCTGTCTCTTCAGCTCCTGCATCTGGAACAGGTCGTCCCACGGAGTGTCCAGCACCTTCCCGCGCCGCCACATCTCCTGCACAGAGTCCACCACCGGGAAGAAGGCCGCCTGAAAACAAACAATTACTCAACATTCAAATTATTATATTAACTAGAAGCGTCGTCGTTACTTATTTTTTGTACAGACAGACGGACAGTTTTCTACATGATAGAATCTCTTGGTTTTTTTTTACATATCAGAATCTCTATAAGTGAATTTCTTTCGTACGTGTCATAATCATGTTCATGTATCATGTTTGCTTTTTCTTTTATCTGATTTAGGATCTCATCTCTCCCTCTTCCTCACCTCGTCGGGGATGAGCTTGTCGACCGCGTGTCCTCGGTCGCCGACGCGGAAGTGCTTGATCTGCGTGTGCACCTTCGCCACACTCCACACCTCGGACATCAAAAACACCTAAACATCACAATCTGTGAGTGGCCACAAGTCAACTTACATCCAGCCTAAACACACATCCATCCAATCAACGAGGGCCCCTGACCACATCATACATGCCACCCCAATAGTGCACCCTCTCTCTCTCCTCACCTCCGCGCACACGTATATGCCGTCGAGCATGCCCATGTGTATCTCGTTCTTCGTGTCCTGCACCGACCCGAGCAGGTCGACAAACAGCGAGCACACGCTGCCCCGACGCTGCACCTGGCCGATGCACTTGGCCTGCAACCAACACACATTATACTTTCAATGTAACTTAATTAAAACAAAAACTGCTCATATAAAACAGATAATGTTTCAGTATGTTTCAGCACTCTTCAAACTACTTGAAAAGTAGCGAATGAACCGTGCCGAAGATTCGAAAACTTACAATGACAATGCCCTGCTTGTTGTACTCCCTGAACACGGGGATGAATCGGGTGGTGATATTGGGAGGGGCGAGGTCGTCGAAGGCCAGCACCACGGCGCCTTTGCCACGGCCCGCCTGGCCGGTGAGGAACGGGCCTGCAATCAGGCGTCTTTATTCAAATTTCAAAAAAAACACAAAACATAATCAAAAGATACTAGACGTCTAGACGACTCCCCCCTCCTCACCATCGATGCGCACCCGGATCCAGCAGCCCTGCTGCACGCCCAGCTCCACCGGAATCTCCACGCACAACAGCGTCGTCCGGCCCTTCATCTGAACGACCACCACAATCACACCTATTCCCAAGTTGTACGTGTTTCTCTACCGACACGTGGTGCAATTGTGCTACAGCTCCTTTCCACATCCAGGCCCCATACACCATCACACCTAATCATAGACAGCGAGTTGTCTATGTGCACAGGTGCACCAAATACAGTGGACGTGCAAATTTCACATTTCACACTTTCCATATCCCACACCAGTTCAATTCCTCTCCCCTCTCCACACTCACCAGCACATTCCACAACGTTCCGTTCGTGTCGCGTATATCCAGCGATATCACTAGGCCATAGTGCCGGCCGTCGTCCGGCTCCTAAACAAAACATTAGAACCACAAAAAACAAAGCCAATCTACCTTGACTGTATAGCAGTATCACAACGAACACATCAAATGCAAGGAACATAATACAAAAAAAACCCATCCTCACACTCTACCTTGGCGGTGGCCTTTGTCTGCATGGGTGCCTCCTGCACATAGGGACGCGACACCTGCTCCTTCAGGGGATCGCCCCCACCCATCTCGTGCAGAACGGGGTCCTGGAACACAATGTCAATCATCATATTAAATATGTTCCACGTGATTGTGAATAGCCACCAATTAAGTCAGTGAACAATATGAGACATCTGCCAGGTGATAAGCGGAATAACCAACATGAGCTTGTGATCGTATCATCCCCCCCCCTCCACCCACCTGCCAGTAGTTGTCGATGCCGACATCGTCTCCCCTCTCGCGCGCCCTCCTCTCCGCCTCCTCCTGCTCACGCCACATACGCATCGTCATGTCCACGCCGCGCTGCAACAATACATTATCAACATTGTTATTGTTATGCTTTCTAAACCGAAACGTTCTAACCAGTAACCAATAACAAAAAAGTAGCAGCTCACCTCCGTGTCCCTGTTGACGCCCGTCGGGTGGACAGTGATGTGCGTATTGCCAGTGGGGTGGATGCTGCGGTGCGGGCCCGACGGACCATAGCCAGACAGAGCCAGCTGCAACCAACAGAGACATGTTTCAGGTAATTTTGAAATGCATTTCGTGAACAATTTAAGCAATTCCATGTCTTTCAGCAAAGCAAACTCTTTAACTCGCTCCTTTTCCACGGCACTCACAAAGGAGGACATGTTGTGGGGCTCTTCGTTGATGACAAACTCGTCGAGGATCCACGGGTACTGGTCGTGGATGCCAATGTCCGCGCGCAGGTACATGATCGCCTGGAACAAATATCATAATACGATCATACCAATATACTATGTTGTACAAAAACAATAATAATATACTACTAATCATAGTACAGTGTTGATATCTAATCAAACATCGTGCAGTGTTAAAACCCTATCAAACATACAGTATCCCACCCTCACCTCGAACTTGCTCTCGCCTCTCTTGTCGAGCGTCTTGTACTCGCTCATCTTCATGGCGACAGTGTCGATGAAGGGCGTGTAGCAGAACACTCCCTTCTTCTCCCCAATCACAGGAGACACCCAGCCGGGCGGACCGCGAGTGTCCACACTACACTTCACCTAAACAAGCGAACTCTACAACCCTATTTCAAATACGTTTCACTAAAATTCAAAAACTAATAAATATTTTTTTCCGTAAACAATGCCATTTTCAATTCGGTTTCCACATAAAATTGATTTAAAAAGAATCCGTATTCGAAAGATACTGCTGCACCCACCCTGATGAGCTTCTCGGGTCCGAGGGCGGCGGTGAGGAATGGGTGCTGGTGGGGCGACTTGCAATGCCGGAGGTTGTATCCGTGCACCGCGCCGCGCCAGTCGCCCTCACGCACGAAACGCACGTTGAACGACACCCAACTGCCCTCGTCAGTCTGAAACACACACAACATGGAAAGTATATGTTTCACTGCAAAGTGTTAGTTATGTACAGTCTTCTAAAATCAATCATTGTCGTCTCAAAGACTGTCCCAAAATCTAATACTAAAACGGGTCAAAAAATAGCATAATAATAACTGTCAAAGTCAGATGACGCAACCGACCTCGTCGACGAGGTTGAGCTTCTCCTGGGGGCAGACGACGAGGTTGAAGCGGCGGCACCAGATCGTCTTGTGCGCGTACGGACTGCCCGTCTGTGCAGCCACCTTCACCACCACTCCCTCAAACTCATCTGAAAAGAGAACAGGTGATATTGAGTTTCAACTGGACAACAAGTTTCATCAATGTCAACTCAAGGCAATTGCGTTTTGAAATTACCACACCTCTTTAGTGCTCTCATCAATGTACCAAGTACCAACCAGATATATTCACATACTTCAGAAGGAAGGGGAACTCTATCCACCGTACTCCGTACTCATACTGCTCATCGTCGTTGCACCTCTCATCAATCTACCAACCAATCGTATTCAGGAAAATGCCCTACAACCTAGAACCCACTGACACTGCTCGTCGTCGCTGGTCCTCTCGGCGGGCGGGCTGGCGCGCCGCATCCGCGCCGCCTCGCTCTCGTGCACGTAGCGACGCGTGGGCGAGGGCAGCGGGGCGGGCTGCAACACCACATGTCACTCCGCCTGGACAAACATCCTAGCTCAACCACCTTCCACATTCTCCTTCTCATTCTCCGACTCCGTCTCTTCTTCCTACTCTGATACATGCATAGTACACAAACGGGTGATAGATGGAAGAAAAGATGTAGTGAACAATCAATAATTGATCGTCAATCAATAATCAATAACCCTCACCTCCTCTGGCTGTCCCTGTGCGCGGGGCGGGGCTGCGGGCCGGGTAGACACGCGAGTCCCGAATTCACTCGGAACTGCAAAAGAATATATGAATATAATAAGTACGTTTCAATGCACCTTCTAACACCACGGACACAATGTCGATTAATTAGCATAGTGGAGTGATGGCCAAACAACAGCAATCAACAACATGTACATGTTACCTAACCTCGTGAATAATATGTTTCAATGCACCTTCTAATACATATACAATCTCGCCTAATTCGGACAACTTCGTGATTATCAACACAAAACATGTACATGTTGTCCAATCCCGTGAATAATACGTTTCAATGCCCCTTCCAACACTACGGACACAATGTCGTATAATTTTGACAGCAAACCAGTTCTAACTGCAAACCCCACTGACTCTTGAACGGGACGATCTCGTCGGGCGGCGCGCGGATGCGCTCGTTGGCGATGGGCTGGTGCGGCTTGGCAGGCGACAGCGGCTTGGACGGCGCGGCCAACGAGGGAGTGGGAGGGGGCATGGGCTTCTTGCGGATGAAGGCGGCAGGCAGGAGAGCCTCCTGCTCCGGCGGCGGGTAGTAGCCCCTCCGACTGCGCGGCGCCGCAGTCTTCTCGGAAGCACGCAGAGGCTGAGCAGGCTGGGCAACGACAGGAGGCAATACAGGGACCTGTACAGGTGCAGGCACAGGTGCAGGTACAGGTACAGGCGGGGCGGCCTTCTTCTCGCGTTCGGGGCTCTGCGGGCGGGTGACGGCGCGACTGTGGAGACGCGTCGACACCACCATCTCCGGGTGCGCGCGCAGGTACGCCAGGTCAAAGTCCGGGATGACGAGGCGCTAAAAACAATACATTACATGTATTTTTTTTGTATTTATATACAAACTATACACAAAAATGACGTACAATGGCAGCCTCGACTTGCTGGATCATCTCCTGGTCGGTGACCTGCTTGATGTTGAGTGTGACGGCGGACATGATACCCCACTGCAGGTTCTGCTTCGACACCCGGTCAGCCACCGACTTCATCATGCGAGAGATGTCCAGACAGGCAGTGCTGTAAAACAAATTCAAAGAAAGTCATACTTCAGTTATCAACTTCGTTATCATAACGATGAACCTAATGAAACGACTCACTTGATGGCGAGCACTTTGTAGACGATCCCGGCCTCCATCTTCTTGACGTTTATATTGCACACCCGTCCGAAGTGCACCGAGAAGGGAGTGCGCAGCGCGTGCTCCGGTGTCAGAACCACGTACGTCCATACCTGCATGAAATACATTTATTTATGTTTATATTGTTATATCTCATCAAAGTTTCGCCCCGGAAGTTTAACAAACAAATATAGAACGCACCGCAGCGACTTCCTCTTCGCAAATGCTGTCGAGACGGATGCCTGTGTGCTCGATCGACCAGCGCTCCTGCTCCTTCACCGGCCTGTACTTGCCCGTCTCGTAGATGAACAGTTGCGAGCCCACCTAGACATTGCGGATTACGGTAGAAAGTTTGAAATGACACACCTCGGGCGGGCGCTGTTGGATGGAGATTTCGAAGATGAGTGTCTGGTCGAGGTCGCGTATGTAGGCGTAGAATTGTCCCGTGGTGGTGACACGCACCACTACCGCGGACTTCCCGTCAACGGGGGGATCCATTTCGACGGGTTCAGCGCCGGCGATGCGGCTCTACTCACTGCAAATCTAACATAACTATCGAAACGACCACACCGAAACTCTATTTTATTTATAATATGATAATAAAACAGAAGAAACCAAACATATACACAAAAGTAAAGGGGGAAAAACAACAAAAACAACAACCAAATTTGGGCCAGCCAAACGTAGTGGTTTGCTGTGCACAATTCCGGAAATTCAAAATTATTGCGCGCGAGTTTAAAAAGTTGAAGACTGTAAAGTTGTTTTTAACATCTCGGCTCAGTCACGACTAGTAGGAAACTAGTCGAAAAACTACTAGGAAACGAGCTAGTTTCCTACTAGTGAGGTGGTAAATTAGTCGGCGGCTAGTTACGATAGTGACTAGTTTACTAGTAGTTTTTTGTTGAAAAAAATAGTAGGAAAAATAGTGAACTAGTTTACTAGTAGTTTTTTTTGTTGTTGAAAAACAGTAGGATTTTTATGCGTCATTTGTATAAAATCGGACAGTAATAACGATTTTGAGTAAACAAATTTATTATTTCACCAACATCGGAGGATCAGAGCACGATAAATGAACAACTCAAAACATTCAATTATTTACAGACAATAAATATAAAGTTTACAGGAATATTGCAATCAAATTCACACGTGTAGCGTCATAACATCTTAGATCATGCTCTTTTACGAGTTGCTTGAAAACGAGTAGAAGGAGCGCAGAATGGGGTGGGCCTGGAGCTTCCAATGTGTCTTCCTCATCTGGCGCACGACCGCCGCCATCTGACTGGAGATGTAGCCCTCGCGCACGACTCGGGTGGCCACGCCGTCATCGTTCACATGCGACCTGAAACACGTTTTGTGAACTTCAATCAACGCAACGCAACGAATTATCATCACCGCTCATGACAATCAGTTGTCTACCCCTCACCTGAGATAAATCTTGGCGTGCGCCTCAGACTATCCGAACTTCGATCACCGACTCCATGTGACGAGCCAGTCGCCTAAAAGACATTCAAGATAAATCAACAATCATCAGAGGCTTCACTGATTGCAAATAGATCTGACCTTGGTGGTCATGCTGCCAATACTCGATATCATGGCTCTTGCTGAGAGTACGCAGATGTCATATCAGGCAACGCTCTACCACACACGCCCACTATAGAACATAATTCTCACCTTGCCTAGTGATGAAGACCCAGCGAGGCCGTGTCGGTGTCCGCTATCCATACCGCGACACGTCACCTAGAATTGTAAAAAAAAAATACAATTTTTTATACATTTACAGACTAGCGCTATTCGCTAATACGCTGTTAGCTCACATATCGTGATTAATATCAATCAAATCTTTGAAGATGGTCAGCAGAGTGAAATACAATCAATTCCTCGTCTCACCTCGCCTGCTTGATGACGTTGCAAGTGCGCCACATAGGCGAACACGCGCGACGCATGTACAGAGTCCTTGCCAGCTCGCAGATCACCTGTAATCACACGTTATGTTGTGCCAAAGTTGAGTGATAAACAATAGTTTCGGAGCGAGATAATGTGAGTGAAAAAAGCGAAAGCGAACAATGGAACAATATAATATGCGAATCGGTGTAACGGGAATTATTATGTTTCAATACATACTGGGAAATATATTTGAAAAATAAGATGAATGAGGGGTTGAAGACGGAGATGACGACGGAAAGGATGAATATGCGCTTTCATCTGATATTTTGGCAACAACAAAAACAAACGGAAATATGTTGTGCGCGACAATGCTGACCAGGAAGATCGACTAGAATGAGCACACCCATGCTCTGATATCATCATAAATGCATACAAAGAAAAATACATTAAAAAACAATTAAAACAAAACAAACAACAACTTTCGTCAAAACAATACGAAAATGTTGCTGTACAGTATATTACAAATCGTGGTGGGACCATTTTGAAAAGACTAGTAGGAAACTAGTAGGAAATTTTCCTACTAGTTTTTGAACTAGTTTACTAGTAGTCAAAAATTTAGCTAGTTTCCTAGTAGGAAAAAATCGGGCGAACTAGTTTCCTACTAGTCACCCACAGGCCAGATTCTTTTAATTATTACTTCTAACTTTCAATTGGCCCAGAAACATCAATGTGACAATGTGCAATATTTCGATCGACTATATTTCTCCATAGAAAACAATGTCGAATCAAATTTTTTTCTTCCAGCGATGCGATTCAAAACAAAATTTATTCGAAAACACAGTAAATATATTATTAACATATAAAATTCTATGTAAATAGGATTACAGTAAGCCAAACAAAAGTACAGTAATCCTTATTTCACTCGTGGTGGCAGGCGTGCAGGATCTTGGTGGCGGTGAGAGGCGACGAGATGTCGAGGAACTGCGAGATACCTGCAAATACAGTAATACAAATACAGTACAGTAATCCATACTAGTACAGTAACCCATAGCAGTACAGTACCCACCGTTCTCCTGCCTGATCGCCACGACAGCGTCGCGAATCGCCGAGTAGGCGACTGCGCAGAGGAGGAGAGGCGGCTCGCCGATGCCCTGAAAGGACTCTCTCTCTCTCTCTCTCTCTCTCTCTCTCTCTCTGTCTCTCTCTCTCTCTCTCTCTCTCTCTCTGTCTCTCTCTCTCTCTCTCTCTCTCTCTCTCTCTCTCTCTCTCTCTCTCTCTCTCTCTGTCTTTTATCTTTTCCTCTCTCTGCCTCTCTCCTTCATTTCCCTCTTTTTCACCTCTCATATTCAATTTTAGGATTATTCGACCATCAATCGTACCTTGGACGAGTAGACCTGTCCCTCCCAGTTGGGCACATCGCGCATCAGCTTTACACTAAAACATACATACGAATAATCAATCAATAATCGATCAATATCCCACCGGAAGTGCTTGGGTGCCATGGCGGCAGTGGGGATCTTATAGGTGTAGGCCGAATTGGTGAGCAACTTGCCGGAAGAGTAGTCATAGACCAGGTCCTCGGAGGAAACCAGTCCGTATCCCTTAAAGACTCTCTCTCTCTTTCTCTCTCTCCCTCTCTCTCCCTCCCCGTCTCTCTGCCACCCCAGTCTCTCTCCTACCACCCCCCCCCCCCTCACTCACCTGCATGAACCCTCCCTCGATCTGTCCAATGTCGACTGCCGGGTTGAGACTCTCTCCAACGTCCATTACAATGTCAACCGAGATGAGCTGGAAAGTCGAAACCAGTTCGTTTCCTGTTCTCATCATTCTGGTTTTGTCAAGTGATGGCGCGTATCCGCATATCCACTACTGATGCGAAACTACCCAAGCCCTGGAACCTGTCCACCCACCCTCTGCTCTCCGGTCCTCCCATCTACTTCCGCCACCACAGCAGCCGCCCCCGTGGTGAAGTAGGTGTACGCAGTCGGGGGAAGGCCGGTCAGAGAACGGTCCACGCTGAAAGACGACTCTCTCTCTCTCTCTCTCTCTCTCTCTCTCTCTCTCTTCCTCTTTCTCTCTCTCCCCCCTCTCCCCTCTCTTCCCCCCTCTCTCTCTCCTCTTCGAGTTCCCACTCACAATCCGTGTCCGGATGCCTGCAGGCTGCGCTGCTTCTCGTAGCACAGCTTCACTGCCTGAAAAATTCACGATGAGGTCTTTTTTTTTCTTCGAAACAGCCTCTTCAAAACGCCTTTAAACACAAGTTTTGGTGTGTTTCAAAGACGATTCGGCAGTTTCAAAGTAGCCGACCACCACTTTGCCATACATTTCCGTTCCATCAAGATAACTCCTCTACTCCAAACGTACGAGAGATAGCAAGACTATTTTTTTTGGATTAAAAGATTTTGACTCTCGACATCCGAGTCTTTCCGAAATACATCGACCAGAATTATTTCTGAGAAAGTGAAATGAAAAAAGGTCTCCTCACCTTGTCCCAATCCCCATCAGTCTCCTTCATCATCGGATCGACACTGGCGCGGATCTGCTTGCACGCGTCCTGCAATTATGTAATAAATCGATAATCTTCATGTTACATCATAGTTATACAGGTAATCGTGTATAAATCCACGGCCCGGTCGTAGTGTCACTCATTTGTTCACTGACCGGTGAACTCAGACGCACGCTGCGCATCAGTTCCGCGTCGCGGATGGCTCAAACAATTTAGCAAAACTTATGGCAGCGAACGGAATCGAACCTGCGATAAACAGTTCACTGGCCGCGCTCGCTAACCACTAGACCACTAGACCACGAGGCCCTGTTCGCTGCCTCTCAGAAATTGACAATGATGATGAGCTTATTTTTCTTTAACATGGGAGACGCGTTGCGTGTGCGTTGCGTGCGTCTACCGTCACGCAAATCAGTGAACGCGCGCCGGGCCGTGAAATCAATAATCAATCAATAATCAATCGACCACCCACCATGACTGCCAGTCCGTGCACGTCGGCTCCCTGGCTGCCCCCGGTCACAGGGCCATTCACTGCCTTGTCAGTAGACGCACCGAGGGTGGTGATGCGAGAGAGAGGGAGCTGAAGAGAGAGAGGGGGTGAGAGAGACGAGAGAGGAGAGAAATATATAATAGAGGAGAAAGAGAGAGCAGAGAGATAAGGAGCTGGAGAGAGAGAGGGAAAATGAGCGGAAGAAGAGAAGAGAGAGAGAGAGAGAGGGAGGGAGATGGGATGAGAGAGAGAGAGAAAGGGACCACCCACGTCGAGTGCCTTGCTGGCGACCTGGAGCAGCTTAGTGTTGAGTCCCTGTCCGAGCTCGCAGCCCGAGAAAGAGAGGGCCACCGAGCCGTCCTGGTGCGCTTGGAGAAGTACCTCGGCCTGCAAATGATGGGGAAAACATAAGACAACACAACAAACGTCTGCCTACAAATATATAGTACTTATACAACTATCATTAATAGACCGTCTTTGATAGCGCAAATGACTGCTCTCATGTTTAAAACAGCTAGCGAATCGTACAATGTGTATAGTTCAGATACTCATATTCCATCTTCCATTCATACCTGCTCGAACGGTCCGGCGTGTGTCATTCCGAAACGAGTAGTGCCCACAGCCAGACCACGCTTCACGTGAGGGTGAGAGCTGGAATGGAGTGGGGAGTATGAGGGGACATAGTAACGCATATCGAAGAAGGTCAAGAACGTTGATATGTCGACAATCAGAGGGAGATGACGAGAGAGGAAGAGAGAGAGAGAGAGAGAGAGAGAGAGAGAGAGAGAGAGAGAGAGAGAGAGAGAGAGAGGAGGAGGAAGAGAGAGATAGAGAGGGGGAGAGAGAGGGAGAGAGGGAAAGAGAGAGAGAAAGAGAGAGAGAGAACACCCTCACCTGTTCCACTCGTCGACCTGCTTCCTCATCTCGACCACTTTGGCGAACGAGTGCAGCTCCCGCCACGCGTCCAGCATGCCTGGAATCTCTCTCTCTCTCCCTTCCTTCCTCTCCCTTCCTCTCCCTTCCTCTCTCTCTCTCTCTTTCTCTCTCTCTTTCCCTCTCTCCCTCTCCCTCTTCCACCCACCCTCATTCATGATGACACTTCCGGAGAGTACCTTCGTGCCTGGCTGGCGGAAGTTGAGCTCACGAATCTAAAAAGAATGGAATTGCAATTCAAATTCGGGTTTCATTGATATTTTCGATGAGAAAGAATTATATGAAACTGCAACACATAAAGTAAGAACACTCTGTGAAACGTACTTCACTGACATGGTGATAGTGACATAAAAGTAGGAGAAAGGGAGAAAGAGAAAGACAGACAGGGGAGAGAAAAACATACAGAGGAGAGAGATAGAATGAGAGGGAGAGAAGGAGAGAGAGAGGAGAGAGAGAGAGAAAGGTAGAGAGAAAATTGAGAGAGATGGAGAGAGAGAGAGAGGAGGGAGGGAGAAAGAGAGAGAGAAGAGAGAGGGAGAGAGAGGAAAGAGCCCTCGCACCTCATCGATGTGCTTGCCCGTCTCGTGGGCCACCCTGGTCAGTATCTGCTCATTGATCTGCGCGATCTGCGGCTGACCGAAACCGCTGGAAAAAGACATAAAATACATACTTCAAACAAATAGTTTTTTTATACGAAAACTACTGTTTCCCACCGCGAAAGCGTTTCTCACTCAGTAATTTTCAATACGTTTCAACCATACCGTAACTTTGATATCATGGTTTCGAAAGCAATCGACTCAGTGTTCCGTGTGAAGTTGCAATGTTCAAAAAAAAATACAGCCGAGAAATCTCAAATAGAGCTATGAATACTAATACACAGAAGTTATCGAGACCGCCGCAATATCCGTAGTTCATACGTTTCAAGAAACACACAAATAATATTTAGCGATGTCGAAACAATCTCTTGACAAAACATCCATCTAACTCATGCTAGCAAAAAGAAAGATTAAATAAAAACTAATACTTGCTATATACATAACTGATAAGTAATTCATTGTACAGTACCCACCGGAATGCGTTGTTGCTGTGTTTGTGTGTCTTCATCGTGTATCCCTCTCCCCTCATCACTCCATAGTCGTAGATCACATCGGCCGAGCAACGAACCGCCATCGTCACCTGGAAGTGAGTATTGACTCTGTCCTAACATGTCACTTTTCCACGGGAAAATCAATTTTTCCACTGGAATTTTCAACTGGAAAACTGACTTTCTCTCTGTCTGCCCAATTGTGTCGAAAATCGAGCATTATTATAAACGTAATATTTACGACTTTTCTTCTGTCCGTGTCTGGTTTCGATAACAGGAAGTCGTTAGTCGCAGCTCTATGTAGTTTTGTTGTATCGTGTTCATAAATTATTTAATCACTCTTCATGCTTCGTCAAATATAAATTCATTCATTTCAAGTGATATTTGTAATCTTATTACAAGCGTCACTTTATTCATAAGACTATCGGGGTTAACAAGGCAATCAAGGGATTAGAGGTAGTGTACCCTCTGACTCTGATTGCATGAGTTGTTGTTACCAGTTTATTGCTCAATATTTGTTAGTTATAATTCTATAGCATGATAGTTGAAATTTCAAAAATTACAGTTAAAAACTATAAACAATCATATTTAAACGTTTGACATTTACCGGAAAATGTAAGCAGTTTTAACCACGCCCGCAAACTTATGTTCACCAACTGCGGTTATATCACCCAACTGACCGGAGTGATTCGTTTGTTTCGCACGCAAAATGCGTTTTAATGGTTTTGTGGTTTGTTTTTGATTCACATTCAAAAATCAAAATAAACTTAGAAAAATGTATATTAACAATATTAAACATATTTGTCAAGTTTTCATAAAATCGAAGTTTTCATGTTTCTTTCACGTTAAAAGTTTATTTGCATAAGGTTAAAGATATTTTCAAGGGATAGTATATTGACCAGGGATAGTATATTGCAAATTTGACGTCATGCGGTCAGAGGTGTACACTACCTTCAATGATTGCCTTGTTAAAGATTAATCAATGGTAGCAACAAGCGCGCGCTATTTCGGGATGTACGCGCCAAACTGTTTCCTGGTGATGGTGTCGCCTCGCTCTCTCGTGAGGGTGAGTTGATTCACGGGTCGAGGGAGAAGGCGGAGCTGTTCGGAGAGTGCTTCGATGCGATCTTCTCGCAGCGAGGTCCTATCCCTGCGGGTGCGCCCCTTCCTTGTGCTGTCAGTCAGCTCTCCACCATTGAGATTTCGTATGCACATGTACACAAAACTATTTCCAAACTAGCATCTAAAATGAACACGAGCCCTGACAATATTTCGCATGCCTTTTTGAAAAATACGGTTGATACGATTTCGGTCCCACTCTCTATTCTTTTTTCAATGTCTACTTCCGTATGCAATGTCCCTGAGATTTGGAAACTGGCGTATATAAAACCTCTTTATAAAAAGGGGGCTCGTGATGATCCACTCAACTACCGGCCTATCAGCCTTATAAGTAGTGTTGCGAAAGTTCTGGAACGCATATGCGTCAAGCAAATTACTGAATTTCTTGAGAGGAATTCGCTTCTCACATCTAGGCAATTTGGCTTTCGCAAGAATAGATCCACAAACGCTCAACTTATTGAGTGTCATAGTCACTGGTTGAAACACCTATTTAATGGAATGGTTATCGATTGTATATACTTTGATTTCAAGAAGGCATTCGATACTATTAATCACAACTTGCTATACAAAAAGTTGCATTCGCTGGGAATTCGCGGTAACGTATTGGGATGGATTAGAAGTTTCTTGACCGACCGTCGCCAACAAGTAATGGTCGGTGATGAGCTTTCCTCTCCACGGCTTGTCAACTGTGGTGTACCACAGGGGTCTTGCCTAGGTCCCATACTGTTCAATGTATATATTAATGATATCATCTCCAATCTTCCCGACTATGTTGAGTGTGCGCTTTACGCCGATGATTTGAAAATTTCCTTCGCATTTGATACGAATGATCCTTCCGCCCAGCATAAATTTCAAGTGGCAATTGATTTAGTCGCATGGTGGTCCCTTCAGTGGGGTTTACAAATATCTACTCAGAAAACACAGATACTGCATATAGGACGTCGTAATCCCAGGCATGAGTATTCCGCACACGGCACAACTCTCGCCCCTGCCGATACTGTCAGGGATTTAGGCGTCTCTATCAGCAGTTCTCTTGTCTTTGACGATCACTATTCCAACATTGTTCAGAATACGTTTCACTGCATAAACGACTTTCTGCGCGTATATCGTACTCGCAATCTCACTGTTCTTAAAGTTGCATACGTAACCTATTTTCGGTGCCAACTTGAGTATTGTACAGAATTATGGAATCCTAAAGATGTGGGGTCGGTGAATCTGATTGAGTCGGTACTGTCGTGGTATAGGGAATTGGTATTGATTGATTGTGCATAGGGTTACTGTATCTCTGTGACCCTTCCTGTTCTGTGTAGGCCCGCCCCTCGCGCGGCCTGATATCGTTAGTGTATGCTTTGCCAGTGATGGAGTAAAGACCTTATAACCAAGTGATACTGACTGAACATACATCAATACAGAGAGGAGAACTCCCGGATACCAATATATACGATATGGAGGTTCCCGGTTTCTCTCTTGTTGGTGTTATGTTTGGTTAGATCATTTGGTTTTCCCATCTTGTCGAGTCATCGCTCACTAGTTTATCTAATTTGCACCACTCTGGAGTCATGACCAGAGTCACCCACTTCACCTAGATTTCTAATTATTGTGATGTCGTATTTTGTTCGCGTTCTTTGTTCGTATTTTTTTGTCTTTGAGTTCTAAGTGGTTGCACAGGGAGTGGGCTAGGGTAGCCAGCAGCCGTCATAGCTTTCGGATTTTACATAATTATGTATTAGGGAACACTTTCATTGGAGAAACTGATTGAGGGACCACCAATCTGGAGTCATGGACGCGTAGAGGGACCATTTTGATCTGTAGTAACTGACTGAGGGACCGCTTTTCTTGAATATTATCCGTGATGTGTTCACAGTATTATGCATCCCCCTCGCCCTCTCTGTGCCACGTAAAAACCGATCGATCCCAAAACCCTAAAAATAGCAAAATTCAAAAATCTTCAAAAAAATGTTGTATGAATAGAAGACGTTGTCACCGCAACGTTCCGCATTCCCCATATTGCACAATACTGGGAGGATCTGACCCGATGGTCTGATCAGATGCGAGTCTGTTCACACAACAACTCATCTCACTGTCTGACAATGCGTGTTGATTCCCCTGATCACATGTAGTTGGATTCTCTTTCGAAAAGTACACGAGTAAAGAGGAGTGGTTTGTTTTGATCTAATTCAACAAAAGCACATGCATAAAATCTCTTCGCAGCTGACTAAAATTTCAAAACAAACCTGCTCTTTCGAACGATGTTTTAAAACTCTAATTGTTTTCTTGTTAGCATGTTGAGTTCAGGTATTCAGGATACTGTTAATCCCAACAAGTAACTTGCAACAAAATGTATGACACGATTATAGTGCATACTATATTTTTCATCGATCAGAAAGAGCAGGTTTGTTTTGAAATTTTAGTCAGCTGCGAAGAGATTTTATGCATGTGCTTTTGTTGAATTAGATCAAAACAAACCACTCCTCTTTACTCGTGTACTTTTCGAAAGAGAATGGATGTCCTTTTCTCAAATTTCGAAGAAATTGTTTTTCAGGTTGATGTGCCGAACATGTTATGTATACATATTCGAAACTTTAGAAAACGTATCCTGAATATGGAAACGCACTGCTTTGTCGAATCGCTCGTGCGCCTGCCAATGCCAGTCTCTCATTGACACGCGCTATTTCGCGTCTCTCTCTCTTACCCACTCACTCCGCTCCGCACACTCCCCTCCCCCCACAGTTTTCGCGCCAAAACTGGGGCGGTGGCCTGGACGGCGAGCCGACACGAGAGTGGGTGAACGAAGGGCGGGGCATGCGCTCAGCCAATCAGAGTGCGCACGCAAGAGAGCCGAGCGACCAATGAGCGCAAAGTGCAGTGGGCGGAGCTTACGTGATGCACACCGTCGTCGCCGCCGCCGCCGCCGTCGTAAACACGTTTAGTGGCAAAGCGGGAGAGAGCAAGAGAGGGCGGTTTTTGGATGCCGCAACCGATATTGGTTTCACGAATCATACTCATAGGTCTTACAAAGTGATATTCTAACAAATAACGCACACTAATTAAGTATATTGTATTAGAATAGAGAAATCGTGTGTGCCTTGGGAGTGGCGTGTTGCGCGCGTCACAGCTCAAAACAAACGGGCGCCGCTGCGCGCCGCCCCTAATAGTAGACGAGATCTACGGTATTCAGAGTACTGTAGTCTGTTGCTGAATTCGAGCCAGGTTTTCGAAATTGTCAGAACAATTATTGAGAAATGGTTGAGTACGGTAACTTGTAGTTCTTGTAGTGATATCACTCGTTAGTTGCAGAAATGCATATCTAATCAAGGTCAGCATGCGCAGATGCAACAGATACTCTCTGTTTTCCTGGTGTCGCTGAAGTGATACGGTCACAGTAAGATCTGCACACATTGTGCAAATAAAACCAGGTCGTTTGGATTAGATTACGGTACATGTCTGATCTGTTGTTTCTTTGTTTTACTACAAAGGGATTGCGCGTTGTTTTCTCTGTTGGATTTACGATCCAAAACAGAAAGCACGGTGCCGCCGGATTAGTGCAGTAACGCAATACTTTTACTCACACCAGATTTTGAAAGTGGGGCAGGTCATGCCGCCCAGAGCAGATAAGATAGCTGGTACGTTAGTAGAGCTCACTGGTGTTCATCTACTGCCTAGTGGTCAGTCTGCTTCCTTTCTATCACTGTGTGTTGTATTGAGTTGCATGTTGCATTGTTGTTGTCTAATCTAATCAGAAACCAGAGTGATTACAAAACTACGTATTTTATAGAGTAGCACGTCGTCTGTCTGTTTGTTTGTTGGGTTGTGTGCAATGAGTGATGAGCAGGAAGATTCTTCCGCTATGCTTCACCCTGACCAACCAACAGAACTATCGGATGGCGTGAACGAAACACTTGCGTATTCTTTGAGCGAAAACCATGGTGTATCAAGACTGTCAAGCCAAACCAGAGTTGATATTGAAAACAATCTGATGATGTGCCCTATCGAGACCAAAACAAGGTCTAAGAGTTGTTGCGAGAACAACCATTTTGATACGGTTCCAGTGTTTCTCCCTGATGCGGTTGAATGGCCGGAATTCTCAGGTGTTGAATCACTGCGCGTTTTCGAGAAGAGTCTTGACGAGCGTGCGACTTTCTTCGGTTGGTCGTACAGTCAACTGTGTAAATGCATTCCATTCCTTCTCAAGGGATCGGCGCGCAGTCAGTATGACAGTTACTCCAATGAAGTGAAGTGCGACAAAGTCAAGCTGTTCAAGCAGTTCAGCGAAGATTTCCACAATGAATTGTATCTCTCGCGTGTCGCTCATAAACTCACAACCGTTGTTTAAATGAAAAATCAGTAATCAGTCTGTCAGTGAATTTGCTCTCATTGTAAGTGATCTTGCCGAGGACTATGATTCCAATCCTGTTGTTTCTGAATGTCTCAAAAAGATGAACTTCATGCGTGGTCTGCGGCGTGATATCCGCGAACAGTTGTACTTGTGCGGTCAGTCGAGTATTGAGTTTGCTTCTCTCAAATCGTCTGCCATCGCCTTCGAGACGCGAATAGCTCTCGCTAGGGACGGTAGGACGGATGATGAGGTGACTGAACACGTGAATGCACTGTCGGTGGAAGAACATCCGCGTAGGCGAAAATCGCGACCAGTCGAAACCAAATCGAAACCAAAAAAAATCGAAACCAGGAGCGCAGAATGAGAAAACAAAACGAGAAGAAGTTCAATGATGTGTATGAGAGACGTTCTCATCGGAATCGCCAACCGTGATTCGATGAAGAATTTTCCAGACAGCCGCCTTTTGTAAATTTTTCAGTGATAATAACATTGTCACATAGTGTGAGGTTCACTATGTGTGCACTCGTCTTAGTATACTGTAGTGTAGGCTTGAACAGTAGGGTCTATTTACTTACAGAGGCGCGGTACCTACAGTACCGAGAGTACCTACAGTACCGAGAGTACCTACAGTACCAAGAGTGCCGAGAGTGCCAGATGTAACCGCCCTACGTACGTAGTGCCGGTGAGTGAAAGGGACCAAGTAGAGTCCACTCCAGGTGGGAGCTACACCACGTACGAGCAGACCGAGCAGACCGAGCACTCACTCATCGGGCGCACATTCCACACGCGCACCCGATGGCTATGGCACGAGCAGGGACAAAGAGAGGAAGAGCAACTACGAGGAAGGATGAGCGACGTTCGCGGCCCGTTCTACAGGCTCGCTCACTCCCCGTGACCCACATTCTCCGCCGGCATGTCAGCCGCGCCCCTTAGCTCCCCTCACTCCTCTCACTCCCGCCAACGGCAACCCTCCCGCCGATCCCACCAGTAGATCATAGTATATCAGTGATCTCCCGCCAATAGATCAGAGTCTATCAGTGTTTTCCCGCCAGTCAGCCACTATATAAGCCACACCGCCGACACCCCAATCAGTCTAGTTCATGGAGACTCTTCTCATGAAGACTCGTAGAGTCATCTGTCATTGTGTGTGTTGTTGACTACATGTGTACGTAGTACATTATACTGCTCGTAGACTCTGTGTGTTATTCCATATCATTTGCTCATTGCTTGTATATCATGCTCTCGTATAAGTAAACTTCTCTCTTCTAAACCATTGTGTTGTTGTCCTGACTGGGGTACAGTAGACATGGGCCTGCATATGCACGCTGACCTGCGCCAACGTTCACTGGTTGCAGCTCGTGTTTTTTTTACCCTATTGTTAGAAAGACCACCACCTCTATTCTCTATTTTTATCACTTCGTGTTATTCGTTGATTTCATGTGCATTGTTGTAATCGTGGTGAAGGCGGAAAGAGCTATTCTCTCTCCCCCGATCTGCGTATTGATTGCATTGGAAAGAGTTGCGCGGTTCCTATTAATATGGTTCCCCCCTTCTCGGACCTTTGTTTTCAAAACAACACCCAGCCGCTCGCATGCGTGTTGGTTTGACTGTTTGTCGCATATTGATTTCTTCGTGTATGCCATTTTCGATTCACCACGGTTTCGTGTTTTTTCGTGTGTGTTCTGTGAACGAGTATGAGCATAAGGTAACTTGCCATATCTCGGAAAAGAGAAGCCGTTCGACAGAAGTTTCGACCGATTTTGAACTGTTTTGGCATGCGTCTCAAGCGGAGATACGTGAGTTGTTCTCTCTCTCACGTCTGTCTCTCATCGGAGCACGTAGTGCGCCAAACAGCCCTCAAACACCCTCAACACTGTCTGATCGATCGAGCAGAGTGCGAACTTTCTCTCGGACAGAGAACGATCAAGTTGATCGGTGCGCACAGAGAAGTCTTTTCTGCTGTACCCAGTAGCTGAGAAAGTTATGTAGAAATGAAGCATCGTAAAGCGATGATGGAATCACAGTTTTGCGGTTAATGCAGAATACGGCGAAAGGGAATGTCGACAGCGTTCCCTAAACCGTAACGCGTTGTCGTCACATACTGCCCCTATACCACCTGTATCACGTGTATATTGTGTTGTTTGCACTGTTTGCGTGTTGGTCGACGTTGTTTTCAGCAATTCCAGCCGAAAGGACAACGGGCGCATTTGTAATGATTGAAAAATCATGAAAATGAATTTTCGAGTACGAAGAAATTAGGTTTGACGAGTAATTCGGGCGAATTATCCGAGCTCCGGGTCCCCCCGCGAACGGATTGAAACATACAGGTACGGTCAAGTTCTATTTTTCGGATTTATTGTCCTAAAATTATTACTTTTGTATCATTCCAGTATTGTTTTCTTTATTTTCACCTTTTCTCTCTTCTATTCTCGTGAATTTTGCCATATTTTCTCTCGCCGTCGTAGTATGGCATCTTGCCCTATATTTGTTTTCCTCAACGGGACAAGCTGAGAAGAAGATATTCGACGACTCGTGGAAGTACGACGACGGAAGAACGAGTGGAAGATGTTCAGTATAGCCGAGTTTAATGGATTCGCTTGCGTGCCAACAGTGCAAGTTGAGAGCTACGAAGGGATCTACAGAAAGGTTGGTTTTTCCACTTCGTTTATTATTTTAATGTATGTTTGGTAGTCTGTGTGCCTATCATGGGCCCGGGCGCGTAGACACTTAAGCCAAAATGCGTTATTGTAATAACTTGCTGGTGTATATGGTGCATGTATTAGGGTGAACGCGGGTGCGAAGCATTTTGATTATTTTTTTGTGCTTGCGCAACAATGTCGGGTATTTGTTGATACGGTTCATGCTGAGCGGTTTGTATCACAAATAACGCAGCAAACTACAAGCGCATTATATAAAATAACTGCAGTGTTTTCTATAATGCGTAGCAGGATGTTCTCGGAACATTCGGGCTGGCAGATGGGTTCGGTGAAGGTAGCGCCTCTCGAACGCGGTAGAAGCTTAGCAATCGATCAATAAATCGCGCGCTTTTGTTTTCGATTCCGCAGTTGGTTTTTGCTATGCGAAATGCGGTGAATGAGTGACATTCTTTCGTAAGTAAGCATTCGGTTAAATTTTCTTTCTGACGGAGAAGGATAGCCTAAGCGGACGAGTCACATAGGGTGGAAATCGGGTCGTGATGGTACCGACGCAACGACGGTTGCGAGCGGGTTGCAAATGTTTGCGGTGTTTTGTTTTATTGGCAACATTTGGCGGTAATGGTTCCATACCTTCGTAATCTATTTGCTATGTGCGATAGACATCAACAGTCACTGGGCATTACTAGGGGTAAGGGAAGTCGCAACCCTAGGTTACCTCGGGCTTTGTATTTCCCAGCCGGGATACGGCTACATGGTCAGCACATGTAGAGTATAACAAACGGGAATGAGTATTGGTGGAAACAACTTTTGAATGGTGTACTGAGTTGGTATTTACTAGTCACACACTCTTGGTTTTAGAGTGACATCAAGTAATGGTGTTTCATTTGTTTCTTTATGGTGTAGCCGGATCATAACCAGTACTCTAGGTAATATTAACTATAGAGGGTTACTGGTGTAACAGGTAGGTACTATAGGGTAACATACGGTAGATTTTTTCAACCTAACAATTTATCTTTCTTTTTGCAGGTGATACACCGTTATATGGGTTCTTCCGTATGGCGACATCTTATTGTCTGTCTTGTCTCTCCACATGCTTTTGATTTTCGCGATATTTCGTGCCGTGATATGCATTGTTCGCCCCGCGTCTATTTCGATGCAAGTTAAGTTGTACTTTCAGATCAACTCGACTTGGGCAACAACAACAAGCAATCAACAGGGTAGATTACTCTTTCTGTCTTTAGGAGTCTGTTTGTGAGTTTCTTGAAGCACGTAGTGCACCATACCGCCCTGAACCTTATCCAGCTTGAAAGCTCTGCTAGCTACGGCATAGAAGGATTACAGCGGACAGTATGGCGACACGGTCTCGTGGAAGCTCAGTCTCGGACAACCTGACGGTTACGGATGCGATCAAGCATCTCAACATCAGCGACAGCTCGCTAGCGGAGCTAAATGCAATGTTGATGGAAAACGACAACGGAGGAGCGGTGGACATTGCCATGCTCAAGGAAGTGAAGAGTTTCGCTGTGAAGTCGATAGTTTCTTGTCACAAGAACGCCAAGGCAGCTGCCAAAGCGGTAGACAACAAGAACAAGGACTCGCTCAAGAACTTCGACAGCGAGGTGAAGAACTGGATCACTCATCTCGAAGGTGAGATGAACCAGATGAAGCAGCAGGCCGAGACCAAGCTGCAGGAAGAGGTGCGCAAGGCTAAGGAAGAGCTCCTGTCAGCCTTCGCGACCATGCTGGATGACGCGGCAAGCGAGCGCATGGACAACATGGTCATGGGCAAAGTCAACGAGGCGGCGCCGAGGCTAATTGAAGCCATGGTTCAGGAGAAGGTGGACAGTCTCTTGAATCAGCAGTGCAATCAGCTTATTGATCTGCTTACGCCGAAGCTCAACTCGGTCAAAGAGCGTATCCAGGGAGAGCTTCACGATCTCGTCGACGATGAAGATGGTGACGCGCCGGACGCACACGCAGAGGAACAGCGAGGAGAAGATGATCTCCACGGATTCTTCCGTGAGCCCCAAGCACAGGTGACCGACATCAACACTCCGCTTCCGGCTGGAAGGATTCGCACTGAGTCGGGCAAGTCGGGCTCGAACGATTCGGAGTCGTCAAACTCGACGTACAACGGCACGGCAGCTAGGAAGATGCACCGCCAATCGCGGGATGCCGGTATCTCTGGCGTGAACGGTCTGGGGGCAAATCACATTCTCACCTTCTCGGGGAACATCGACAGCAAGGTGACTCTCGAACAGTTTCTTCAGAGATTCGAGGACGTCTGGCAGAGTAATCCTACCAACAAGAAGGGCGACGACGAACAGAAGGCGAACTATCTCGTGGCATTCACTGAGGGAGTCGCTCGCGCCAAGATCAAGACGATGAAGCCGGAACAGAGGAAGACCTCTCAGGGAGTCATTAACTTCTTGAAAAGCTATTTCAGCGGAGAAGTCTACCGATACAAGGCGAAAGAAGCACTGAAGGCGATCAAGCAGAGAAGCTCTGAGTGCATCGAATCATTTGCTGGAAGACTGGAGGAGAGCGTGCGTCTCGCACTCATGGGCAAGGACGAAGCTACCATTGCGGAGAAGCTTCTCGAGATTTTCATGGATAAGGTGAACTCAGTCATTCGCTTTCAGCTCAAGATCGAGAAGCCTAAGACGTTCGCTGAAGCGGTCGAAATCGCCAAAGAGCGTGAGATGATCATCAGCGAGATGGAAGCTGAGGACGTCGAAATTCAGCAAGTAACGGGCGTTGCAGCAAAGAAGGCCACGGCGAGCGTGAACACGGTCGGACAGTCGGTCGCTATGCATTGCGGATACTGCAGAGCAAGCGATCATGTATTGATGAGATGTCTCGCATGGAACAACGACCTGAACGACATGATGCAGTCTCGCAAGCAGGACACGCCAAAGCAAGGTCCTTGCTTTAACTGCAAGGGTCCTCATCGGATGAAGAACTGCCCTTATATCGACAACGATGAGCAGCAGCCGGTCGTGCTCAGCGTCGAGAAGGAGGACACGTCGATGCAGCAGAAGATCGAGCAGATGCAGCAGACGATCAATGCCCTCACTGATTACACGCTTTCTCTGGCTAACGCTAAGAATTCGTGGATGGATGGACAGAGTTTCCAGTAAACTCGAGAGTCGCTGAGACAACTCATTTTGAGGTACGTATTTTGTATTCAATATACTTTTAGGAGCCGTAGTGCTCAGATCAGCTCTATCATTGTTTTTGTTTTCTAGCTGTAATGCTAGGTATCGCTTTACTCTCATTGGGTATTGCTTTCTAGCTGTAGTAGTATGTACCGCTTTAATATTGTTAATTTTCGCTTTCTAGCCGTAGAGCTGAATACTGCTTTATTGTCCTTTCTACCTTACTATACTATACACATATTGTATTGGTCATACATTGTAGCAGTAGAAGTATTTGGAAGAGAAGGGAAGCATCATTTGCTTTTTTCATCCTTTTCTATTACTTTGTCCCTTCCACCACTGTAGAAGTTTCTACAACCATCCGTGATGGACATGATGGACAGGACGGACAGAGCGGACAGGAAAAGGTACGTAAAAGGGGTCTGGGGTTAACATTCTTGACTGATTCTTTATCTTTAGATTGACGATCAGGCGGATCAGAAGATGGACGGACAGAGAAGACACGGACGAGTGCAAAGTGGGCGCATTCAGTCGATCCGGACGTCTCGACTTGTTCAAGGTGGGGGAGATGTCACATAGTGTGAGGTTCACTATGTGTGCACTCGTCTTAGTATACTGTAGTGTAGGCTTGAACAGTAGGGTCTATTTACTTACAGAGGCGCGGTACCTACAGTACCGAGAGTACCTACAGTACCGAGAGTACCTACAGTACCAAGAGTGCCGAGAGTGCCAAATGTAACCGCCCTACGTACGTAGTGCCGGTGAGTGAAAGGGACCAAGTAGAGTCCACTCCAGGTGGGAGCTACACCACGTACGAGCAGACCGAGCAGACCGAGCACTCACTCATCGGGCGCACATTCCACACGCGCACCCGATGGCTATGGCACGAGCAGGGACAAAGAGAGGAAGAGCAACTACGAGGAAGGATGAGCGACGTTCGCGGCCCGTTCTACAGGCTCGCTCACTCCCCGTGACCCACATTCTCCGCCGGCATGTCAGCCGCGCCCCTTAGCTCCCCTCACTCCTCTCACTCCCGCCAACGGCAACCCTCCCGCCGATCCCACCAGTATTTATACTGCTCGTAGACTCTGTGTGTTATTCCATATCATTTGCTCATTGCTTGTATATCATGCTCTCGTATAAGTAAACTTCTCTCTTCTAAACCATTGTGTTGTTGTCCTGACTGGGGTACAGTAGACATGGGCCTGCATATGCACGCTGACCTGCGCCAACGTTCACTACATTGTAAAAGTGTTGTATTCTTATGATGTGGTTGAGTTTCACTGATAGTGGTCGTGCGTGATTTCCGTTGCATCGCAGCGTTGAATTTTATTAGACACTATTTCGTGTTACTTCCAAGCTGGATATTCATGAAGGTCCATAGTCTGTAGAATAGGTAGGCTAACATGTGTTTAGTTCGACTGCGAGAAGCGTCCTGTGACCAGACTTCGTTCGGATGTCGGATCTGCATCGACTACAACGTCGTCACGATGTTGCGCACCTGTCACGAGACGTGTTCCTGTGTCCTGTCCCTACCACGACTCTCATGGATGTCGCAGAAGAAGACCGACACCACCTTCCTTTCTATCTCTCCCACACCCACTACACTCACACTCCAGAACTAGATCGCCTCCATTTTCATTTATTCTTCCGCATCGCCCAATCAATGATGTAGTTGTGTTCACATTAACGCCGAGGACGGCTTTCTCATTTGAATGGGGATGTCGTGGTATAGGGAATTGGTATTGATTGATTGTGCATAGGGTTACTGTATCTCTGTGACCCTTCCTGTTCTGTGTAGGCCCGCCCCTCGCGCGGCCTGATATCGTTAGTGTATGCTTTGCCAGTGATGGAGTAAAGACCTTATAACCTAGTGATACTGACTGAACATACATCAATACAGAGAGGAGAACTCCCGGATACCAATATATACGATAGTACAGAGACATTTTACGCGCCGAATATGTCACCGTTCCGGCTTTTTCTCGCTCACTTATCCCCAACGCCTCCAGCTATTAGATCTCCAAACGCTCGAAGAGCGACGCTTAAGAAACGATATTGCGTATATTCATAAGGTTATGACTAATCGCACTAGTCTAGAGTATTCTGGCCTCTCAACATTGTACCTTCCCGGTCTCGCGTTTCTCATGGGTGGCGCCTGATTCCTTGCTTTGACACAACTTTAAAGAGCAGCACGTTTTTCAGTAGGGTTTTTGCACTATGGAACACACTCCCCAACAACATCATTTTATCTGCGAAACATCAAACAGTGAAATCGTACCTCCTAGATAACCCCCATTTGTTCCCTCCGTCCAAAATTAGATAAGTGCTCATTTGGGAACCTGTGTTATCTGTTTTATCCTATTTTTGTGTTTATTTATTTTCCAATGCCGTATTCACTCTTATTATGTGTTTGTCCTGTGTTCATATATATAGTATACGCGGTAATAAATATTATTATTATTATTAACCCCGTGAAATTATTTGAGCTGTGAAAGCTCACTCGTTGTTGCAGTACTTTTTCTGTAATCCATAATTGCCGCTAGCCGCAATCTTCTCCATTCCAGACTACGTATAAGCAGCTATGAACGTTTCAGACGTATCGGTTATAGTGAGACCTATTCCATTTTTCACAGGTAAAAAAACCATTCATAGTATTAGTATTACTAGAGAAAACTTATAGGACTTATATTTGCTGTCATTAATGCCAGTATCTCCGTTTATCAAATATCAATATATCTTCGAAACATATACAATTCGACGTTTCGGTCTCCGTTTTACAAGTTGTGGTTCAATCAGGCGATTGTTGACATAGCTTTCTCATTATTCTTCATCGTCGTCGCTTTTCCGAAATGTATTCCAGCAGTGTGGCCGTTTTATTTGGTAAGTTCAAAATCAAGGTACATAATTGATTATTTCAGAATCTACCGGTATCTTCTTGGATAACAACTGCCAATACTATCATCGTTCAATGGTTCATATACAATCAATTGTTTTCTATTTTCATAATAGCCGTGCAACGTTGCTGTGTCATCACAAACATTTCAACACGAATTAATGTCAATATACATTGAAATTCACGTGTGAAGTACCACAATTTCAGAGTATATTCAATTTGTCGCGAGGTTATCTACTTTGCATTCAATTTGTTGTGCCAACGCTCTTTTCAATCTACTTTGCACCAAAGACAAATGTGTTTTACTCTGCGAGCACCGGGGTTCTTATGACAGATTTCAGGTGAATATTAAAAAAATAACACTAATAGTATATTTTTACAGAAATACTCAAACGGAACTGCGAATTACAGTCGTTGCACTGACATCTTTTATATTTGTCTGCACAGTTCTGGCCGGTGTTTGCTATCTTCTCATTCTCATCCGAATGAATACGGTCAAATGCATGATCAAGGAACAGTGAGTAACATTCGAGATTCGTCTTGTTGTAATAACTTGTTGCGTCTTGTTGCGTGTTTGTAAAGGCCATTCCCCCTTTCATCGTACGGCAATTTCGCTGGCTCGCCAGACAGACGACAATTTGATGCAATTATGCCCCGATTGTGTATTTTTGTGCTCAAACATGGAGAAAATGACGGAAATCGAAAAATCGAGCACTAGAGATCTCTGAGCATTCCAACTGGCTCCTCCAGAAAACTGCGCGCTGTGCGATAAGTTTGAAAAGAATAACAAAATTTTAAAGTTTTCCTATTGGACCTCGACCCGAATTCAAGGTTTTTAGATTCTAAATAGAAAACGAATGCGAAAATCAAAAATCGAACACTAGAGATTGATGGGCACTATTGATACCCAACACATATCAAAATTTTGTGAAGATTGCTTCATTCTGAAAGGAGTAAATAACTTTAGAAAATGGAGAACTCTGCTTCATTAGACTTGCAAATGAAAAACAAACCCTCGTTTTCCTTTAAAGAGACCGCCAAGCGCGCGAATTGCGCAGTTTTCGCGCGGGCTGATAACGGGCTATAGATGTCTCAAATTCTGTCTGGTAAACATTCGACGAAATGACTGCCGTATGATGAACGGGGAAATGCCCCATATTTTTTCTTGTAAAATATTAAAACCCGAACAATTTTTCCGCAATTTATTTTTAGAAACCTCTCTCGACAAGAATATAAGCTGACCATCATTTGCATTTGGGTCTTCCTAGCAGGCTGTCTCGTTTGCGCATACAATATTTACGCGTTTACATGTGTAGTGGGATATTGCGAGGTTTGTATCAAATCATTACAATCAATTATCAATTTTATAGAAATACATAAAAGCTAATATCATTATAGTCGCCGCCTGGTGGATAGTTTCTGTTATTGCCAGCCGAGGTCAGTTGGCGAAACTCAGTTTCGAGCGAGAGAGGCCAGACAGCGTGGGCAAATGGTCGAGTGTCGCGCGGCCTTTTTGATTCGCATGCCGGCTTCTTTGATCAATATTATCGTTTGAAAGCGCGCGCTTGGGTCTCCTCACGACTAGAAGGTAGATCGAATGCGACTAGAGGGTAGATCGATTTTCTACCGTAATCTGGCGAACTATCTTCCAGAATAATAATATAGCCTCTACTGGTGGCAGTCGTTTGTTCTTTCCATTGCAAATCCTTGGCTAATGATGACCAGGTGAGACATTTTAACCTTTCAACAATATCAATCTCCACTACAGCGTATTTACTAGACATTACTCTAGACATCTAGTAATTACTTGTGATTCCAAACTGATTAAGAATTCCAATGCAGCACTTATGATTCCAATTTCAATGTAGATTCCATTGCATTGCATGCATTGCATCTTCAATAAACACATATTATAATACGTTAATTTTAGTCACGCATTTCGCCGGACCAAGCATCGTCAATCGAGCACCTTCTTTTCCAGGGTCGCTGCGGGAAAAAGAAACAATCACTGACAAACATTGTGTAGTGAATTAAAGCAATGATTATGCATAATTCATAATTAACCCTGCTGTTGTTGGTGATTGAGAATGATTGATCAGAATGCCAGTCCTATCTGCATTATCTAAAAACAAAAGTTGTGAAGATTTTTTAAAAAGTTTTTTCTTCTAAAAACTTTCAATCACTCAGAAAAGTGAGTATTTTCTTTTATGAAAACGTCATTTTATCTTCTTCGGAGGTTGGATGAATACATTAAAAAAGAACGACAAATGATTTGTAATTATGCTCACGAGAGTGTTCATGATGGCTAATCGCAAGATATATGTAGATCGCCACCGTACCTTTAATTTGTGTTTAATTTGCAATTCCCTGCAGAATCAGCAATAAGTAATCTGACTTTTTGAATGTTTGAACCGCGTATATAACGTACGTAGTGATGAAGATTAAGCGCAGATAAGATAGCAGTTACGTTATAATTATAGCTGTGTTCTACGATAACGTGCAAATTTCTGACTGAGTAACGTACATTCACGCATTTCGTAGAGCGAAAAAAGTCAGTTATTCTTTTTTGACATGTTTGCAATCTAAGGTGACAATTAGTGACTGTGCCTGCAATACACTAATAATTATTATGTGTTCTTTCTTATTTCGTATATTTTACATGTTAACCAAATTCATTACGATTGTATGATTGTATCGTATCTCGAAGAAAATGGCAAATTTTCAAACGTTTAGGTTCAGTTTCAATTCCAATGAATACTTCGGATCTTCCTGTTATGGTCAAACCCATTCCTTTTATTACAGGTTTTTATATGATTCTAAGTATTAATTTCACAAAAGAAAACTTCAGGATTCATATTCGCTTTGATCGATGGTACTCTCTACATTCATCAGATATGGATTTATCTTCGCCACCGCCATCAGAACAGATTCCAATCGCCGTTCTTCAAATTGTGGTTCAATCAATCTCTAGTCGATCTCATTTTCGTTCTATTTTTCTTTATCGTCAGTTTCCCGAAGACCTTTCCTGTAGTATGGCCCTTTTACACGGCAAGTTAAGAAATAGAACAATTATGCTAACAATACCAATTTCAGAGCCTCCCTGAAGGTAGCATAATAACTATAATGAACTCCTGCGTTACAACATGGTTTCTATACGCGCAAATGTTTAATATTCCACTAATTGCTGTTCAGAGGCTTTGTGCGATACGAAAGATATTTCCGTCTTTAAATGTAGGTTGCATAGTTTCATGCACATCGTATAATCATTTAGAAATTCTTTGACCTTTCGCATATTCATTTACTACTATTGCAATTCGGCATAACTTTAGCGCCTGCCATATATATTAGTCCAAAACGTAGGATATTCTTTTCTGTCAGCAATGGAGCGCTCGTTGCGGATTTTAGGTAATTTTTTTCAGTTTGACTTATTAGCAACACACAAACATATGTCAACATGGGATTTTCTGCCGAAACACACCGCATTAACCCAGCCAATGCAGATATTGTCTCGATGAGGTGCAGCTATCACTATTTACAATGACAATATTCATAGTCATTTCAACACTAATTTCTGGAATCTGCTATTTATTGATAATGATGAGAATCTTTCAAGTGAAGCAAATGATGAAAAGCGTAAAAGTGTGAGTTACAGTTGTCAATGTCCCAAAGTTGAAATATACGATTTCAGAATGCGTGACGTGGACAATGAGATCAAAGTGACACTGAGTTGTTTATGGGTGTTTCTTGGCAGCTGTATTGTCTGCGCATACAACGTCTTCGCATACATCTGTTGGGAAGGCTATTGCGAGGTCAGCTCAATTTCTTTTGTCAATACACAACATCGTCCAAGTAAACGTGGTGGTGCCGGTGTAAAGTATACGTATACTTACAGTAGTAAGTGAAATGTAAAAATTCTTCCAGACTTCGACCCGCGAGATGCTCATTGCTCTCTATTGGTGGCAATCGTTCGTTCTATCCGCTTTGAATCCATGGTTCATGATGAAAAGGTACCACTTTATTATTTTTGCTGACATTTCACTTTTCATTCATTTTGCAGCCACGCGTTCCGCAAGAAAGTCTCGCACACCCCACAGCTCTTTACAAAATAACGTTTAAAACTCAGTAATTAAAAAGATCCAGATAAAGTTACCGCCAACCGGTTTATCCACCGATCGCGCGCCAGCAGCGAACGACATGGTGCAAAAGCGAAAATAGTTCACGCAAACTGCTGGCGCACAAATTACATTGGGCTCGCAAATGTGTTCCACTTCTTGCACGAGAGACATTAGAGTGGTTACACCACCGTTTGGATGTTTTCAATTCGGCACTCCTGGAGAACTGAAGAGGACTTTATATCAAATTATGACTCACGAATCGGCTGCTGTCCATGCTGTATCCTCCGTCGACATAGTGCTTCCAATAGGCAGCCTGCAGCTTGCCACCCGAAGAAAAGCCCACTCTGAATAGTGCGCGTGTAAAAAAAGTCTCTCAGTTGATTTTAGCGTCTTTTCTGCATGCAGTCTGCATTTTGAGCCGACGTGTAGGGAGAGTAGTGGGATGATTTACAATAGAAATACGACAGTATGTTTCACGTGTCTCACATAAACTATTCGAGACAGAGATCGAACAATGCAGGTAACTTTCAACACCAACAACATCAGTTACGTTTCACGCGTTGAACATGAACTATGCATTAGAGAAAGAGATGAACAATATGTAGTTGGAATATACTTGTACACTGACATTATCGAATTAAGGCCAATAACAAGGTTTCACACGTTTGTCATCAACATTGATCAGTAAAAATGAGCTAAGTAAGCAGTTTGATGCTTGCTATCTTTTGAAAACACGTCAAAAAGAAGAAAAGGTCCAAAAAGGTAGAAATGGGAAAAAACCATCAACTCACTTGTACACAGTCTTGACCGGATGGCGCTTGCCAGTGCAGCCGATATCCTCAGCGCGAGAGAGAACCGCCGAGATCTGAAGCAATCAATAAATCGATAATTCGAATCGATACCGACCGGCTTCTTGAGTTTGTTGGCGGCGACGAGGGCAGCGAGTCTGGGGAAGTCGTCCTGGCTGGTCTTGCCGCCGAACGCCCCACCGGCACGGCGCATCTGGAGCAGATCGATGATCGATCGATAATATCGATTTTCCCAGATGCAAAGGATGGGGGAAGAGAAAGAGAGAGGGAGAGAGAGAGAGAGAGAAGAGAGAGAGAGAGAGAGAGAGAGAGAGAGAGAGAGAGAGACCCGCCTTGACGACGACTTGGCTGTGTGCGACTCCGAGACACTTGGCCGCCTTCTCGTGCGCCCCGCCCAGTTGCTGCGAAGAGGTGTGGATCAGCCTGCAAAAGATTCTATCGAAGTTTCGGAATGGGTGAAACTATAGCATAAAGACCCATCACTATGATCAACTACAAAGCAGTTTCACACTGGTCAACCAAGATCTGTACCAGATCACCTCTAATGCTAACATTGCACTTCAGAATAGGCTTACAAACAATCAATGAGTGATGGACAAAGCTGAGACAAAGCTCAGGGCCGGGTTGGCCAAGTGGATAGCGTCACAGCTTGCTAAGTGAACGGTCGCTGATTCGATTCCCCTCGCGGGCAATTGTTCTACCGAATTCCACTACCTCCCGGTGGGGCGCGTGAACCCACTCTCACCCTCTGAGAGCCCTACCATCGGCGGCGGCAGTCTTTCAAGATCTTCTACCACGCCTCGCATCCGGAACTGGTCACTTCGCGATGTTCACGCCCATCTACCATGAACAGTCAGGACTCGCGCCGCACTGTTCCAGCCAAGGAGCCCCAATACCACACTGTAGGATTGTGTGTGCTTCCAGATAACCCATCATGCTATCATTGTATGTACATGTCGGAATCAGGCTGATAAACAACAATAACAACAAAGCTGAGAGAGTAGTTCACAAACAAATGAAGTATACAATTGAATGAACAGCAACACAACACCCACCACTCCCCGTTCTCGCCGGGAATGACGAGGGACTGGTTCGTCTCCATGTAGAGGTGCTCCTGACCGCCGATCGACGCCGAACCACAAATCACCTGAACAGATAAGTCATCTGGTATACTTGAAATTGGATACGTTTCAACTACCGTGTTTATAGTCTCGCGTACATTTTCGATAAATACTCGCACAGTGTTGCTACGTCAAGAAAACCTTCAGAATCACATAGAAACATGCTGAATAACATGGAACGGAAAACGAAAGCCGGATAAAGTGAATCAAATACCACTCGCCAAAACAGAATCTCACCAGTATGAGTGATATCGTTTTGTCATAATAATGCTCGCGATTCCGGATTGATTTTTGTCCATATAGTGATTCATGAACACCCTCCGGACTCCCTAACCCTCCCCTACCTTGTCGCACTTCTCTAGGGCCGCCTCCACTTCCTCCACCTCCACTCCAGTCGGATCCATCTCACAGAGGAGCGACTCGGCTGCGATCGCATCCTGCCCAAATGAAAGGATTGCAGTTGACCATAGAACACAATTTTACTGATGATTCGAAGGAGATTGAATTGAAAACAAATATTGATTGGCAAGTTCCAAACGGATACGTTTCAGAACCGTCGTGTATAGTTGCGCGCAGAATTTCATTCAATGCAACCATGGTGCAACTACACAACAACTCTAATCGATAGAAAAGAAGATTGTACCTCGACATGCGAGAACAACAGAGAGAAATGAAGAGAGAAAGAGAGAGAGAGAGAGAGAGAGAGAGGGGAGGGAGAGAGGGGAGAGAGAGGAGACCACCCACGTCGATGGATAGCACGTGCGGCAGCGGCTCGTACTCCACCTTCACTAGCTTGGCTGCTCTGAAAGGGAGATTATAAACACAAAGCCTCTTTGTGAAAATTTGGGTACGAGAGATCTAATAAGGAATGAGTTATAATCTCGCTCAAAACAGTGTTCAGTTGTTAAAGGGACGTACCACTCTAAATTTCGTGAGTAAACTACGACTGCTGCGTGAAGATACGTGAAATGACAATCACTTTTCATCAATTAACTATATGCTAAAAATGAATATAAGGTGTAGAAAACGCCTTGCGAAGTTGTGTATTTCGTAGTGAGAAATACCGAAATGTGCCGTAGAACGTTCCGTACGCACAAAGTACACTATTTAATAGATTGTTACATATGTCATTATGTGTATATGCACATATGATTATCATTGATAGTTATATGATTTTGGTTTTCGAAGTGTGCGTTGTGCATCTACGGCATATTTCGGTATTTCTCACTGCGAAGTACACAACTTCGCAATCCGTTTTCTACACCTTATGTTCATTTTTAGCATATATTTTTTTGATGAAAAGTGATTGTATTTTCATGTTCTTTCACGTGGTAATCGTAGTTTACACACGAAATTTAGAGTGGTACGTTCCTTTAATGATTGCAAATCTCGCGTTTAATGTTCCTCCACAAATCGGTTTACAAGACAACGACCTTCTCTCTTACTACCTCGCCATGACCACATCCTCACCAACATCAGTGCTGCCAGTTTCAACTACGCCACTGATAAGTTCATCAAATGGTATGACAACTGACCAAATGTATGAATCCTCACCTCCTCGCCGTCACCACATCCTCGGCAATCACGCATCCGATGAGTTGGCCGATCGACTCGACCTCACCCGCGGCGAACAGCTTCCCGTTCACCACGTTCGAACCGCCCGAGGGGATGTCCTGCGAGGGAACTCTCTCTCTCTCTCTCTCTCTCTCTCTCTCTCTCTCTCTCTCTCTCTCTCTCTCCCTCCCTCTCTCTCTCTCTCTCTCTCTCTCTCCTCACCCTCTCATCCACATACGCCACCACTCCCTCAATAGCCAGAGCAGCGGATGGATCGATCTAAAAAGCACTAGCAGTGTTTTCAAAAGAAACTTACTTACCTTCAGAACCTTGGCGTGCGGCAGGGTGGACTGAACAAAGGCGAGGTGGAGAGTGTCTGGAAAGGAAGGGATAGAGAGAGAGGCAGAGAAGAGAGAGAGAGAGAAGGATAGAAAGAGAGAAAGAGAGAAAGAGAGAAAGAGAGCAAGAGAGAAAGAGAGAAAGAGAGAAAGAGAGAAAGAGAGAAAGAGAGAAAGAGAGAAAGAGAGAAAGAGAGAGAAGAGAGAGAAGAGAGAAAGAGAGAGAGAGAGAAAGAGAGAGGGAAAGAGAAAGATGTACCACCCACCCCTTCCTCCGTCCACATCTCCCACATACTTGGCCTCTCCAGTGGTGTGGCGGTCGGCCCACTGATGGGCGAGAGGACGGCCGAGGTCCCCAGAGTCGACAGCCTGCAGAGGAAATCTCTCTCTCCCTCTCTCGCTTATCTCTCTCTCTCTCTCTCTCTCTCTCGCTTCTCTCTCTCCCCTCTCTCTCACCTTGTATATCTGTGTGCTCTCAATGGGTCCGTTGTCCCTCTCCGCCGCCTTTCCGTTCAGCTCTTCGACCATCTCAAGAATTGCCGCGCGAACGAGACGGGTCCTGCAACGACAGTGTGATTACAGTAATCATATTGAAAAAGGCGAATGATGAGATTGTGAGGTACACTCGCTTGTGCTCTCGACCCTACGTGAGCAAGTAATTCCGAGAGAGAGAGAGAGAGAGAGAGAGAGAGAGAGAGAGAGAGAGTGTGAAAAGGTGCCGACTTGTGTTCGTTGACAGCCCCGCACTGCTTGAGGTCCTCGTCAATGGCTGCGAAGAGAGTGGAGGGAGGAAGAGCTGCGAGGTCGGCGGGGGACCTGCAGACAGGAGATTATCAAGTAATTTTTTTTTCAAACTACTTTGAATGCATTGGGTTCCAATCAATCGCACTATCGCAGAAAAGACAGCTCCTCCTTTTGCACTTCCTATCCCAACCATCTCTATCGGTTTCACGTTCTTGCGGCGACAAACTCACGCACTTTGAACAAAGAAGGAGTTTGGAAAAGGGAATGAGCTGACCTTGCCTCGCACAGCTTGCCGGTCTTCTCCAGGACAATAGGCTTCCTCTCCACTCCCGCCACCAGACGGGCCTTCTCCACCGTGTGCGAGAGGGAGAGGCGGATGCAGCACACCTGAAAGCTTAATAGAAGTTATCTCGAACAAAGTCGAAGAAAACTGACCAGTCATACGTTTTAAGTTTCACTGCTCACATAAATACAATTCTGCGTGCTTACCGGTAATATATGAGTTGTAATGTCACGGTTGAATATCATGTTCATGTATACGTTTCACTGCCGGCGTGAATGCAATTGTCAGGGAAGTGTTGGCAATATCTCTGATTGAAACATACAGCGTAACAAAGAAAAAAACATCAACCCTACCGCATTGACTAGGGTGGAATCGGGTCCGTGGCGCTCGCCCTGCTTGAAAACCGAGAGGAAGCAGGGCTGAAGGAGGAGGAAGTTAATTCAAATCATATCAATACGTGTTCGCCCCATTCTACCACTTCAGAAAAGCCAAAATTAAGACCTGCTTCCGAATAGAGAGATATCATATAAATATCGTCAAGATTACCGTAGTAAACAGTGAAATAAATAAATGAGCTAACAACAAGTAGCACCGACCCCCTCTGTTGGGACCTCCACAGCAGTGATGGCCTGCGAGTCGCGCAGGCATGTCTTGCCGAGCGAGGAGAAGAGGGCAGACACGCAGAGGGAGCTGAATGAGAGGGAACAGTTCCACGTTACGTTTCAGACACCGCAGAAAAGCGGCTATTAGGAAATCGCACCACGCACCACCACACCACCGCACCACTACACCACCGCACCACCGCACCACCGCACCACCGCACCACATTTTATCGCACCACCGCACCATCGCACCACATTTAAACGCACCACCGCACCATCGCACCACATTTAACCGCACCACCGCACCATCGCACTACCGCACCATCGCACCACCACTAAATTTATCGCACCACTTGCTAAAAATTATGTATTTCATGTATATTTTTTCGTCATGCCGGATGCCGCTTTGTGCCGCATATACGTTTACAACAACATCACCATCAGTTAGTCTTTAGTTAGTCATACATTTGCAAACCTAGTTCTCTACATGCATAGTGCTCTGGGATGAGATGAGTTCTTTTCGTTGAACCCTCGTTATATCCCTTCTCGGACAGACAAACTATCACTTATAGCAGTCTGCAACTGTCAGACTGTTCTTTCAATGTCAGTAATGGATGCAGAGATCAAATCATCACTTGCTAGATGAAACATATGTCTGTGAGCAAACCCCGCGCACGTCACCAACTGCTACCTACACCTATAGCGAAGATTTGAAGAAGAAGAAAAATCGTCTGTAAACGCTGAATGTGATAATGCGAATACCAATCAACACGACACGTCACCATCATCAAATAGCTTACTATGCAAATAGAATTCTAGCGATTATAAGATATGACACCATTATTTTTTCAAGCAACAGTAATCATATTACTTCTGAAAACGAGTAACATGAATTTGAAACAGAACTTATATGCTTATATAAAACAAATGCATGAGCAAAATGCTCCTTACGAAAATACGCGCGAAAAGATACTTGTAAAACCATGGGCGGTGGTGCGATCGGTGGTGCGATAAAGAGTGGTGCAATAGAATGTGGTGCGATGGTGTGATGGTGGAGTGGTGCGGTGGTGTAGTGGTGCGGTGGTGCGGTGGTGTAGTGGTGCGGTGGTGCGGTGGTGTAGTGGTGCGGTGGTGCGGTGGTGCGTGGTGCGAACTCCTAATTGCCCAGAAAAGCCAGTAAAGATAGCGAATGACAATCATTGCCGTTTGTTCTCAATCGTTTTTCAACCAAACAAAAGACACCTCATGTTCAGCAGAAAAATCATGAAAATAAGCTGTAATCCAATACACTCCAATCCAGTGCGCTCAAGGTGGTTGCCACTGGTGGTCCACTGTTCTCCGATCCAATATAATTCATCTAACCCACCCTTTGTCCTTAGTGCCTCGATTCACAAACACTCATGTTAATTATCTAAGCAATCATCAAAAGCCACTGCAATGTCCCATCCATCCAACCCACCCACCTCTCCTCTCCACTCGCCATGTCCAGCACTGTGACAACAGCATCGAGAGCGAGAAGGAGAGAGCAGACCTCGGAGGAGGCAGAGGCAGAGGCCAGTGCACCGGACCACGACTGCAAGGGGAACCATCTGGAGGGGGAGAGGGGGGGGGGGGGGGGGAGAGGAGAGAGAAGAGAGAGACCGTGTCACCCACCACCGCGTTCTTGACCTGCTCGGCCGAGTACTTGCTGAACAGCTGTCTCACTCCGCCTGAGATAGACGCGCAGTGAGTGCACAGCGCGTCGACGAGCTGCCAATTTATTATCGATCAAGTTTCAAACGTTTGTGTCGTTCTTGATTAACTACAAAACATTAGCGCATCCTTTACGCAGTACGTGAAACTTATCGCATCGGTTCGATGTTATGTAACCATGGGATGATTTCAATTCTCCGATATTGAATAAAACAGTAACAATATTATCTTTTAAAAGGACTTCCGTAAGAGAAGAGTTTGTGTTACTCAACGTAATGCAACAAAAGCTCATGCATTTTATCAATCGAAATAGTAAACAAACCTGCTTTTTCTGCAATGAAAACTAATGCGAGCAAATGTTGTACGTCGGTAAATTGATTTCGGTATCCGATCGATTATATATATCTTGTTGAACTATTGGAGCAGGTTTGTGTACTATTTCGATTGATAAAATGCATGAGCTTTTGTTGCATTACGTTGAGTAACACAAACTCTTCTCTTACGGAAGTCCTTTTAAAAGATAATGAATGTACTTTTATTGGTTTTCATATAAATGTATCTACATTAACATGAACCACAAAACATTTTTTTAAAGAAATCCAACAGTTCCTTGTTGAGTCCAAAATTGTATAAATTTTGCAAAAAAGAGTTTAGGTAATGCTGATGGGAAAATTTACAATTCCAATGTTATTTCTATGTGAAATCATATATTACAAAAGGTTTGCCACCAGCCGGAACCGAACTCGAGCCTTGTGTTTCAACGGGCGCAATCGCTAACCACAACACTACTTTGCGCCAGCAGGACACGCGATCTGAAAGATATCAGTGCAATCCACAGGCAGTGCGGGTTGTGCACCTCTTGTCTGCTGGGGGCAGCCGGTGCGCGCCACCCCCCCCCCCCCCCCTAGAAAACCATCCGTACACGGGGGATTGCCTGCCCCTCAGGGGGCGCGCGCGCGTATCTCGCTTTCTACAAAAGCTAGCGTTACCAAAATCGAAACTTAACCATTTTCTAACATCCTGATAACATCTATCAGAATCACATTGTTCTCGCAAAGATTCTAAGGGACCTTTCGTTCAGTCGCCTTTTGCCGATTCTAGCGCGCGACTAGTCTTAACACAAACCAACCAGCGCTGCCGCGCTGGTTGTAATGTAGATATTGAATAGATTGAATAGGTGAAAGTGCAAGCCACCTCTGTGACAGTACACGCGGCTCCGACGCTGACCCTGCCGTCCCTCGTCTCCACTCGGTGCATGACTGGTATGCGGTGAAGGGAGAGCCAGAGTTGCGGGGCGGGGGACGGGGAGAACGAGGCGACTGGAAGGAGGTATGAGCACTACATCCATGCTCTCTGTCATCTATTATATTCCCCCTGTGCCCATAATTCTAGAACGAGGAGACTGGAAAGGAAAATACATACACACTCCATTCCATCCAAATTCTCTCAATTATCCACTGAATGTGCTAACAGATCGTCCATCATGCTTACATGTCGTTCTTACTATTCGCCACATCAATGCTAACATCGGAATGATCACTATCAGCGTACTATCACTCTGCCCACACCCACCCAGCCGGGTCATCACTCCGCTGCTAGCGATCTTCACAGAGCCAGCCTCCGACTTGAGCTGCGAGTAGGTGGAGGAGAGCGAGGAGAGCTGCCGAGAAAGGGGAGTGAGAGAGAGAGAGAGACCACTCACCTCCGTGGGACACTCCACGCGCACTCGCTTTCCGCGCAGCGACAGCGCACCGACCGGATCGGAAGACGCGACCTGTACGTTTCACACGTTGAATACGTACTGCTGTGGGAGGCAAGACTAACTCAATGAGTGTCCAGTCATCAAAAAAAAATGACGAAAACCGATGAACATGCGATAGATATCACTATAAAGAGAAGAACAGCGCAAAAATAAGAGAGAGAGAGAGAGAGAGAGAGAGAGAGAGAGAAAGAGAGAGAGAAAGAGAGAGAAAGAGAGCGGGACCACCCACGATGAGCTTTGGCGGGAAGATGATCTCCTGCGTAGTATCGTACTGGGGGAAGTCGGCGAAGGTGGCGAGCTTGGACGCCTCATCGGGTTTCTGACAAATCAACGAAACATAAAGGTTAAATTAAACGCATCCCCTTTTTTTCTGATTTCTCCGCGGAGGTGCCTAAGGAAGACTATGACACTACATTATAACCCATAACGATTTTCCAACGAAATTGGCGATTGGGTGAATGGTAATCGGAAATAAACTGATGAGCTCCTTGAAAACAAGACTGACCGCGTCCTTGCACGGACAGCCGCCTGCGCCGCCCTTGCCCTGGCAGCAGCCGTCCTGAAGTTCGATCAATCAATCAGAATCAGTCAATAAAATGTCATACACTCTTCGAAACAGGTCTTTAGAAAGACCTTCAAAATACAATTTTTGTTAGCATTTCGAAGTGGCTGATCGCTACTCAAGTACTCTATACCGTTGTGAACGAGTACAGAGCCTCGAGGATGGGACGGTAGCCAGTGCAGCGGCAGAGGTTGCCTGAAAGGTGGACAGGTGGACAAGGACATGTAAAGTACACACCCTTGACGGCCTGGTCGATCTCCTCCATGCTGGGGTGGGGGTTGTTGCGCAGCAGTGCGTATGCCGACATCACGAAGCTGGATAGAGTAAGTACTCAATTATTCGATCAATAAATCAATACCCCGGCGAGCAGAAGCCGCACTGCGTGCCGTGTCCGCGAGCGAGACGGTCCTGCAATGGAGACAATCAACCATGCTTGCATCTACCTCGCTAGCATCTCAACTACGGTGTTCGAACCACCCGACTTTCCTGTTTTGCACGCTGCCTCACCTGAATGGGATGGATCTTCTCAGCAGACCCGACCCCTTCCACTGTGATAACAGCACACCCGTCGACCAGGTAGAGGGGCACCAGACACGCGTTCACCGCGCGGTAGCTGCAAGCGGGGTGAGAGATGATACATGTTTGTTCATGTAAGAAAAGAGAAGCGATACGAAAGATTTGTACTCATCGTCCTTTGAGACAATGAGAGAACGAGGAGGATCAGAAGAATACTCACACCGCCTTCTCCTCGCCTTTGTTCCACTTTCCGAGAACGACGGTGCACGCTCCACACGCGCCCTCCTCGCACGCCAGCTTCAGACCCGTGAGACCGACTGCAATATGTATTCATATTATAAGACACATTTTTATTAACGTCTCACAAAAAATAGCCAGCGCGATTGTACGTCGATCTACCTGCAGCTCGAATAACCGTATGACTGTCTTATATTGCACTTTTTGCCACGCTATGATGCATCTTGATCTGCCACACTTATTATGACTATAACCAATAATATCATCGATTTCATATGCATAGTGCATAGTGCGTTGTGCAGCGGTGTTGCATCGAAATCGCGCGGGGAGAGCTGACTGAATTTCATTCCAGAATTTTCAAAATTGAACTTTACTTATATTTATATGTTTTATTGTTTATTGTTGCATGTGTTTGCATGCTTATTAACATTTATTTTCTTATTTAAATGTTGTTACTTACAGCGCGTGATGTCTGACGATGACGAGATGAGCTCCCGTTACGGGTCTGCTGACAGACGTAGCGACGACAAGCAGGACAAGCCATTCATCATCACCGACACAGTCACCGTGGGATTTTTCTTACATGTTCTACTATCCAAGAAATTATAATCTCATTATAGTGTATTCGCCGGTTTAGTAAATATCGATCGATCGATCGAGCGAGGTGAGACGAGGCAAGTCTACGCTGTCCCTTTGTAGGACGACGAGCATAAGCCGGTGTACGGGGTGGCGTTCAACCCCTACCTCAACGACTTCGATAACCCCCAGTTCGCCACCGTAGGAGCCAACAAGGTGAGGAGAGAGGGACAGCGTCGCGAGTTTGTCCACAGACTGTGGACGTGTGCACCACTAGTGTCAGGCGGAGAGCCGTAACATTGCGTGTTTAATGTATCTTTTTTCACGTATGATTTTGCAACCGTTTAAATTAATATTAACTTTAACAATGCCACTGCCGACTTTCTTTTCGAAAGTTGCCTGTACGCATTCCCCTATTGCAGGTCAATCTGTACGCGTGTGTGTGCTCCAACTTTGATCCGCCTCGCCTGGAGCTCCTCAAGCAGTACAGGGATCTTGACGTGAGTTCGGTGGTAGAGTTTAAGGGATCTCGCTTTTTCCCGGTTGGCAGCATTCCTTGTAAAATAGTGAATAGTGTATCCACCCGGCTTCCCCTTGCAGGGCAAGAGAAGAAAACCGCTAACAGGTGCTTGGGCAGAGACAACGGTTTCGCATAAACGATTGATTGATTGAGATGCTTGGGCTCTATGGGCTAGTGTGGTGTTCCATTTTTCAAATTCAAAACGACGTTTCAGACGAGCGAGTCGTTCTACGCGTGCGACTGGGCCGTGGACGGGCACGGGCGACACGTCATACTCGCCGGCGGCGACAAACACGCCATCCGCGCCATCAACGTCCAGACCAACACCATCGTCCAGGTGAGGCTGGCAATACTAGTCTATCCACCCAACCGGCTTCCCCCAGAGGGCCAAAACACCCATTGCTGAACCGTCCTACTATCCTTGTGTCACATGTAGAGTTTCGTTCGATTTCCGAAACGGTCATTTCCGAAAAATGACGATTTCGAAATTTCCGTTTCGGAAATAACCGAACACTTTTCGGAATTTCCGAACCGAACGACCGTCTGTTCGGTGCGCGCCGAAACGGCAATGACCGAACTCGGGTCGCGCCATTTCGGAAATTCCGAAAAACACATTTGCATGATATTGATGAAATGTAACTCACCGATGGTTCACTCATACCCCACTATCAACTCGTGAACACGGTCGAGTCAAGCGAAAATCCCTCCTTCCAGAAATTATTCTAATATTTTTCGGCAATTCCGAAAAGCGCGGCCGAAAGGAACGGCCGCGCCGAACGATTCCGAAACGGTTTCCGAAACTTCGGTTCGGTCATTGCCGAACAGATCGGATTTCGGGATCGGCCATTTCGGAAATTCCGAAATCGGTCATCATTTGCCGAAATGTCGATTTTTCGGTCGTCATTTCGGCAGCCGAACGAAACTCTAGTCACATGTGAGCATGTAGCATGGACTGGTGTCATTGACCATATTTGTATGGCGTTGATCCCTCCAACCGTTGCAGAACTTGGCCGGCCACGGGGGCATGGTGAACGAGATCCGCACGCATCCGCACTACGCCATGCTGTTCGCGTCGGCCAGCAAGGACAACACGGTAAGGGTGGAAAGGGAAAGGGGAGCTGAAAACTGCCACTCCTCTCCCACTAGTCCCTAGTCTCCCTCACAGTCATACCAATGTCTGCACACCATGCATCTTGCCATGGTGGTGGGAAAGTATGGTGTCTTTCTCGTTGCTGTCAGACAACAGGTTCAGGACAAGACACATCAGGGCAACACACTCAGTAGCTTCCCCGATTGCAGGTGCGCCTGTGGCACATGTGCGAGCGCGGCTGTCTGGCGATCATTGGAGGCGCGCGCGGCGGACACCGAGATCAGATACTCTCACTCGTGAGCTCGTCTTCCTTATAGCTTTGAGTAGATCCGTTGCTGTCTGTCTAACCACGACATCGCGATCAGATACTCTCACTCGTGAGTAGTGCTTCTGTTTTACTGTGTTATTTTGTTCTTGTCGCATTGTTATCCTAATATATAGAAAACGCCATATACGTCCGTCTGTAGGCGCAACTCCGACTGGTAGTTTTTTTTTTAAATATGTCATGGATTGTTTGTGAAATCATGTATTGCAGGACTGGTCGCCGTGCGGGCGCTACATCCTCACTGGTGGCATCGACCACACTGTCAAGGTGGGGGGCGCGTGCGAGAGAGAGAGAGAGTAGGAAGCGAACACAAGAATGCTAAACAGCGGGGGGGGGTCAAATCACCTAGAGATCTACTTGAAGTGGTGGATAGGCACCGGCGTTGAGTGAGTCATGTCCCTTCTCAATGACCAGCCGCGGCGGACGACGAAGGTTCTGACAGTTCCGCTTTTTCCGCCGTGACTGCCGGAAGTTTCACCTTCAGAGTTTATGTCTGTTCTATGCAGGTGAAAAACCATCGACCATCTTGGGTTTGGAGTTCTTATGCGTGATTACGTTTCTGTACGTGTCATGTCATTTTTGCGATTCCGAATAAAAATTTGATTTGATTTTATCTGTGCAGGTGTGGAACGTGCACAGCGGCAGCGAGGGCGACCAGATACAGAAGTATATAGAACAAGCAAACGATAAGGTCTTCCAGGTACGACATCTTCCCCCCCCCCTCCCTTCCTCTCTCTCCCCCTCTATCCATTCGCTGCTGCATGAGTAGCACCTGTCTGGTCAGTCCCCTTCCAATTGCAGGCTGTCTCCATGGACATACTCGCCCCAGTGTGCATCTCCTCCCCTATCGCCTCCGCCAACGACCTCCACACCAACTACGTCGACTGCGTGCGATACGTGGGAGACTTCATCGTCAGCAAGGTGGGAAGCGAGTCTGAAAGGTGCTACATGGTCAGCGACGGAACGAGAGTTTCGGAAACCTTTTCCGTAGTAGTTCGAAGTGATCTGCGTCTATTCGTCTATTAGAAGGTATTCGGAAGTAGTTGAAAGGGAAGTTGTTCTGCATCACACGTAGACGAAGAAGATTTATGGTGCATCTCCATATGGACAGAGGACAGCTATTTGCAGTCGTCGGAGAACCACATGGTGGTCTGGAAGTTTGGCGAGTTCGACGACGGACCGTGCGGCAGGGACATGGAGCATAGGGTGGGGGGGCCTTGTAGTTCATCTTCCATTCATGTAGTGAAAATGAACAGAGGGAGGGAGAAGGAGAGAGAGAGAGATAGAGAGAGAAAGAGAGAGAGAGATCCTCTTTCCCAGGTGGAGACAGCCGTGTCGCAGCTGTGCGAGCTGGACAACAGCCCCGGCGAGACGTGGTTCGTCAAGTTCGACGTCGACCCAGACCATGAGGTGGGAGGGGGAAAGGGAGATTGGATTAGAATCGAAGTTGGCAGATGGTGCACGCATGAAAGCGTTGCAGGGATTGTGCATGCAGAGTAAGACAGTGTAGAATTAGGCAGGGGGTGAGAAAGAGAGAGAGAGAGAGATCCCCTCGCTTGCAGTGGATCGTGTGCGGCAGCGACAACGGCAGTCTGCACTTCTGGCCGCTGGCAGACGGCATCCCGCCAGAGAAACCGTCAGTGCTCCATCTTCTCTCTCTCTCCGTCCCTCCCCCTCTCTCTCTCCGCTTCACCTTCCTTTCCGTACTAGTATTGTAATGACTGCAACTTCTTTACCACCTAGTGAGGATGTGTGATGTGGTCGTTATGCTCAACCCCATCTTCCAGCCTTCACATCATCGACACCGGCCTGCCCCGAGTGGTGCGACAGGTGGCCTTCTCGCCCAATGCAGACGTGAGTGTGCGGGGTGGGGAGTGATCTGATCGCTCTGATAGCTCAATCCTAATTGCCAAAAGAGCAGTGAATGAATCTGGATGGAGAGAGATGATGAGAGGAAATCCAACTTTTCTTCAGTGAGGGTGTAAAGTGAGAGATCGCCTGTCAATGACATATAGGGCATTCCCCCCTTTCAGCGTACGGCAATATCGCTGGCTCGCCAGACAAACGAGAATTTTATGCAAATTTGCCCCGATTGTATGTTTTTGTGGTCAAACATGGTAAAAATGACGGAAATCGAAAAATCGAGCACTAGAGATCTCTGAGCATTCTATCTGGGCATCTTCTCCAGAAAACTGGACGCTGTGCGATAAGTTTGAAGAGAGTAATTAAGTTTCGGAGCTTTCCCAATGGAAATCGAGTCAAAATCAAGGTTTTTGGACTCTAATTAGAAAACGGACGCGAAAATCAAAAATCGAACACTAGAGATCGATGAGAACTACTGATACCCATCACATATCAAAATTTTGTGATGATTGCTTAATTCTGAAAGGAGTAATTAACTTTAGAAGTTGGAGAACTCTGCTTCATTAGACTTGCAAATGACCCTCCTTTCCCTAAAAAGAGACCGCCAAGCGCGCGAGTTGCGCGGCCGAATGGTCTCGCACGGGCCGATAACGGTCAATTGATGCCTCAAATGCTGTCTAGTAAACATGGAAATGAGATTAAACAGTGGCGACTTATTTTCGACTCGGAGTATTATTAAAAATCATATTAACCTAATGCATTTGCAGTTTTTGCGAAAGAACGACGATTCTGCGTTATTTTCGATTCTGCAACTGCCAAGAATGCAGCTCAAAATTTGAATTTCCCGCCAACAGTTCACTGCAAAAATTTGGGTCGGAGACGTAACCGCAAATGAACAACGGACTGCCACTTGCTTCATGGCTCAGTGCATGTGCGCTGCGTTGTGATCTTAATCTTCGCGGGGTTCGATTCCTGTCACTGCCAAATGTTTTGTTCTTGTGAAAATGAGGAGTTGTGGCAGGTCGTGGAAGAAATAAGTCGCCAATGTGCCTTTAAACTGGAGAGAGAAGGATAGTTATTGAGAGATATAAGTCGGGTTCAATTGATTTTTTCGCAAAGTTATAGAGAACTTTGAAACTGGCAACTAATGCGACTGAAATCGCAAAACTGTCTATGTTAGATATTTAACAACTTATGATGCAAAATCGCTCTTGAAATTCTGTGAATGAATTGTAAAATAGTTCAAAAATGAAACGAACTATTAATTTCCAAGTGTTCTGTCTTGTGTTCTGTAAAATAGGCCCATGGACAGCCCATGGACAACTTTGCAGAAGTGCAGCGAGAACTCATCTGCAGAATCGGCCCTGGGCCGATTTTGCAGACGAAATTCAGACAGTCTGTAAAATCAGCCCAGGGCCGATTTTACAGACGAATCGCAGACAAAGAGGGCAGAACCATCTGCATTATCGGCCCTCGGCCGATTTTGCAGACAGACCTGATAGCTTGTCTTGGCAAAACATTCGCCGAGCGCGGGACTCGATCCCAAGAAGCGAGCGCGCAGATTGCACAACGATACCACTAGGCCATCCACGCTTGCGCTGCTCTCTCTCAAAGACGGGAGACAATGCGCTGCGTTCAAAGAGACGAGACTTGATGATGCTTACTTTGTGAATGTAATTGTTTCGAAACCAAGGAACTAATCTTTTGGAAACATAGCATTTGATATTTGATTGTTCACTCTCACACAATTAGCAGTAGCTGTCACAATACTTTTTTGAGGTGCGCGCTGTCGACTATTAGTTAATGCAGCTCGCAACATGTGCCATCGTAGTGTAGTGGTGTAGCACCGCGAACATTGATCTTATCTCGCGAGTTCGAACCTCGCGCTCGGCGAATGTTTTGCCAAGACAAACTATCAGGTCTGTCTGCAAAATCGGCCGAGGGCCGATAATGCAGATGGTTCTGCCCTCTTTGTCTGCGATTCGTCTGTAAAATCGGCCCTGGGCTGATTTTACAGACTGTCTGAATTTCATCTGCAAAATCGGCCCAGGGCCGATTGTGCAGATGAGTTCTCGCTGCACTTCTGCAAAATTGTTCATGGGCTGTCCATGGGCCTATTTTACAATGCGAAGACAGAATGTTTTGGATTTTCAGAAACTTTTACTATTTGAAAATGTGATTTGCATTTTTTTTAATGATGATATGAATTTGCAAACTTTAGTCGCAATATTTACTTATTTCATAGTTTTCCATATTATTGCGAAAAAGACAATTGAGCTCGACTTATATGGGAGAGATGATGCATCCTCTCTCCTCAGATCCTGATTGCGGTTCTGGACGACGGCAGCGTGGTCCGGTTGGAGCGGTCGCGGGTGTGCGACTACGTGGTGGCGGCCCGGCCCCTCCGCCCCCGCCGCGACGGCAAGAGGAGCGAGAAGAGCAAGCAGAGGAGGAGGAGGAGGTAGGCTGGCTTACGACTTCTCACTGTTATTTCCATGGACTTTTATGATATTATGATTTTCGATACTAGTAGTCCAACTGCTTGGACGATTGTCTTATTTAGATCTCCTTTCATTCTGTATTGGCAATTGCACAGTAGATTCTTTGTTATGCAGTTTTGTTTAGTTGTCATTGTTACACTTGTTGTTTGTTTACCGTACAGAAATAGATACATTCGATTTTAACAATTTGAGCATTATTGATAAAGTTCTTCAAATCTCTCCAGTTCAAATATCCCCGCATGCGCGCTCCAGTGCGGTGCGCACCATTCGCGCGCCATGGCTGTCTTTCACAGATCGCGCGCAAGCAGCGCGCAGTGAAGCAATGAAATGCAGTGAAGCGATAAGTGATCTCTGGCAATAATACATAATGCAAATGTCACAAAAAAAAACACAAAACACTATTGATGAAAACACGCGTATTCCTCGTCAGATCTGATAGGTGAGTGTAACACAAAAGTATCCTTTCTCCTAGTTACTCAGTAACATCAAATGAAATGAACATTGTGAAGTGAACCCACGTGTGTTGCGGAGGTAGTATCCGAGTGTGAGCTCCGGATCGGGCTGGTTCGCGCGACACTCGCGACCATTCACAAAGAACCAGATAGAGGAGGAAGACATCCTGGGATAACTCATGTCAGTTTTATGATATCCGACAACTGAGACGCGATCTTCAATGATACAAACGAGAAGACAATGTACATGCGCACAAACACATTGTCGATAACGCGGGTGATCAATGAATCAATATGCAACTCGGACAGTGATCAGAAACAGCTAGCGGATTGCGATCACAACCACGGAATTTGTAATTGAACGCAGCACAGTGAATCATTGATTTCTTTCAAACAAACAGTGAGAGCGAAATTCACGCACTAGTTCACACGATTGCTTTCCGATTCACAACACGGCTGCATTTCCTATGAAAGGTCAGCCAAAACGATGCGTCTATGCTGTTATCTTATCGGCGCTGAGTCGTGATGATTTAGCTTTTCGATTATTCACGGATAACACACCGCAAAATAAAAGCAAAATCCCAAGTATCAGATGATTTGCCAATAAAGAAACACGTGGCTGTTCCGAAATGGGATGACAAATCATTTGAAAGCCGCGTTGAACAGATGAGATGTAATAGATAGTCTACAAACTACACTACATCAATGATCTTATCAACTTTCTCTCTCTTGTCGCTCAAAATGGGGGTAATGTGATCATCGATGAAATCGTTTGCAACGGCATTGTTGCAGTAACACGAAACAAAACGTCAAGGAAGTTAACTACTCAAGAAAGTTATCTATTGTATGTGAGAAGAACTGCCGGGAATTCTGTAAATCAGAATTCTCGAGGCACAAATGAATAAAGTACATCAACAGTTACACACACTTCAAGATTTTATTTTATTTTAATTATTAAACTGTTTTACGTTTTGTAAATACGTCAAGACCACAAAAAAACGTTTCTAGGCGGTCGGCTAGAAGATGAGGCTGTCCATGCGGTTCAATGTGAGACAATATCTTGCGTAGCCCCGATTCGTAACCCGAATCATTTTTGTCACACATGCATAATCCGTATCATGTCCACGCAGTGTGATGGCATACCCGGTACGTCACACATATATTACTTTTCCGAGTATATTAGAAATCACAGACCGCTTACTATGCGATATGGATATGCTTACGACCAGCACCAACAACCACTGTCGCAGTTTCCCTGACGTAAGTTTCACTCACTCGCTCAACTCTGGGTTTCGCCCCCTGTTCCGGCTGTCAAAATCACAATCTATCCGCGATTGCTATGATTACTTTGCAGTTACGCCATTGAAGATTGAAATAGTTTAACTAGTATTGAAACAGTAACTAGTACCTGTAGCCGTGACGTCAATACGTCATTGTCCGTGTGAGCTGTGACTGTTGTGAGAGTAGAAAAAAGAGCGCAGAACTGTCATGTAATTACCAAGTCGCTGTGACCTCTGCGGAGACCTTTTACTTCGATGTTTGAGTTTTGAGACGCCAAAGGCTGCCCTACCCGAGTTTTCAAAAGATTACAGGTGGTTTGCAATATGCTGTTGTACTATACTTTGCAAACATTGCTTTCGAAACTGAAAGCACAGAGGTATCATGGGGGGCAAGAGGAGAGAATGAGACGACAAGAGAGCAAGAAATGCCAGAATGCATGTAAGTAAATTGTGAATATTTCGAAAAATGCGAAAATGTTTGAGCGCTAAATTTATAAAGTGCTGTCCTACTTGCGGAGCGAGCGTAAAATGAGTAACAAAGAATCAGTAGAAAAGAAGAAGGAAGTCAGTTTGAAACACAGTATAACTGCATAAGCATAACACTAAACAAATACATGTTCCCAACCATAAATTTATCCTATTGTAAGAAGAGCGGGCAAGGAATTGCGAAAATCATATTTCAATAGGCTGAATAAAGTACATCAATAGTTACACACATTTTAAGAGTTCAAATGGTTATACTACGTTTTGTAAGCGTTTCTAGGTCGGCTAGAAGATGGGGCTGTTGGAGAAGTTCTGTCCGTAGGAGAGGGGAGGGACGAGGTGGCGGTGGTTGCGGTACACGAACGGCGGCGCCTCGTTCCACTGAGACAGCGTCAGCACCGCGCCCGGAGGAAACCTGCACATCATAGAGGGTACTGTATGTTGCTGCCAGTACCGTACCTCAGTCCGAGTGTGGCGACGTTCGAGTCGTGCAGGTCGTCCCACTCCGGCTCCTCCGCCGGTGACGTCATGTTCGCGTCCTCGTCATCTACCGGAGCGCCCTTGCCTGAATCAAGGGAGTACGGTAGGGTTACTAGGGTCACGGTACCGATGGTGGCAGCGACATCGCAGGTGAGCGCGTGGCCGACAATGAGAAGGGGGCCGTGGCGAGGCTGCGAGGCGAGTTGGCTGAAGAGAGGAGGAGTGAGGAGACTCGTGTTCCATCCCTACCGAATAGCAAAGTCGACCCGCCGACGAGACGCCGCCTCAGTCTCCACGCGAGCAAACAGAGCGTCCAGAGACACCACCGGAGAGCTGCAAGAGAGGGCTCTCTCTCTCTCTCTCCCCCACACTCACTATGTGAGGTCGATCTTGTATCCCTTGGCGGCCAGTGTCTCAATGTTGATGAACGGAATCGGCTGGAGTGTGTCCTCCTTCCGATACCACGAAGTCGCCTCGAACAGCCCCGGCTCTACCTGAGCAAGCGTACTGTAAATTACCGTATTCCTAATTCCCACTGTACTCACGCTCACGGTAGACTTGAGGAAGCCGGCAATGGCCGACGCAGTCTGGATGCACCTGAATCAATCGATAATCAATAAATCAATAACTTCCTCGTCGCAACCTGAGGGCAGGCGAGCAGATGATAGTCTCGGGTGCGAGGCCTCGGTTGAGCAGCGCGCGAGCAGTCATCTGCGCCATGTACTTGCCTGCAATTAGGTATACGGTATTCTACCGTAATACTGTAACTACCGTACCCATGGTGGAGATGGGAGGGTCGTCGTAGAGATCGTGCTCCCTGACGATGCTGCGCAGCGACTGCGGCACGTTCAGGTCAGTCGGCTCGAGCTGCAAAAGTACTGTACTGGTATACTGTATCTACCGTATACCTTTCCGATGGGCGCCTCCGTGTCGGTCCACTCGCGGTCCATCACCCGATCCACGCGCTCCATGCCGCGCATCACCTGATATCGATTGATTATCGATTAATAGTCGATACTTACGATGAGCAGTCGTGCGGCGTCCTTCTTGTTGGGCACGGCGGTGGTCCAGAATGAGCGGGTGGTGAGGTTGCAGGGGACGGGTCCGCCCGCCTCGACCGGTCGACTGCCGGAGAGGTCTAGGGTCGGGGGCTGGCCGGAGCCGGCTGACTTCTGCGCCATGCGAGTGGATGGGAGGGAAGAGGAGAGAGGAAGGCACCGCTCACTGCGGCCGGACAATCAACCACTGACGGCGTTAGTATTTTCGATGCCGTCATTACTTCACAACTTCACAAAAGATATTTCTTTAAAGTTTATTATGCAAATACAACGTTATTACGCTTATTTGTGTTCCATCAAGTCTGGGTTTGCTTCGATGTTGTCCATGTTTATGAGTGTGTCTTCTTGTCCGCTTTCGATATCCTGTTCCAAAGCTTCTCCATCGTCGATGTTCTCGCCATCGTCCGAGTGTTCCGGTTCTGGTTTTTCTTCTTCAGGATACTGTTGATCGTCGGGGTAGTTTTCATCAGGGAGATGGGGAGCATCAGGATACTCAACGGGAATATTGTCTGGATTTTCTCCGTCTTCCTGGTTGGGCGTTCCGTGATCAGGTAGTCCAGGATCGACTGTATCCGGAAGTGGGTAGTCCGCAGCCGGCTGCTGCGCGTTGTGATCGGGTCCGTGTCCGGGATTCGGGTAGTCTGGAGCCGGCATCGGATACTGATCGTCGGTGTGAGCTGGGTGTCCCCCATGTCCGCCACCGCCGTGTCCAGGGATTCTATTTGGTATGTGTTTGATGATTTTACCCGCGACATCTATGAACACTGATTTAGTCGTTGGGTGCGCATATGGGTCCGGATACGATGGATCGTGGAGCGGCGGTGGCACGGGTTGCGGGTGGACCGGGGACAGGGGCACCTGAGCCGGAGGAGGGAGAGCATGCTGCGGAGGCGTATCTGGTCCGTAGATTCCTCCGTCTACACTAGGTGGTGGAGGTTGGCCTTGTCCACCGTATCCTGGTTGCATCATTGGTGGTGCGATGGGAAGATTGGCCGGTGCGTGTGGGGGCTCAACGCCATCTGGCACTGGACCAGTTTGAACGTGACCATCTCCATACCCTATAGGACCTTGTCCACTTGGTGGAACATACGCTCCTCCTCTTGCTGGTACTTGTGAATGCTCTTCGTGTCCCTCGCCGTCTGGATCATCGTATTCCGGTGACTGTGGTTGTGGCTGAGGCTGCGGCTGTGGGTACGGTTCAGGAAGGACGGGCGATTGAACGTGAGGAATTCCTCCCCCTCCTGCACTGGCGGGCAGCGTCGCTCCGCCCGGCACAGACGTCGTCCTCGTTCCCTTGCTCGTCTTCGTCCTGTTGCGACGTGGTCGAGTCGTCTTCGTCACTTCCAATCCGGGCGCGGGTGTCGTTGTCTTTTTGGGTGGCTTTGTTCTCGTCACCTTGCTTATTCCTGATGACGTGGTGGTTCTCTTGGGCGGCTTCGTTCTCGTGATCTTCGATACTGGTCTTGTGGTCGTTCCTCGTCCAGGCCGCGTCGGCTTAGTTGATCCTCGTCCGGGTCGCGTCGGCTTGGTGGAGCCGTTGGGTCGTCTGGTGGTGCGTGTCGGCCTAGGCGTCCTCGTCGGTCGGGGAGTCCTCGTTGTGAGCGCAGTCGGCTTTGATGGTCTGCCGGTTGGCTTAGGTGGTTTTCCCGGCCTCGTGTTTGGTCGTGATGGTTTGCGTGTCGTGGTTCGTGTGGGTCTGACAGTGTGGGGTCTGGGTCGCGGTCTTGTCACCGGTCGCGGTGGACGTCTTGTCGTCGTTCGAATCTTTGGAGGTTTTCTTGTGTTTGGCCTTGGTGGGGGTCTGGGTCTCTTCTTTTTCCCGCGATCTCTGCCGCCTTTTCCGCCTCTCCCGCCCCTTCCCGCCTTGAACACCATTCCGCTGCCGTCGCCGTCGTATCCGGACTTGTCCAACATCAATTCGAGATCGTCTTCTGCTCCACTTGTCTCGAGAAACTCGCCACTGCCTTCCATCACATCCAGAGTCGACTCATGCACATATCCACTGCCTTCCATCACCTTCAGTGTCTCTCCCGATCCATCTGAAGTATATAAATGCATAAAGTCATAACTAGCATAAAGTCTTTTTTTACACCACATACTTGCCCACCTGTGATAAGAAGATCATCGCCTGACTCTCCTGAAGAACATAAGACGACTGGAAGAAGGAACACCAATATTGCGAAGAGTATTCGCATTCTGGCACTGTTGTTTCAGAACTTGAGTCTTGTTCATATAGTGTTTCATATATGAAACATTAATATTCTACAGTTGTTGTGCACAAAACACGTTGAGGAGAGCTCATTATTTTTCATCATAACACAGTGCCACAGTTTTCATGTCAGGAACATGACACACTGTTGCTTCGAATTCCTAATTTTAGCAAAATAGCGAGAACATTTAATGTACATAATTATTAACCTTATATTTAATTATTTCACAATTCACACTCATCATAAATTTACTTTTGACAAGCCAACCCCAAGGAAGCGTTAGCTGAAAGCTGAACCAGACAGAAACTTCCAGCAAAACAGGGGGGAAGGGAGGGAGTGAGAAGAGATGGTGATAGAGTCGTTTAGAAATAGAAGTTTCAGTACAGGTACAGTACATGTAGGTTTTTCTCGGCCACCAACATGTGTCATACATACTTCATACAAAGGAGATAAACGAGCTTCGCTTGCGAGTGTGACCAAAGAATGATTAGGAAAGTTACACAGTGAACACATTTTGATCGTCTTTTGATAGTGAAAACAAAACAAATGACAATTTTTGCAAGAACAACATCAACAAAAAAGTCTTAAAATGACGTGATCAAATCAAAGATAAGTGTATAATAAGAGTAGAAGTACGAGTACTGTATCGAATATATCTGTATTGTAATGTGGGTATTCATTATTTATTGTCCATAGTACATGTAGTCTGTCCAGTAGCCCTCGTCCGGTTGACGGCGAAAGCGGTCGTCGGCTTCTGAACACAGGAATCTCTCTCTCTCTCTCTCTCTCTCTCTCTCTCTCTCTCTCTCTTTCTCTCTATCACTCCTTTTCTCCTCCTCTTCCTCTCAACCCGAAATGAAGACGATACTCACTCTCCACACTGTCTTCCTCCAGATTGTTCGAAGTCAGCTTGGCAGCGACCGAGCAGATGATGGCAACGAGAGCAAGAAGAAAGAGAACGACGTGCATGATAGACACGAAGGCACACTACACTAGTAAGACCATACTTTTATGGTCTACTGATTACTGATTGGTATCTCATCAATATTCCGCTTCGATCACACCCACGCCACATATGCTCACGCTCATTACAAAGGGAAAAACCTTCTTACCACTATACCAAACACAGAGACACGTTAGCGTGAAAGTCGACGCAGCCAGCAACTATACGTACAAAAAATTATTCGATCGCCAGCATGTTTTCTGACTAACAAAATAGATGTGCGAGAGCCATGCTATGCTTCCTCGCCATGTTTCTGTATCTGCGCCAGAGTGGTGTTAGGAAAGTCTGTGAACACACTTCCTGTGTATATCAAGTACTTATAAGTACTAAAATTGTATTGAAAATCTTTATTATAATGAATTTCATAGTCCGTAGTACGTGTAGTCAGTCCAGTAGCCCTCGTCGTCTGACTGACGGTGAAGACGGGATTCTGAACAAACGTCTCTCTCTCCCTCTCCTTTCCCTCTCTCTCTCCCTCCCTCTCTCTTTCTTTGTCTGAGTGTGAGTCTCTCTCTCTCTCTCTCTCTCTCTCTCTCTCTCTCTCTCTCTCTCTACTCTGCAGTGTTCCTCTTACTAGTGATTAGTATCTCTGCGATGAAGATGATACAGTTTCGACTCACTCCCCACACTGTCTTCCTCCAGTTTGTTTGAAGTCGGTTTGGCAGCGACCGAGCAGATGATGGCAACGAGAACAAGAAGGAAGAGAACGACGTGCATGATAGACGCGAAGGCACGCTACACTCGTACACACTACACCCTTCTGGAATGATCTACTGATCGATGTCTCATCAGTATTCCGTCTTGATCAGGTCCACGCCACGCTCTTTACACAGTGACACGTTCACAAAACAACCGCACTTCTTTGTAGTAACCATCGCAACATACAGATAACTATATTGCAAGCAAAGGAAGAGGCAAAGAAAACCCATACTCGTATCGAAAACACATGTGTGCCTAGAAAGGCAGTGTCAGAGCTTGGCCCTTGGAGAGACGCCGTCGAGTAGGGAGTCAATGAGGGACTCGTACTCCCTGAGAAGGAAGAGAATTAGGGGAGGGGAGAAGATAGAGAGGGGAGAAAGAGAAAGAAAGAGAGAGAGAGAGAGAGAGAGAGAGAGAGAGACAGACAGATAAATGTCATAGCTCACCTGGGATACTTCTTGAGGTGCTCGACGTGTAGCGAGTCCGGCAATCGACACTCCACCACCCTTCTCCCGGTCGACTCGCAATGCGAGGCAAACTCGGCGATCTTGCTGAAACGTGGAACTCTTTCTACCTAACTTCCTAACCCTTCTTCCCTGTCGTTATACTTAGTAGAGAAACAGCAAAACAAAATCACTTTCAAAGGATGTGAGTTATTTTGTTGGTGTTGTGAAACGTATGTCTATTTGAACATTTTAATTTGACAATTTTGCATGTCGTGTATCTCTTGTTTCAACTCCCAACTCACTCGGCCGGACAGATCTCATCGGCATCCGAGTAGACAAAGCCGAGGTGGGGAGGGAGGGGCTAAAGGAAGAGAGTAGAGAAAGGAGGGAGAGAGGGGAGAGAGAGACGGAGAGGGAGAGGGAGAGGGAGAGGGAGATGGCGCGGACCTGCTTCTGCATGTAGTGGAAGGCGGAGAGGTCCTCTTCCCGCCACACGCCCGACATCTCCATCGCGTGTGCCTGGAACACAACTGATAAAACAATTTTATCCGGAACCTCAGTACTTATATGATAACTTGTCAAACAATCCCCACTCTATTGGCTGGAGTAATTCAACCGAGCCAATCAATTTGATTTGGAACCGTATTATATGACAGGCATGTTTCTCACGTCGGCTGGTGTAATTCCTCCAGTTTATCACAACGAGAATGAATAAGAGTAGTGGCTTCATTCTGCTCTGGTGTAATTGGTACAACTACTCTAAATTTATAGAGCGGTGGCACAATCAACAACACACAATAGTCCAGCGCAATGAGCGTATTCCGCGCAACAGTGTGGTTGATTTAGTTAGTACAAGTTACAAGATGGTGGTTCTCATAACAGAACTTGTAAATACAAAGAAATACTAACAGAATACAAATATAATAATACACAATTAGAGAAAATGAACCAACAACGCACCTTGAAGTAGTTGACGCGCATGTTCATCAGCTTCTTCCATTTGTACAGCTTGATAGCGGCAGCTTCGGAGAAAGACGCCTAAATGTAAACAGGTCGGTTTATTCGTAATAAAAGTGAATTATTCTACGACCAGAACCCTATTCACAGTCGGGTCGAATGATTATATGGAATATGGTAGCCATTTTCGCAAACATCACACAGACCTTCTGGAGCTTGCTGGCGAGTGCAAAGTCGAGCACCTTCCTAAATGCTTCCACCGAGCTCCAGTCAAAGTACACAGGACAGCTGGAACACACGTAATTTTCATGAGTTATAGGAGAGATACCCCATGGGTTCACGCTAACGGTAAAAGTAAATCTTCACCTTTGCATCAGACTGCTACCAATGTATTACCTTGATACGGTAAGTGAGTCGATTTCAATAAGTGCAATAATCAATCGCACCTGTCGAATATGATGGCATCCGTTCTGTCGAGAACGCCCTGTCTCTCGTGGAGGAGAGAGGCGAGGGTGAAGACCTGCAGGGGGTGGGGGTGAGAGAGAGAGAGAGAGAGAGAGAGAGAGAGAGAAAGAGAAAGGAAGAGAGAGGGAGAGAGAGAGAGAGGGTGTTGAGTGGGAGAGAGATAGGGGAGAGGGAGAGAGGGGGAGAGAGAGAGGTGAGGGGGAGAGAGAGAGGTGAGGGGGGTGGGAAAGATAGGGGGAGGGAGAGAGGTGAGGGGGGTGGGAAAGATAGGGGGAGGGAGAGAGGGGGAGAGAGAGGGAGAAAAATACTAACATCTGTTCATTTCTAATATGTTGTTTGTGAAACGTACATGATCAGACAAATACATAAGTGAGAAGGTTACAGTAAGAAATTGATGCGATGAAGGAGTGGAGAGAGAAAAGAAAAGAGAGAGAGAGAGAGAGAGAGAGAGAGAGAAGAGAGCGAGAGAGAGAGCGAGAGAGAGAGAGAGAGAGACGAAGTTAGGAGAAGGGACCATAGGGATGAAGTGAAGGAAATTTGGACGAAGAGTGATCTAATGGATGTAGTAGCGACAGAACATTGTCAATAATACCTAATCATTTATGTTAATCGAGCATGAAACGTACATCATCAGAGAACAGAAGCACATAGGAAGAGAGAAAGTGAGAGAGATAGGAGAGAGAGAGAGAGAGAGAGAGAGAGAGAGAGTCGAACCCACTCCGTTCATGGACAGGCAGTGGAACATGAGTCTCCTCCCCTCGGCGACTCGATCGAACTCCGGCAGGAGCGAGCCCACATCACGCGAACCCTGGCATAAGTCAAATCATTCAGCCAAAACAGCTATCAAATGAGTTCAGTTCCTTCAGTTTCCAGTTCATTGAAACCGCCTATTATGTGAAAATGGGTAATTGCATTTTTCAGAAATTAGATTATGTGTTACAACAAGAATTATGAAAAAGATAGGGAGAGAGGTAGTGCAGAAAGTATGGACAGTTATATTATAACGCGTATTCCATTGCCACTAATACCTATACATTACGGTTATGTATATGAGTGGTGAAACGTAGAGCAATCGGAGATTTAGACAATAAACAATAACAAAAAACGAGATTACAAGATAGCGAAATGTGACCAGAGTTGTGTTTCCAATTTCTCGCAATGATGTGAGTGAGAGAATGATAGTCTCGTGCAGAAGCTTCCATGCCTTGACAGTAATGGGATGATCGCCGAGGAACGTGGCCGTGTAGCGCAGAGTATGGATGCTGAAATCTCTCTCTCTCCCTCTCCCTCCCTCTCGCTCCCTCTCTCTTCTCCCCTCCTCTCCCCCTCTCTCTCTCCCCCCTCTTCTCCTCACCCACCCCCTCCTCTCATAGATATCGCTATACTTTGCCAGGTGAGCATCTCTCGCGCCCGCCCACCCGAACAGAATCATCGAGTGCTCCGCGAAACGGTCTGCAATCAGGAAGACATTGCGAATGAACTAAAAGTGTCAGCAACTTGACGAGATATTGTATGTAGCTATGGAGAGATACTATTGTGACAGTATTGTGACAATGTTATAGTGTTACTATTGTAACTAATGTTATAGTGTTACTATAGTGTTATAGAATAGGGAATGACTGACCGACGACGTGCTTGGGCGCAGTGGCGACGGCGGTTGCCACGCGGGACGACATCCGCTGCAAGGGAGGTATTACAAAGTGAACTTCCATGAAGATCAAGGCATACAGTTTCAGGATAAATATGTTGGTCCGAGCAAGGGTGCGAGAGTAAGTTAGTGAGAGAGTAAGATATGTGGTAGGTTGGTAGGTAAGTAAGTGGTAGGTTGGTAGGTAAGTATAGGAAACAAATCAAACGACCAACCGCGCGCAATATTATGTTCATTGCAAATGATGAAACTTTCAGACAAAAATCAAGAGGGAGATTATAAACGATTAGAAATGAGAGGAATGAATGTTTCTCTCGATCCGGTCCTTTCGATAACACAACTACACTGTAGTTTCTAGTCGAAAGAAGACGATGAGGTGCAGTTCCAAAACACTGAGCTAGTTATTTTTCCCGGCATCCACTTAAATCTTGTGCGCAACTCAAACGACGTTGTAATTGTGAGGTCAGCGTTTTGCCAGCACAGTTGAAATCGAAGAGTCTTTCTTTCAACGCTGGTTTTGTGAACAAAGTAACAAACATCAATAAACATTTTGGTCAAGAACACTTGCTATGCAGTACGCAGTTTGTGAAAGATACATACAATCAAACATAGAAAACACGCAATCCACGCAATACGAGAACACCTGATGTTCAGGTCACTGTCTAGCCCAGCTGATAGCAAGTGATGTGTAGTGAGAGAGAGTGAGAGAGAGTGAGAGAGAGTGAGAGAGAGTGAGAGAGAGTGAGAGAGAGAGAGAGAATCGATAGCCCGCCCGGCGGGAGCGCGGCCAAATGATCACTGATCCGTACATAAGATAGTGCATACATGCGACATTTCTTCAACAAAACTTTATTGTGAATAATACAATATAGTGGGGTGAGGTGAAATAGCGTTGGCTGGCAACAAAACGACCTGTGAAACCGTCTCGGGGCAGGTTGAATTGAATTTGCACTGGTTGCATTCGAAAACTGCGTCTAAATCTAGAAGAGTTTAAAAGAAGTGTCTGCGCGGCGCTGGACGCGGTCGGGGAGGGGGGGGGGGAGACGGTGCCCTGCGCGGCGCCTACATCGCACCTGCGCTGGACGCGGTCGGGGAGGGGGGGGGGGGGGAGACGGTGCCCTGCGCGGCGCCTACATCGCACCTGCGCTGGACGCGGTCGGGGAGGGAGGGGGGAGACGGTGCCCTGCGCGGCGCCTACATCGCACCTGCGCTGGACGCGGTCGGGGAGGGGGGGGAGACGGTGCCCCGCGCGGCGCCTACATCGCACCTGCGCTGGACGCGGTCGGGAAGGGATGGGGGGGAGACGGTGCCCTGCGCGGCGCCTACATCGCACCTGCGCTGGACGCGGTCGGGGGGAGGGAGGGGGGGGGGGAGACGGTGCCCTGCGCGGCGCCTACATCGCACCTGCGCTGGACGCGGTCGGGGAGGGGGGGGGGGGAGACGGTGCCCTGCGCGGCGCCTACATCGCACCTGCGCTAGACGCGGTCGGGGAGGAGGGGGGGGGGGAGACGGTGCCCCGCGCGGCGCCTACATCGCACCTGCGCTAGACGCGGTCGGGGAGGAGGGGGGGGGAGACGGTGCCCTGCGCGGCGCCTACATCGCACCTGCGCTAGACGCGGTCGGGGAGGAGGGGGGGGGGGGGGGAGACGGTGCCCTGCGCGGCGCCTACATCGCACCTGCGCTGGACGCGGTCGGGGAGGGGGGGGGGGGAGACGGTGCCCTGCGCGGCGCCTACATCGCACCTGCGCTAGACGCGGTCGGGGAGGAGGGGGGGGGGGGAGACGGTGCCCTGCGCGGCGCCTACATCGCACCTGCGCTGGACGCGGTCGGGGAGGGGGGGGGGGGAGACGGTGCCCTGCGCGGCGCCTACATCGCACCTGCGCTAGACGCGGTCGGGGAGGAGGGGGGGGGGGGGAGACGGTGCCCCGCGCGGCGCCTACATCGCACCTGCGCTGGACGCGGTCGGGAAGGGATGGGGGGAGACGGTGCCCTGCGCGGCGCCTACATCGCACCTGCGCTGGACGCGGTCGGGGAGGAGGGGGAGACGGTGCCCTGCGCGGCGCCTACATCGCACCTGCGCTAGACGCGGTCGGGGAGGAGGGGGGGGGGGGAAGACGGTGACCTGCGCGGCGCCTACATCGCACCTGCGCTGGACGCGGTCGGGGAGGGGGGGGGGATACGGTGCCCTGCGCGGCGCCTACATCGCACCTGCGCTGGACGCGGTCGGGGAGGGAGGGGGGGAGGGGAAGACGGTGACCTGCGCGGCGCCTACATCGCACCTGCGCTGGACGCGGTCGGGGAGGGAGGGGGGGGGGGAGACGGTGCCCTGCGAGGCGCCTACATCGCACCTGCGCTGGACGCGGTCGGGGAGGGGGGGGGGGGAGACGGTGCCCTGCGCGGCGCCTACATCGCACCTGCGCTGGACGCGGTCGGGGAGGGGGGGGACGGTGCCCTGCGCGGCGCCTACATCGCACCTGCGCTGGACGCGGTCGGGGAGGGGGGGGGGGAGACGGTGCCCTGCGCGGCGCCTACATCGCACCTGCGCTGGACGCGGTCGGGGAGGGGGGGGACGGTGCCCTGCGCGGCGCCTACATCGCACCTGCGCTGGACGCGGTCGGGGAGGGGGGGGACGGTGCCCTGCGCGGCGCCTACATCGCACCTGCGCTGGACGCGGTCGGGGAGGGAGGGGGGGGGGAGACGGTGTCCTGCGCGGCGCCTACATCGCACCTGCGCTGGACGCGGTCGGGGAGGGGGGGGGGGGGAGACGGTGTCCTGCGCGGCGCCTACATCGCACCTGCGCTGGACGCGGTCGGGGAGGGGGGGGGAGACAGTGCCCTGCGCGGCGCCTACATCGCACCTGCGCTGGACGCGGTCGGGGAGGGGAGGGGGAGACGGTGTCCTGCGCGGCGCCTACATCGCACCTGCCCTGGACGCGGTCGGGGAGGAAGGGGGGGGGAGACGGTGCCCTGCGCGGCGCCTACATCGCACCTGCGCTGGACGCGGTCGGGGAGTGAGGGGGGGGGGGAGACGGTGCCCTGCGCGGCGAGTACATCGCACCTGCGCTGGACGCGGTCGGAGAGGGAGGGGGGGGGAGACGGTGTCCTGCGCGGCGCCTACATCGCACCTGCGCTGGACGCGGTCGGGGAGGAAGGGGGGGGGGGGAGACGGTGCCCTGCGCGGCGCCTACATCGCACCTGCGCTGGACGCGGTCGGGGAGTGAGGGGGGGGGAGACGGTGCCCTGCGCGGCGCCGACTGCGCTGGACGCGGTCGGGGAGGAAGGGGGGGGGGGGAGACGGTGCCCTGCGCGGCGCCTACATCGCACCTGCGCTGGACGCGGTCGGGGAGTGAGGGGGGGGGGGGAGACGGTGCCCTGCGCGGCGCCTACATCGCACCTGCGCTGGACGCGGTCGGGGAGGGGGGGGGGGGGACGGTGCCCTGCGCGGCGCCTACATCGCACCTGCGCTGGACGCGGTCGGGGAGGGAGGGGGGGGGGGGAGACGGTGCCCTGCGCGGCGCCTACATCGCACCTGCGCTGGACGCGGTCGGGGAGTGAGGGGGGGGGGGAGACGGTGCCCTGCGCGGCGAGTACATCGCACCTGCGCTGGACGCGGTCGGAGAGGGAGGGGGGGGGAGACGGTGTCCTGCGCGGCGCCTACATCGCACCTGCGCTGGACGCGGTCGGGGAGGAAGGGGGGGGGGGGAGACGGTGCCCTGCGCGGCGCCTACATCGCACCTGCGCTGGACGCGGTCGGGGAGTGAGGGGGGGGGGGGGAGACGGTGCCCTGCGCGGCGCCTACATCGCACCTGCGCTGGACGCGGTCGGGGAGGGGGGGGGGGGACGGTGCCCTGCGCGGCGCCTACATCGCACCTGCGCTGGACGCGGTCGGGGAGGGAGGGGGGGGGGAGACGGTGCCCTGCGCGGCGCCTACATCGCACCTGCGCTGGACGCGGTCGGGGAGGGAGGGGGGGAGGGGAAGACGGTGACCTGCGCGGCGCCTACATCGCACCTGCGCTGGACGCGGTCGGGGAGGGGGGGGGGATACGGTGCCCTGCGCGGCGCCTACATCGCACCTGCGCTGGACGCGGTCGGGGAGGGGAGAGACGGTGTCCTGCGCGGCGCCTACATCGCACCTGCGCTGGACGCGGTCGGGGAGGAAGGGGGGGGGGAGACGGTGCCCTGCGCGGCGCCTACATCGCACCTGCGCTGGACGCGGTCGGGGAGTGAGGGGGGGGAGACGGTGCCCTGCGCGGCGCCGACTGCGCTGGACGCGGTCGGGGAGGAAGGGGGGGGGGGGGGAGACGGTGCCCTGCGCGGCGCCTACATCGCACCTGCGCTGGACGCGGTCGGGGAGTGAGGGGGGGGGGAGACGGTGCCCTGCGCGGCGCCTACATCGCACCTGCGACGGTGCCCTGCGCGGCGCCTACATCGCACCGTCGGGGAGTGAGGGGGGGGGGGAGACGGTGCCCTGCGCGGCGCCTACATCGCACCTGCGCTGGACGCGGTCGGGGAGGGGGGGGGGGGGGACGGTGCCCTGCGCGGCGCCTACATCGCACCTGCGCTGGACGCGGTCGGGGAGGGAGGGGGGGGGGGAGACGGTGCCCTGCGCGGCGCCTACATCGCACCTGCGCTGGACGCGGTCGGGGAGGGAGGGGGGGAGGGGAAGACGGTGACCTGCGCGGCGCCTACATCGCACCTGCGCTGGACGCGGTCGGGGAGGGGGGGGGGGGATACGGTGCCCTGCGCGGCGCCTACATCGCACCTGCGCTGGACGCGGTCGGGGAGGGGAGAGACGGTGTCCTGCGCGGCGCCTACATCGCACCTGCGCTGGACGCGGTCGGGGAGGAAGGGGGGGGGGGAGACGGTGCCCTGCGCGGCGCCTACATCGCACCTGCGCTGGACGCGGTCGGGGAGTGAGGGGGGGGGAGACGGTGCCCTGCGCGGCGCCTACATCGCACCTGCGCTGGACGCGGTCGGGGAGGGAGGGGGGGGGGGGAGACGGTGCCCTGCGCGGCGCCTACATCGCACCTGCGCTGGACGCGGTCGGGGAGGGAGGGGGGAGGGGAAGACGGTGACCTGCGCGGCGCCTACATCGCACCTGCGCTGGACGCCGTCGGGGAGGGGGGGGATACGGTGCCCTGCGCGGCGCCTACATCGCACCTGCGCTGGACGCGGTCGGGGAGGGGAGAGACGGTGTCCTGCGCGGCGCCTACATCGCACCTGCGCTAGACGCGGTCGGGGAGGGAGGGGGGGGGGGGAGACGGTGCCCTGCGAGGCGCCTACATCGCACCTGCGCTGGACGCGGTCGGGGAGGGGGGGGGGAGACGGTGTCCTGCACGGCGCCTACATCGCACCTGCGCTGGACGCGGTCGGGGAGGGGGGGGGGGGAGACAGTGCCCTGCGCGGCGCCTACATCGCACCTGCGCTGGACGCGGTCGGGGAGGGGGGGGAGACGGTGTCCTGCGCGGCGCCTACATCGCACCTGCGCTGGACGCGGTCGGGGAGGGGGGGGGGGACGGTGTCCTGCGCGGCGCCTACATCGCACCTGCGCTGGACGCGGTCGGGGAGGGGGGAGGGAGACAGTGCCCTGCGCGGCGCCTACATCGCACCTGCGCTGGACGCGGTCGGGGAGGGGGGGGGGGAGACGGTGTCCTGCGCGGCGCCTACATCGCACCTGCGCTGGACGCGGTCGGGGAGGAAGGGGGGGGGGAGACGGTGCCCTGCGCGGCGCCTACATCGCACCTGCGCTGGACGCGGTCGGGGAGTGAGGGGGGGGAGACGGTGCCCTGCGCGGCGCCGACTGCGCTGGACGCGGTCGGGGAGGAAGGGGGGGGGGGGGAGACGGTGCCCTGCGCGGCGCCTACATCGCACCTGCGCTGGACGCGGTCGGGGAGTGAGGGGGGGGGAGACGGTGCCCTGCGCGGCGCCTACATCGCACCTGCGCTGGACGCGGTCGGGGAGTGAGGGGGGGGGGGGGGAGACGGTGCCCTGCGCGGCGCCTACATCGCACCTGCGCTGGACGCGGTCGGGGAGGGGGGGGGGACGGTGCCCTGCGCGGCGCCTACATCGCACCTGCGCTGGACGCGGTCGGGGAGGGAGGGGGGGGGGGAGACGGTGCCCTGCGCGGCGCCTACATCGCACCTGCGCTGGACGCGGTCGGGGAGGGAGGGGGGGAGGGGAAGACGGTGACCTGCGCGGCGCCTACATCGCACCTGCGCTGGACGCGGTCGGGGAGGGGGGGGGGATACGGTGCCCTGCGCGGCGCCTACATCGCACCTGCGCTGGACGCGGTCGGGGAGGGGAGAGACGGTGTCCTGCGCGGCGCCTACATCGCACCTGCGCTAGACGCGGTCGGGGAGGGAGGGGGGGGGGAGACGGTGCCCTGCGAGGCGCCTACATCGCACCTGCGCTGGACGCGGTCGGGGAGGGGGGGGGGGGGAGACGGTGCCCTGCGCGGCGCCTACATCGCACCTGCGCTGGACGCGGTCGGGGAGGGAGGGGGGGGGGGAGACGGTGCCCTGCGCGGCGCCTACATCGCACCTGCGCTGGACGCGGTCGGGGAGGGAGGGGGGGAGGGGAAGACGGTGACCTGCGCGGCGCCTACATCGCACCTGCGCTGGACGCGGTCGGGGAGGGGGGGGGATACGGTGCCCTGCGCGGCGCCTACATCGCACCTGCGCTGGACGCGGTCGGGGAGGGGAGAGACGGTGTCCTGCGCGGCGCCTACATCGCACCTGCGCTAGACGCGGTCGGGGAGGGGAGGGGGGGGGGAGAGACGGTGTCCTGCGCGGCGCCTACATCGCACCTGCGCTGGACGCAGTCGGGGAGGGAGGGAGGGGGGGGGGCGGTGCCCTGCGCGGCGCCTACATCGCACCTGCGCTGGACGCGGTCGGGGAGGGGGGGGAGACGGTGTCCTGCGCGGCGCCTACATCGCACCTGCGCTGGACGCGGTCGGGGAGGGGGGGGGGGGGGGAGACGGTGTCCTGCGCGGCGCCTACATCGCACCTGCGCTGGACGCGGTCGGGGAGGGGGGGGGGAGACAGTGCCCTGCGCGGCGCCTACATCGCACCTGCGCTGGACGCGGTCGGGGAGGGGGGGGAGACGGTGTCCTGCGCGGCGCCTACATCGCACCTGCGCTGGACGCGGTCGGGGAGGGGGGGGGGGAGACGGTGTCCTGCGCGGCGCCTACATCGCACCTGCGCTGGACGCGGTCGGGGAGGGGGGGGGGGGAGACAGTGCCCTGCGCGGCGCCTACATCGCACCTGCGCTGGACGCGGTCGGGGAGGGGGGGGGGGGGGAGACGGTGTCCTGCGCGGCGCCTACATCGCACCTGCGCTGGACGCGGTCGGGGAGGAAGGGGGGGGGAGACGGTGCCCTGCGCGGCGCCTACATCGCACCTGCGCTGGACGCGGTCGGGGAGTGAGGGGGGGGAGACGGTGCCCTGCGCGGCGCCGACTGCGCTGGACGCGGTCGGGGAGGGGGGGGGGAGACAGTGCCCTGCGCGGCGCCTACATCGCACCTGCGCTGGACGCGGTCGGGGAGGGGGGGGGGGAGACAGTGCCCTGCGCGGCGCCTACATCGCACCTGCGCTGGACGCGGTCGGGGAGGGGGGGGGGGGGGAGACGGTGTCCTGCGCGGCGCCTACATCGCACCTGCGCTGGACGCGGTCGGGGAGGGGGGGGGGGGGAGACGGTGCCCTGCGCGGCGCCTACATCGCACCTGCGCTGGACGCGGTCGGGGAGTGAGGGGGGGGGGGGGGGGGGGAGACGGTGCCCTGCGCGGCGCCGACTGCGCTGGACGCGGTCGGGGAGGAAGGGGGGGGGGGGAGACGGTGCCCTGCGCGGCGCCTACATCGCACCTGCGCTGGACGCGGTCGGGGAGTGAGGGGGGGGGAGACGGTGCCCTGCGCGGCGCCTACATCGCACCTGCGCTGGACGCGGTCGGGGAGGGGGGGGGGGGACGATGCCCTGCGCGGCGCCTACATCGCACCTGCGCTGGACGCGGTCGGGGAGGGAGGGGGGGGGGGGGAGACGGTGCCCTGCGAGGCGCCTACATCGCACCTGCGCTGGACGCGGTCGGGGAGGGGGGGGACGGTGCCCTGCGCGGCGCCTACATCGCACCTGCGCTGGACGCGGTCGGGGAGGGAGGGGGGGGGGGGAGACGGTGCCCTGCGCGGCGCCTACATCGCACCTGCGCTGGACGCGGTCGGGGAGGGAGGGGGGGAGGGGAAGACGGTGACCTGCGCGGCGCCTACATCGCACCTGCGCTGGACGCGGTCGGGGAGGGGGGGGGGATACGGTGCCCTGCGCGGCGCCTACATCGCACCTGCGCTGGACGCGGTCGGGGAGGGAGGGGGGGAGGGGAAGACGGTGACCTGCGCGGCGCCTACATCGCACCTGCGCTGGACGCGGTCGGGGAGGGAGGGGGGGGGGGAGACGGTGCCCTGCGAGGCGCCTACATCGCACCTGCGCTGGACGCGGTCGGGGAGGGGGGGGGGGACGGTGCCCTGCGCGGCGCCTACATCGCACCTGCGCTGGACGCGGTCGGGGAGGGAGGGGGGGGGGGAGACGGTGCCCTGCGCGGCGCCTACATCGCACCTGCGCTGGACGCGGTCGGGGAGGGAGGGGGGGAGGGGAAGACGGTGACCTGCGCGGCGCCTACATCGCACCTGCGCTGGACGCGGTCGGGGAGGGGGGGGATACGGTGCCCTGCGCGGCGCCTACATCGCACCTGCGCTGGACGCGGTCGGGGAGGGGAGAGACGGTGTCCTGCGCGGCGCCTACATCGCACCTGCGCTGGACGCGGTCGGGGAGTGAGGGGGGGAGAGACGGTGTCCTGCGCGGCGCCTACATCGCACCTGCGCTGGACGCAGTCGGGGAGGGAGGGAGGGGGGGGGGGCGGTGCCCTGCGCGGCGCCTACATCGCACCTGCGCTGGACGCGGTCGGGGAGGGGGGGGGGAGACAGTGCCCTGCGCGGCGCCTACATCGCACCTGCGCTGGACGCGGTCGGGGAGGGGGGGGGGGAGACGGTGTCCTGCGCGGCGCCTACATCGCACCTGCGCTGGACGCGGTCGGGGAGGGGGGGGGGGGAGACGGTGTCCTGCGCGGCGCCTACATCGCATCTGCGCTGGACGCGGTCGGGGAGGGGGGGGGGAGACAGTGCCCTGCGCGGCGCCTACATCGCACCTGCGCTGGACGCGGTCGGGGAGGGGGGGGGGAGACGGTGTCCTGCGCGGCGCCTACATCGCACCTGCGCTGGACGCGGTCGGGGAGGAAGGGGGGGGGGGGGGAGACGGTGCCCTGCGCGGCGCGGTCGGGGAGGGGGGGGGAGACGGTGTCCTGCGCGGCGCCTACATCGCACCTGCGCTGGACGCGGTCGGGGAGGAAGGGGGGGGGGGAGACGGTGCCCTGCGCGGCGCCTACATCGCACCTGCGCTGGACGCGGTCGGGGAGTGAGGGGGGGGGGAGACGGTGCCCTGCGCGGCGCCGACTGCGCTGGACGCGGTCGTGGAGGAAGGGGGGGGAGACGGTGCCCTGCGCGGCGCCTACATCGCACCTGCGCTGGACGCGGTCGGGGAGTGAGGGGGGGGGGAGACGGTGCCCTGCGCGGCGCCTACATCGCACCTGCGCTGGACGCGGTCGGGGAGGGGGGGGGGGGACGGTGCCCTGCGCGGCGCCTACATCGCACCTGCGCTGGACGCGGTCGGGGAGGGAGGGGGGGGGGGGGGGGAGACGGTGCCCTGCGCGGCGCCTACATCGCACCTGCGCTGGACGCGGTCGGGGAGGGAGGGGGGAGGGGAAGACGGTGACCTGCGCGGCGCCTACATCGCACCTGCGCTGGACGCGGTCGGGGAGGGGGGGGGGATACGGTGCCCTGCGCGGCGCCTACATCGCACCTGCGCTGGACGCGGTCGGGGAGGGAGGGGGGGGGAGACGGTGCCCTGCGAGGCGCCTACATCGCACCTGCGCTGGACGCGGTCGGGGAGGGGGGGGGGACGGTGCCCTGCGCGGCGCCTACATCGCACCTGCGCTGGACGCGGTCGGGGAGGGAGGGGGGGGGGGGGGAGACGGTGCCCTGCGCGGCGCCTACATCGCACCTGCGCTGGACGCGGTCGGGGAGGGAGGGGGGAGGGGAAGACGGTGACCTGCGCGGCGCCTACATCGCACCTGCGCTGGACGCGGTCGGGGAGGGGGGGGGGGGGGATACGGTGCCCTGCGCGGCGCCTACATCGCACCTGCGCTGGACGCGGTCGGGGAGGGGAGAGACGGTGTCCTGCGCGGCGCCTACATCGCACCTGCGCTAGACGCGGTCGGGGAGGGGAGGGGGGGGAGAGACGGTGTCCTGCGCGGCGCCTACATCGAACCTGCGCTGGACGCAGTCGGGGAGGGAGGGAGGGGGGGGGGGGGGGGCGGTGCCCTGCGCGGCGCCTACATCGCACCTGCGCTGGACGCGGTCGGGGAGGGGGGGGGGGGAGACAGTGCCCTGCGCGGCGCCTACATCGCACCTGCGCTGGACGCGGTCGGGGAGGGGGGGGAGACGGTGTCCTGCGCGGCGCCTACATCGCACCTGCGCTGGACGCGGTCGGGGAGGGGGGGGGATACGGTGCCCTGCGCGGCGCCTACATCGCACCTGCGCTGGACGCGGTCGGGGAGGGAGGGGGGGGGAGACGGTGCCCTGCGAGGCGCCTACATCGCACCTGCGCTGGACGCGGTCGGGGAGGGGGGGGGGGGACGGTGCCCTGCGCGGCGCCTACATCGCACCTGCGCTGGACGCGGTCGGGGAGGGAGGGGGGGGGGGAGACGGTGCCCTGCGCGGCGCCTACATCGCACCTGCGCTGGACGCGGTCGGGGAGGGAGGGGGGAGGGGAAGACGGTGACCTGCGCGGCGCCTACATCGCACCTGCGCTGGACGCGGTCGGGGAGGGGGGGGGGGGGATACGGTGCCCTGCGCGGCGCCTACATCGCACCTGCGCTGGACGCGGTCGGGGAGGGGAGAGACGGTGTCCTGCGCGGCGCCTACATCGCACCTGCGCTAGACGCGGTCGGGGAGGGGAGGGGGGGGGGAGAGACGGTGTCCTGCGCGGCGCCTACATCGAACCTGCGCTGGACGCAGTCGGGGAGGGAGGGAGGGGGGGGGGGGGGGGGGGGCGGTGCCCTGCGCGGCGCCTACATCGCACCTGCGCTGGACGCGGTCGGGGAGGGGGGGGGGAGACAGTGCCCTGCGCGGCGCCTACATCGCACCTGCGCTGGACGCGGTCGGGGAGGGGGGGGAGACGGTGTCCTGCGCGGCGCCTACATCGCACCTGCGCTGGACGCGGTCGGGGAGGGGGGGGGGAGACGGTGTCCTGCGCGGCGCCTACATCGCACCTGCGCTGGACGCGGTCGGGGAGGGGGGGGGGGGAGACAGTGCCCTGCGCGGCGCCTACATCGCACCTGCGCTGGACGCGGTCGGGGAGGGGGGGGGAGACGGTGTCCTGCGCGGCGCCTACATCGCACCTGCGCTGGACGCGGTCGGGGAGGAAGGGGGGGGGGGAGACGGTGCCCTGCGCGGCGCCTACATCGCACCTGCGCTGGACGCGGTCGGGGAGTGAGGGGGGGGGGAGACGGTGCCCTGCGCGGCGCCGACTGCGCTGGACGCGGTCGGGGAGGAAGGGGGGGGAGACGGTGCCCTGCGCGGCGCCTACATCGCACCTGCGCTGGACGCGGTCGGGGAGTGGGGGGGGGGGGGAGACGGTGCCCTGCGCGGCGCCTACATCGCACCTGCGCTGGACGCGGTCGGGGAGGGGGGGGACGGTGCCCTGCGCGGCGCCTACATCGCACCTGCGCTGGACGCGGTCGGGGAGGGAGGGGGGGGGGGAGACGGTGCCCTGCGCGGCGCCTACATCGCACCTGCGCTGGACGCGGTCGGGGAGGGAGGGGGGGAGGGGAAGACGGTGACCTGCGCGGCGCCTACATCGCACCTGCGCTGGACGCGGTCGGGGAGGGGGGGGGGGGATACGGTGCCCTGCGCGGCGCCTACATCGCACCTGCGCTGGACGCGGTCGGGGAGGGAGGGGGGGGGGGGGACGGTGCCCTGCGCGGCGCCTACATCGCACCTGCGCTGGACGCGGTCGGGGAGGGAGGGGGGGGGGGAGACGGTGCCCTGCGCGGCGCCTACATCGCACCTGCGCTGGACGCGGTCGGGGAGGGAGGGGGGGGGGGAGACGGTGCCCTGCGCGGCGCCTACATCGCACCTGCGCTGGACGCGGTCGGGGAGGGAGGGGGGGGGGGGAGACGGTGCCCTGCGCGGCGCCTACATCGCACCTGCGCTGGACGCGGTCGGGGAGGGAGGGGGGGGGGGAGACGGTGCCCTGCGCGGCGCCTACATCGCACCTGCGCTGGACGCGGTCGGGGAGGGAGGGGGGGGGGGAAGACGGTGACCTGCGCGGCGCCTACATCGCACCTGCGCTGGACGCGGTCGGGGAGGGGGGGGGGGGATACGGTGCCCTGCGCGGCGCCTACATCGCACCTGCGCTGGACGCGGTCGGGGAGGGGAGGGGAGAGACGGTGTCCTGCGCGGCGCCTACATCGCACCTGCGCTAGACGCGGTCGGGGAGGGGAGGGGGGGGAGGAGAGACGGTGTCCTGCGCAGCGCCTACATCGCACCTGCGCTGGACGCAGTCGGGGAGGGAGGGGGGGGGGGGGCGGTGCCCTGCGCGGCGCCTACATCGCACCTGCGCTGGACGCGGTCGGGGAGGGGGGGGGAGACAGTGCCCTGCGCGGCGCCTACATCGCACCTGCGCTGGACGCGGTCGGGGAGGGGGGGGGGGAGACGGTGTCCTGCGCGGCGCCTACATCGCACCTGCGCTGGACGCGGTCGGGGAGGGGGGGGGGAGACGGTGTCCTGCGCGGCGCCTACATCGCACCTGCGCTGGACGCGGTCGGGGAGGGGGGGGGGGGAGACAGTGCCCTGCGCGGCGCCTACATCGCACCTGCGCTGGACGCGGTCGGGGAGGGGGGGAGACGGTGTTCTGCGCGGCGCCTACATCGCACCTGCGCTGGACGCGGTCGGGGAGGAAGGGGGGGGGGGAGACGGTGTCCTGCGCGGCGCCTACATCGCACCTGCGCTGGACGCGGTCGGGGAGGAAGGGGGGGGGAGACGGTGCCCTGCGCGGCGCCTACATCGCACCTGCGCTGGACGCGGTCGGGGAGTGAGGGGGGGGGGGAGACGGTGCCCTGCGCGGCGCCGACTGCGCTGGACGCGGTCGGGGAGGAAGGGGGGGGAGACGGTGCCCTGCGCGGCGCCTACATCGCACCTGCGCTGGACGCGGTCGGGGAGTGAGGGGGGGGGGGAGACGGTGCCCTGCGCGGCGCCTACATCGCACCTGCGCTGGACGCGGTCGGGGAGGGGGGGGGGGGGACGGTGCCCTGCGCGGCGCCTACATCGCACCTGCGCTGGACGCGGTCGGGGAGTGAGGGGGGGGGGGGGAGACGGTGCCCTGCGCGGCGCCGACTGCGCTGGACGCGGTCGGGGAGTGAGGGGGGGGGGGAGACGGTGCCCTGCGCGGCGCCTACATCGCACCTGCGCTGGACGCGGTCGGGGAGTGAGGGGGGGGGGGGGGGAGACGGTGCCCTGCGCGGCGTCTACATCGCACCTGCGCTGGACGCGGTCGGGGAGGGAGGGGGGGGGGGGGGGGGAGACGGTGCCTGCGCGGCGCCTACATCGCACCTGCGCTGGACGCGGTCGGGGAGGGAGGGGGGGAGGGGAAGACGGTGACCTGCGCGGCGCCTACATCGCACCTGCGCTGGACGCGGTCGGGGAGGGGGGGGAGACGGTGCCCTGCGCGGCGCCTACATCGCACCTGCGCTGGACGCGGTCGGGGAGGGGGGGGGGAGACGGTGCCCTGCGCGGCGCCTACATCGCACCTGCGCTGGACGCGGTCGGGGAGGGGGGGGGAGACGGTGCCCTGCGCGGCGCCTACATCGCACCTGCGCTGGACGCGGGGGGGAGGGGGGGGGGAGACGGTGCCCTGCGCGGCGCCTACATCGCACCTGCGCTGGACGCGGTCGGGGAGGGGGGGGGGAGACGGTGCCCTGCGCGGCGCCTACATCGCACCTGCGCTGGACGCGGTCGGGGAGGGGGGGGGGAGACGGTGCCCTGCGCGGCGCCTACATCGCACCTGCGCTGGACGCGGTCGGGGAGGGGGGGGGGAGACGGTGCCCTGCGCGGCGCCTACATCGCACCTGCGCTGGACGCGGTCGGGGAGGGGGGGGGGGAGACGGTGCCCTGCGCGGCGCCTACATCGCACCTGCGCTGGACGCGGTCGGGGAGGGGGGGGGGGGCGGTGCCCTGCGCAAAGCGCTGGACATTAACTGACTCTCTCGCTCATCCCTCGCCTTAAGAGCCTTCACATAGACGAATTGTCTAATATACCCTAGTTTGTATATATGCTAATCATCGACTCATTTCGTGTTCAAAGAGACCGAGCGGTGGTTGCAACAATGGCACGGTATTGTCGTTGCTTGTGTAGATAAATTTAATCATTACATATTTTCTTTCGAAAGGACTAACAAAAGAGTATATAGTATTGTTCTATTATTCAGGGGGATAGTTGGAGGCGTTGTGCATTTGACTAAGCAATGAAGATTTCAGTTTTTTTCCGATTGCGGAACAATAAAATTGCCACTAAAAAGAATGACTCCTAGGGGGGTCGAACCAACGACCGTGAGATTGAAATACGAAAGCTCTATCCACTGAGCCGCGTCCCCGGCGATATACACTCTTATTTATACACTCCGCGTTAGGGGCGGGACTCCGCCGTAACGCAAACCTTTGATCATATATCTAATTCTGACATGTAGTACGACACTATCAAATATATAACTTTTTATTAAAAACATTAGCTATGTACAATTCACCGGAGCAACTGATAGATCGTGTAATAAATTATGCAAAGTGGAAGGATCCAATAGAGAGATGGTTGTGTGTGGGTGGGAGGGAGTGTGAGAAGAATGGCTGTTGGACAGGAATGTAGACGTGACCCGATAGACGGCCAGTGTGCAGCAGTTCCCACCACACTCCATCCCTATCCACGCACTCGCAGACATCCACTCCGCTCATCCACATCCAAGACTCGATCGAATGGTAGACGTCGGAAGGCATAGCAGGAGACAGCTGCAAAGAGGGAATAGAAGGAGAATGGAGAGAGGGAGTAGAAGGAGAGTGAAGAGGAAGAGTCAGAGAACACTCAAAGAACATGTCTGGAGAGAAAGGATCAGAGAACACTCACCTGTGCACTGAGAATATCCACGTGAGGCAGCATGCAGTTGAGCAGTTGCCGAACATTGCACACACAGTACTTCCGACAGCTGTAATTACATTGGTATTAGTATGTATATTCAATAATAGTTATGACTCACCATCCTAGTTTGGAGTGACGAGTGAGGTCTATACAGGCGAAGTGAGTGATGTTCTCTCCTTCCATCTGCCACTCCACAGTCAACACATCGTTGGAGTGTTTGAGAGGGGAGAAGGCGAGATGGAGTCCGGATCGGGGAAGGAAGGCCCTCTGACTGACCACAAAGTGGTGGTAGAACAGAGACACACCACTCACAGACATCAGGTCCTAGGAACAGACATTAGAATACACAAAACAACAGAAGACATGGGAACTCACTTTAGCAGGAAGGTACTGGAAGATGTCGAAGAGAATCTCGTTGGGGAGAAGATCGAGCATGGTTGAATCGAGTGTGGAGTGATTAGTTGAACTGTCGGTTTGTTTATATGCTCACTCTCGCCACAGTGGATAATTGGAGATGCGAGTTTTCGGGCGGTGAGAGACAGTGAGTTTGTGTCGAATGGTGCCTGTGGCAACGTAGTGATGTCTCTTGGGAACGCTTCTCTGTCTTTTGATGCCGCCGGTATCATGAACAATTATGTACACATAAAACAAATACTTTGATCGAACACTAAGTCTATTTTAATCAACCACACAAAAAGTGATAAAACTTTATGTACTGCATCGAAATCTGTGTAAGCGTGTAAATATGCGAGTCGAATAGACACAATAAATATGATAATATGCGTTTTGGATAAAGCGTGTAGTTCAAATCGCAATACAAACAGAGAGAGAGAGGTTACAGTACTCGAGTGTGAGAGAGCGCAGATGACGAGGGTACTACAGTAGTCTACTAGTCTGCGTCTCTGCCGCGAATGACTCGAAAAGAGAAGGAAGACAGAGAGGAGGACACAGGGATCGCATCAGTGCACACAGATATTTTACAAATATTACAATCTTCGCTGATTATATCACAATTCATTGTATATGTTGACCGCGTCTGTGAGAGAGTGTGTATGGGAGAGAGGGTCAGACGAGCAGACAGTTGATCAGCTGATCAGCACGGGTTGCGGCTTCTCTGCTGCAGGTCCAAAGAGCTGAGAGAGTCATAGCTGTCTTCCGACGCACCAGAGTCCACGAACTGAAGGGGTACGATAAGTCTCTCTCTCTTTCTCTCTCTTTCTCTCTCCCCCCCCTCTCTATCTCTCACCTTTGCATCTACCGTCCTCATCCGCACAGCCTCCTTGACAGGCGTTCTCTCCATGCTCCTCTTCAACTCGTGGTTTTCCCGAATCAGACGTTCGATCTCTCTCTTCTGATTCTCGATGATCTCCTGCAAAGTAATCGTTAACATCAATCAATAAAGACCATACAGTTTGAGTCAGGGTTATCCAAAAATTTGCGCATGAGCGATAGTTTTCGATCTACCTCGCTACTCGAAATACCGTCTCTCGTGTCTTGCGCGCTAATGTCACGAGCTCCGTCTCTCTCATCTATCATCTATCCCTCACAATCAGCTCGAGACTTGCGAGAAAAGACCACAACAACACCCAGTCCCCCTTTAACCTGCTGTCGCTGCTCGAATGTGTTGCTCTGCCATCCGATCATCTCCTCTCTCTCCCTCTTCTCGTTGTTGTTCTCCACTGTTGGATGCACGTCCATCATCGTCGGACGAATCATTGCAGTAGATGACGTCACCGCACGGTACGCACGCGGGTTAGTCCTGCAAGGGTAGAGGGAGGTAAGATCTCTCTTTCTCTCTCTTTCTCTCTCTCTCTCTTCTCTCACCTCGGAAGAGACGTCTTTCCACTGGACGATGAAGTGCTGTAGGGAGATGGCTGCTCCTCAGGCGGAAGAGAATAGACCTGGAAAGGAGAGATAAGAGAGAGAGAGAGAGAGAGAGAGAGAGAGAAAGAAAGAGGGAGGGAAAGAAAGAAAGGGAGATCCCTACCGGTTGATGTAGTGTGTATCCGGGCGGACTGCTTCTCCTATACCCCGCCGGACTAGCAGGCGACCCCGCAAACACTGGATTCACAATCGTCAACGCTGCCCTGTCGACAGGCGACGAAGACGCCGACGAGTTGCTGTAGCTGCAATTTGCATATGATGATGACGTCATCGTCGTCTCCCTTTCCACTCACCTGCTATGATTGTGGCTCTGATATCCGCTGCTGGGAGGGGCGGCGCCTCCGATAGGCTCCAGTGCGTTGCCACTCGCCGCCTGAGGGTTGCCCCCGCCGCTGCGACGCTTCGGCTTCGGACGCGGCCGGTTCAGCCGGTTCTGAAGATTCATGCTACAGTAACCCACAGTATACCGACTACCGTACCTCAGCCTCGTCGTCGCTGTCGGAGTCGCGTGGTTCGGCGCTGCTCGAGGAGGCTACCGTGTGATGGGAAGAACTGGCGCGGGAAGACGCAGTGCCGGTGTGCTCGCCAGCAGAGAACTGAAACGAATTGATGGATGTACGTTTCACTGAACAAATAATACGACCCTAACGTGAACAATACTAATGTGATAATTTTGTAAGTATGTAGCGTACTCAATTGCAAAAATGAAAACAAATGAGCGTACCTCTCCCCTGACAGCGAATGCGCTCGGCAGAACGTAGTCGTCTGCTGTGTGTAGGCTGGTGGCAGCCCGATTGGCGGCGGTGGGCGGGGCCGCAGTGGGCGGGGCCACATGGGCCATTCCATAGGGCGGGGAGCGCGGATAGGCCGGCAGGTTCTGGTGGCGAGAAGATGCTTGCGAACTGCAAACGAAACGAGGATACTCAACATGAAATTATCATAACATATCTTCTCAAAATCAAACAGCAACCAGAATTACATTCTCAGTTTTAAGATGCATTAATAATCTAGCAGTGAAACATAACACTCACCCCCTCTCTCCATTCTCATAGTCGCTGGCTCCCCCACTGGCCGCTCGATCGCCCCTCCTCTGACGGACAGACGACAGATCCAACAGGATACCACGCAGCTCACTCACACGGGGCTCAGCCAGAGAGGACTTCTCGTGCACCTGCAGGGACATGTATTCCTTCCACTCTTCCACATATATAGTCAAATTCACAATAGGAAAAGCTAAAGTGAAGATGTGAAGATGTGAAGAGAGAGAGAGAGAGAGAAAGAGAGAGAGAGAGAGAGAGAGAGAGAGAGAGGGAAAGGGAGAAAAAAAGAGAGGGAGAGGGAGAGAGAGAGGGAGAGGGAGAGAAAAAAGAGGGAGAGAGAGAGGGAGAGAGAGAAGGAGAGAGAGCGACTCCAACCTCTTTGGTCCACGCCTCCTCTAGGTAGGTGTTGATGAGACTGAGCTCCTTTCCCAGATCGATCAGCACCTCAGCCGAAGCACGCTGGCTGGGGCCACTGAATCGGGATGACGTCATCTCTCTCTCTCTCTTTTTTCTCTCTTCTCTCTCTCTATCTCTACTCACCGACTGATCCTGAGTAGGAAATCGTGCATATGCTGCCACTCCCTCTCCACAAAAGAGTTCATGAACTCCATGTAACTCTCCTGAATGACAAAACATAAACATTATAACAACAATATGTATATCTTTAGGCATACCTTTTATCAGCGGTACAAAGGAAAGTCAGTATAAATAAGAATGCAGTCCACTAAACACCAGTCATAATATTCACCTTTCCACCGAAGCGCGTAAAGTTGGCGAGTGTCTGTAGTGTCTTGGCGACTAGGGTGAGAGAGCGAGCAGCCTGCTCCGAAGGATACTCGGATACCTAGAAAGAGAACAATCAGTATGGAATCCGTGAATGGAATCCTCACATGTTTTCTATCCGTTATACGAGTGTAGTGACAGACAGATTAACATTTCAGAGCAAATGAGAATCCATTGACTGACCAGGTTGAATAGGCTGGGCGAGAGTATGGCGGGGCAGAGGAATCGGAGGAAGATACTGGAGGAGATGAGGTTGTCTGCCAGCTCTCCCCGGCCACTCCTCTCCAGACGACCACGAAGAGCCTCGAACACGTCACGCAGCTCCGATGGCATGTCCGCAGTGCTGCAAGTGACGTCATAGCATCTCTCTCTCTCTCTCTCTCTCTCTCTCTCTCTCTCTTCTACTCACCTCTGTAGAATCCTGCTCCAAGCTCCCTCCACCATTGGGTGGAGGGAGCTCGGCGCCTACATCGCACCTGCGCTGGACGCAGTCGGGGAGGGAGGGGGGGGGGGGGCGGTGCCCTGCGCGGCGCCTACATCGCACCTGCGCTGGACGCGGTCGGGGAGGGGGGGGAGACAGTGCCCTGCGCGGCGCCTACATCGCACCTGCGCTGGACGCGGTCGGGGAGGGGGGGGGGGGGAGACGGTGTCCTGCGCGGCGCCTACATCGCACCTGCGCTGGACGCGGTCGGGGAGGGGGGGGGGGGGAGACGGTGTCCTGCGCGGCGCCTACATCGCACCTGCGCTGGACGCGGTCGGGGAGGGGGGGGGGGGAGACAGTGCCCTGCGCGGCGCCTACATCGCACCTGCGCTGGACGCGGTCGGGGAGGGGGGGAGACGGTGTCCTGCGCGGCGCCTACATCGCACCTGCGCTGGACGCGGTCGGGGAGGAAGGGGGGGGGGAGACGGTGTCCTGCGCGGCGCCTACATCGCACCTGCGCTGGACGCGGTCGGGGAGGAAGGGGGGGGGGGAGACGGTGCCCTGCGCGGCGCCTACATCGCACCTGCGCTGGACGCGGTCGGGGAGTGAGGGGGGGGGGAGACGGTGCCCTGCGCGGCGCCGACTGCGCTGGACGCGGTCGGGGAGGAAGGGGGGGGGGGGAGACGGTGCCCTGCGCGGCGCCTACATCGCACCTGCGCTGGACGCGGTCGGGGAGTGAGGGGGGGGGGGGAGACGGTGCCCTGCGCGGCGCCTACATCGCACCTGCGCTGGACGCGGTCGGGGAGGGGGGGGGGGGACGGTGCCCTGCGCGGCGCCTACATCGCACCTGCGCTGGACGCGGTCGGGGAGTGAGGGGGGGGGGGGAGACGGTGCCCTGCGCGGCGCCGACTGCGCTGGACGCGGTCGGGGAGTGAGGGGGGGGGGGGGAGACGGGGGGGGGGACGGTGCCCTGCGCGGCGCCTCGCACCTGCGCTGGACGCGGTCGGGGAGTGAGGGGGGGGGGGGGGGGAGACGGTGCCCTGCGCGGCGTCTACATCGCACCTGCGCTGGACGCGGTCGGGGAGGGAGGGGGGGGGGGGGAGACGGTGCCTGCGCGGCGCCTACATCGCACCTGCGCTGGACGCGGTCGGGGAGGGAGGGGGGGAGGGGAAGACGGTGACCTGCGCGGCGCCTACATCGCACCTGCGCTGGACGCGGTCGGGGAGGGGGGGGAGACGGTGCCCTGCGCGGCGCCTACATCGCACCTGCGCTGGACGCGGTCGGGGAGGGGGGGGGGAGACGGTGCCCTGCGCGGCGCCTACATCGCACCTGCGCTGGACGCGGTCGGGGAGGGGGGGGAGACGGTGCCCTGCGCGGCGCCTACATCGCACCTGCGCTGGACGCGGTCGGGGAGGGGGGGGGGAGACGGTGCCCTGCGCGGCGCCTACATCGCACCTGCGCTGGACGCGGTCGGGGAGGGGGGGGGGAGACGGTGCCCTGCGCGGCGCCTACATCGCACCTGCGCTGGACGCGGTCGGGGAGGGGGGGGGGAGACGGTGCCCTGCGCGGCGCCTACATCGCACCTGCGCTGGACGCGGTCGGGGAGGGGGGGGGGGGGAGACGGTGCCCTGCGCGGCGCCTACATCGCACCTGCGCTGGACGCGGTCGGGGAGGGGGGGGGGGGGGGGGCGGTGCCCTGCGCAAAGCGCTGGACATTAACTGACTCTCTCGCTCATCCCTCGCCTTAAGAGCCTTCACATAGACGAATTGTCTAATATACCCTAGTTTGTATATATGCTAATCATCGACTCATTTCGTGTTCAAAGAGACCGAGCGGTGGTTGCAACAATGGCACGGTATTGTCGTTGCTTGTGTAGATAAATTTAATCATTACATATTTTCTTTCGAAAGGACTAACAAAAGAGTATATAGTATTGTTCTATTATTCAGGGGGATAGTTGGAGGCGTTGTGCATTTGACTACAGCAATGAAGATTTCAGTTTTTTTCCGATTGCGGAACAATAAAATTGCCACTAAAAAGAATGACTCCTAGGGGGGTCGAACCAACGACCGTGAGATTGAAATACGAAAGCTCTATCCACTGAGCCGCGTCCCCGGCGATATACACTCTTATTTATACACTCCGCGTTAGGGGCGGGACTCCGCCGTAACGCAAACCTTTGATCATATATCTAATTCTGACATGTAGTACGACACTATCAAATATATAACTTTTTATTAAAAACATTAGCTATGTACAATTCACCGGAGCAACTGATAGATCGTGTAATAAATTATGCAAAGTGGAAGGATCCAATAGAGAGATGGTTGTGTGTGGGTGGGAGGGAGTGTGAGAAGAATGGCTGTTGGACAGGAATGTAGACGTGACCCGATAGACGGCCAGTGTGCAGCAGTTCCCACCACACTCCATCCCTATCCACGCACTCGCAGACATCCACTCCGCTCATCCACATCCAAGACTCGATCGAATGGTAGACGTCGGAAGGCATAGCAGGAGACAGCTGCAAAGAGGGAATAGAAGGAGAATGGAGAGAGGGAGTAGAAGGAGAGTGAAGAGGAAGAGTCAGAGAACACTCAAAGAACATGTCTGGAGAGAAAGGATCAGAGAACACTCACCTGTGCACTGAGAATATCCACGTGAGGCAGCATGCAGTTGAGCAGTTGCCGAACATTGCACACACAGTACTTCCGACAGCTGTAATTACATTGGTATTAGTATGTATATTCAATAATAGTTATGACTCACCATCCTAGTTTGGAGTGACGAGTGAGGTCTATACAGGCGAAGTGAGTGATGTTCTCTCCTTCCATCTGCCACTCCACAGTCAACACATCGTTGGAGTGTTTGAGAGGGGAGAAGGCGAGATGGAGTCCGGATCGGGGAAGGAAGGCCCTCTGACTGACCACAAAGTGGTGGTAGAACAGAGACACACCACTCACAGACATCAGGTCCTAGGAACAGACATTAGAATACACAAAACAACAGAAGACATGGGAACTCACTTTAGCAGGAAGGTACTGGAAGATGTCGAAGAGAATCTCGTTGGGGAGAAGATCGAGCATGGTTGAATCGAGTGTGGAGTGATTAGTTGAACTGTCGGTTTGTTTATATGCTCACTCTCGCCACAGTGGATAATTGGAGATGCGAGTTTTCGGGCGGTGAGAGACAGTGAGTTTGTGTCGAATGGTGCCTGTGGCAACGTAGTGATGTCTCTTGGGAACGCTTCTCTGTCTTTTGATGCCGCCGGTATCATGAACAATTATGTACACATAAAACAAATACTTTGATCGAACACTAAGTCTATTTTAATCAACCACACAAAAAGTGATAAAACTTTATGTACTGCATCGAAATCTGTGTAAGCGTGTAAATATGCGAGTCGAATAGACACAATAAATATGATAATATGCGTTTTGGATAAAGCGTGTAGTTCAAATCGCAATACAAACAGAGAGAGAGAGGTTACAGTACTCGAGTGTGAGAGAGCGCAGATGACGAGGGTACTACAGTAGTCTACTAGTCTGCGTCTCTGCCGCGAATGACTCGAAAAGAGAAGGAAGACAGAGAGGAGGACACAGGGATCGCATCAGTGCACACAGATATTTTACAAATATTACAATCTTCGCTGATTATATCACAATTCATTGTATATGTTGACCGCGTCTGTGAGAGAGTGTGTATGGGAGAGAGGGTCAGACGAGCAGACAGTTGATCAGCTGATCAGCACGGGTTGCGGCTTCTCTGCTGCAGGTCCAAAGAGCTGAGAGAGTCATAGCTGTCTTCCGACGCACCAGAGTCCACGAACTGAAGGGGTACGATAAGTCTCTCTCTCTTTCTCTCTCTTTCTCTCTCCCCCCCTCTCTATCTCTCACCTTTGCATCTACCGTCCTCATCCGCACAGCCTCCTTGACAGGCGTTCTCTCCATGCTCCTCTTCAACTCGTGGTTTTCCCGAATCAGACGTTCGATCTCTCTCTTCTGATTCTCGATGATCTCCTGCAAAGTAATCGTTAACATCAATCAATAAAGACCATACAGTTTGAGTCAGGGTTATCCAAAAATTTGCGCATGAGCGATAGTTTTCGATCTACCTCGCTACTCGAAATACCGTCTCTCGTGTCTTGCGCGCTAATGTCACGAGCTCCGTCTCTCTCATCTATCATCTATCCCTCACAATCAGCTCGAGACTTGCGAGAAAAGACCACAACAACACCCAGTCCCCCTTTAACCTGCTGTCGCTGCTCGAATGTGTTGCTCTGCCATCCGATCATCTCCTCTCTCTCCCTCTTCTCGTTGTTGTTCTCCACTGTTGGATGCACGTCCATCATCGTCGGACGAATCATTGCAGTAGATGACGTCACCGCACGGTACGCACGCGGGTTAGTCCTGCAAGGGTAGAGGGAGGTAAGATCTCTCTTTCTCTCTCTTTCTCTCTCTCTCTCTTCTCTCACCTCGGAAGAGACGTCTTTCCACTGGACGATGAAGTGCTGTAGGGAGATGGCTGCTCCTCAGGCGGAAGAGAATAGACCTGGAAAGGAGAGATAAGAGAGAGAGAGAGAGAGAGAGAGAGAGAGAAAGAAAGAGGGAGGGAAAGAAAGAAAGGGAGATCCCTACCGGTTGATGTAGTGTGTATCCGGGCGGACTGCTTCTCCTATACCCCGCCGGACTAGCAGGCGACCCCGCAAACACTGGATTCACAATCGTCAACGCTGCCCTGTCGACAGGCGACGAAGACGCCGACGAGTTGCTGTAGCTGCAATTTGCATATGATGATGACGTCATCGTCGTCTCCCTTTCCACTCACCTGCTATGATTGTGGCTCTGATATCCGCTGCTGGGAGGGGCGGCGCCTCCGATAGGCTCCAGTGCGTTGCCACTCGCCGCCTGAGGGTTGCCCCCGCCGCTGCGACGCTTCGGCTTCGGACGCGGCCGGTTCAGCCGGTTCTGAAGATTCATGCTACAGTAACCCACAGTATACCGACTACCGTACCTCAGCCTCGTCGTCGCTGTCGGAGTCGCGTGGTTCGGCGCTGCTCGAGGAGGCTACCGTGTGATGGGAAGAACTGGCGCGGGAAGACGCAGTGCCGGTGTGCTCGCCAGCAGAGAACTGAAACGAATTGATGGATGTACGTTTCACTGAACAAATAATACGACCCTAACGTGAACAATACTAATGTGATAATTTTGTAAGTATGTAGCGTACTCAATTGCAAAAATGAAAACAAATGAGCGTACCTCTCCCCTGACAGCGAATGCGCTCGGCAGAACGTAGTCGTCTGCTGTGTGTAGGCTGGTGGCAGCCCGATTGGCGGCGGTGGGCGGGGCCGCAGTGGGCGGGGCCACATGGGCCATTCCATAGGGCGGGGAGCGCGGATAGGCCGGCAGGTTCTGGTGGCGAGAAGATGCTTGCGAACTGCAAACGAAACGAGGATACTCAACATGAAATTATCATAACATATCTTCTCAAAATCAAACAGCAACCAGAATTACATTCTCAGTTTTAAGATGCATTAATAATCTAGCAGTGAAACATAACACTCACCCCCTCTCTCCATTCTCATAGTCGCTGGCTCCCCCACTGGCCGCTCGATCGCCCCTCCTCTGACGGACAGACGACAGATCCAACAGGATACCACGCAGCTCACTCACACGGGGCTCAGCCAGAGAGGACTTCTCGTGCACCTGCAGGGACATGTATTCCTTCCACTCTTCCACATATATAGTCAAATTCACAATAGGAAAAGCTAAAGTGAAGATGTGAAGATGTGAAGAGAGAGAGAGAGAGAGAAAGAGAGAGAGAGAGAGAGAGAGAGAGAGAGAGAGAGAGAGGGAAAGGGAGAAAAAAAGAGAGGGAGAGGGAGAGAGAGAGGGAGAGGGAGAGAAAAAAGAGGGAGAGAGAGAGGGAGAGAGAGAAGGAGAGAGAGCGACTCCAACCTCTTTGGTCCACGCCTCCTCTAGGTAGGTGTTGATGAGACTGAGCTCCTTTCCCAGATCGATCAGCACCTCAGCCGAAGCACGCTGGCTGGGGCCACTGAATCGGGATGACGTCATCTCTCTCTCTCTCTTTTTTCTCTCTTCTCTCTCTCTATCTCTACTCACCGACTGATCCTGAGTAGGAAATCGTGCATATGCTGCCACTCCCTCTCCACAAAAGAGTTCATGAACTCCATGTAACTCTCCTGAATGACAAAACATAAACATTATAACAACAATATGTATATCTTTAGGCATACCTTTTATCAGCGGTACAAAGGAAAGTCAGTATAAATAAGAATGCAGTCCACTAAACACCAGTCATAATATTCACCTTTCCACCGAAGCGCGTAAAGTTGGCGAGTGTCTGTAGTGTCTTGGCGACTAGGGTGAGAGAGCGAGCAGCCTGCTCCGAAGGATACTCGGATACCTAGAAAGAGAACAATCAGTATGGAATCCGTGAATGGAATCCTCACATGTTTTCTATCCGTTATACGAGTGTAGTGACAGACAGATTAACATTTCAGAGCAAATGAGAATCCATTGACTGACCAGGTTGAATAGGCTGGGCGAGAGTATGGCGGGGCAGAGGAATCGGAGGAAGATACTGGAGGAGATGAGGTTGTCTGCCAGCTCTCCCCGGCCACTCCTCTCCAGACGACCACGAAGAGCCTCGAACACGTCACGCAGCTCCGATGGCATGTCCGCAGTGCTGCAAGTGACGTCATAGCATCTCTCTCTCTCTCTCTCTCTCTCTCTCTCTCTCTTCTACTCACCTCTGTAGAATCCTGCTCCAAGCTCCCTCCACCATTCGCATCAGTCCGATTCTCTGCTTGTCCAGCTGGCTCGCACTCACTCCGGTTAGCTTCAGAGGGTCCACCTAGAGAGAGGGAGGGTTAGAGAGAGAGAGAGAAAGAGAGAGAGAGAGAGAGAGAGAGAGGAGAGAGAGAGAGGAGAGAGAGAAAAGAGAGAGAGAGAGACTCACCTCGCAGTTCTCCTCCGACTCCAGCACATTCTTGACAAACTCGCCGAGCGTCTTCTGAAAACGGTTGTTACTTGATATGTGTTCAAACCAACAATATTAAATCGCAAATAAACAGTGGATGTGATCGAAACCGTGAACCATATATCTGCTAATACTAATTCATTCAATCGCAAAATTCAATATACAGTATCCTCGTTCAGTTTACAGTACCCCTAGCATACCTGCAGGTAGTCATCGGCGACTAGTTTCATGTATGCCTCCATTGACTTGGTGGCCAGAGAGTTGCCGCGGAACATCAGATGATCGTTGTCTGCAAGGGTATGAGTCAACTCTCTCTCTCTCTCTCTCTCTACCTTTCTCTCTCTATCTCTCCATCTCTCTCTCTCTCTCTCTCTCTCCCTCTCTCTCTCCCTCTCTCTCTCTTTCTCTGATCTGAAAAAGAGAAGGAATCCAGAAGCTGTACTCACCGAGTTGCTGTACCTCGCTTGCTATGAGATCGCAGAGGAAGTCCTTTGCCAGTCGCTGCTTGTGTAGAACGCGCACCAGAGACGTCGCAAAGTCCTCCTGAAAGGTGGGCAAAGATGAATGCGTGTGATGTATAGGGACCAATGCAATTGTAGCCTACAGCCACACCAGTATATTATGAGTATAGTGAAACGTACAGTGAGAAGACAAACATATAAAACTACTGGTAAAAGGAATGAGAGATCAATACGCACCTTTGCCCTGACTCCCAGAAGGGGTTCCAGTTGGAGACAGAGTGGGAGGTAGTGGTGGGAGAGAAAGTGCGAGAGATCGTCGTAGGCGTGCATAGGCTCGATGTCAACGGACTGCCAGCGGGCCTGGAAGAGATGACGTCATCCTCTCTCTCTCTCTCTCTGTCTCTCTCCCTCCCTCTCTTTCTCCCTCTCTCTCTCTCTCTCTCTCTCTTTCTCCCTCTCCCTCTCTCTCTCTCCTCACCTTGATTCTGATAGCAGCCGCCTCTCCGTTACCCTTCTGCTTGCCATCGGCAGACGACGTGACAGTGTACCTGCAAGGATTCCAATATTCCCACGACTATCGAGATTAGAGAGAGTCGCCCCGACCACATCACATTACCCTCGCCCTCTTTTCCGTGGCGCCCAGAAAAACCAAGCCTGTAATCACCAACACAGAGGCACCCCATATAACCATGCCCATTCCGCGGTACCGTACCAGCCAGTGTCTGACTCTCCCGCATTGCCACGCTCTCTCTGTAGTGTCTGACACATCGCTGATTGCATTGGCATCAATTGATAGTGACTCTGATTGGGGGCAAGCAGGGCAGTGATGGGCCGCAATACTTGCTACTCTTGGTACTTTTGCGAAATTTACAACCTCCTACGCATACAGAGAGGAGAGAGAGAGTGGAATGTGGTGGGAGTAATGGGTCTAGTGATCTCTCTATCTCTCTCTTTCAACGGGAACACGGGAACAGTAGGCTGCTATCAAGTTTCTGATAGGCTGACGGGCGCCTCCAAATTCGGAATCCTCAATACCGCCTAGACAGAGGAGGATTAGACCACGCAACATGGACAGGCAAAAACCGGAAGTTTGCGAGACCACCCACGACGCTGGGCTCACCTGCAGTAGCATCCGAGCATGCTGTTCACCTTGCACAGCTTCTCGCCCCATTTGATGGCGCACAGAGGGCCTTTGCGGGGGTTCGAGAGCTCACAAGACAAGAGGGCCTCATCCACGGCTGGAGGAAGACAGAATTCGCTGCGCCGCTCCTCCCGAAGATCGAACGACTTGCGGCGCATGATACGTTCACAGCAAATACGTTTCAATACGCTTTACAGAGAATACGTTTCCACAGCGTTTGCAGAAGCGCCGAGGGGTCAGGGCGGGAGAATGCGTGTTCATGTAGCGCGGGGGCGGGTCGCAGTCAACCCGAATGCGGTTCTCTCTCTCCATTGGACAGAGAGGGTGGAGAGAGTGCGTGAATGGAGAGGGCCAGACAGACCACCGTGGGAACTGTATTGGAGCCGCCAAAGCGGTGCGGCTAATAGTACGGTTCCCATGATATGCAAACATACGATTCATGACATCTCGAGACTTTCCCGCAAAATTCATTTCATGGGATGAAAAGTAGTCCGCTCCCTTTTACTCACATTACTCTCACCCCAAAACTGGTTATCCGCTGGTTTTCTTTCGCCTTTTACGGTTTATGCGCATTGAGATGTGTCTGGGCAAAGACAATAAAGAGGCGTCGGGTCGGTCATAAACAAAGTAGTAAATTAACACGTAAACAAGGTAAACAAACAAGGTAAACAAAGTGAACCCACCATCTCTCGACGGGATGACGGCTGACGAGCTGCTCCATTGGGATGGAGACATAGCCGATCAGAGTCGAGCGGTCCTGGAAATGATATGTTTCAGAAAAAAACAGTTAAGATAACCCGATCCCTTCGCAAATAATTAATTTTGTATGCATGGTCATCGACAAAAACAATTCCATAGAACACCTGCAGTAGCCTGCACCTGCAGTAGCACAATTCCATACACATGATCACACACCGCCCACCTTCTTCTTCTTGGGGTCGGCCTCTCTGTACAGGTTGACGCACACCTCTTCGATAGCCGGCAGCATGCTGCAACACACACAAACAAAATAAAATCTTCATCCGGATATTCATGTACAGCACTCATGAGAGATGGTTTTGGTTAGCGCTGGGTCTGTTGGAACACGTACGTTTCCTACTTACTATATGATCACATGCCGGTCACCAAATGTCAATAGTGTATGAGTAGCGATGAAGAATTATACTCGGAGGCAAGACTCTACTGTGATAGATTGACTCAATACTGACTGACATGTGAGTGAGAGTTCAACTTGAAGAGAGAATACTCTACTGTAGAAGACAAATTGAGAATTCCATATGCCGACAAGACTCTACTGTGATAGATATACAAAATACTTACTTGAAGACAAGACTCTATTGGAATATACTTATAAAATACTTACTTGAAGTCGAAGTTCTCTCCCCAGAAGCAGATGTCGGCGCGAGGCTTGGCGGAGGTGCGCGCGTAGAGGGTCTTGTCAAGACACAACTCACAGAAGTACCTGGAGAGATGGAGGGATGAGAGAGGGAGAGAGAAGGAGAGAGAGGGAGAGAGAGAGAGGGAGAGGGAGGGAGAGAGAAAGAGAGAAGAGAGAGAAAGAGAGAGAGAAGGGGGAGAAAGAGAGAAGAGAGAGAAGAGGGAGAAGAGAGAGAGAGAGAGAAAGAGTTTAACCCACCTCCTCTTCTGCGGGATGCCCTTCGCCTCGAGTATCCATATCTGCAGCGCGTTCTCTGTGCGCCTCTGCGCGTCCCGACGAGGGTTCATCGAGCGACGCAAGCTGAAGTACACAGGTAAAGTAAGTAATTAGACAGGTAAAGTAAGTAAACAGACAGGTAAACAGGTGAGGATCTGACATGAGAACGGCGTGTGTAACTGTCAACAACGGACACTGGCGCTAATGAGGGCGGCAGGTAGGCATAGAGAGAGGGGGACAGGTGCGCGGCGCATGTGCCTCTCTCTCTCTCTCTCTCTCTTTCGCAAACAACAGCAATCGCCCCTCCATCTAGCCTCATCAGCGGAAAAAGGCTATGGCGCCAGACCAAGACTAGTCAAATGCCACTTCACCACTTCTCCTCCCAATATGATATTCGAATATTATGGTCCAGCAAATACAGTGCCCGCTCACTCTCTCGTACAGTGTTGTGATTCATATATCGTGACTGTACACGGCAATGGAAGAGTGAATGGATGTATAGAACAAACGAAGGACAGGGAAGGGGACCGATATACTATGGTGCTACAATGAAATCGCAATGCAACAAAACAACATGTGTGGTGAATATGAGGAATCGCGCCTAGGGGAATCAAGATGGAGAGAGAAAGAGGGAGGAAGAGAGAGAGAGGGAGACGCGAGGACGCCAAAAATCTCTCCCGTCGCGCGGCGACACAAGCCGGAATGAAAACGTACAGGCGCCACGCACGCCGATGGCAGAGTCAGCAGCGACACCCGGGGCGAAACGTCTACGCCAGTAAATGGCCCCATATTGCGTCTCAAACGGACACGACCAACGGGCTAGCTACTGTAGTAACTTGACACATTTTCGGACACTTGGCGACACTCTCTAAACCAACAAACACTTTTCATCATCATCATCATCACGCGTCCTTCAATGGATTGGTGAGATTGCAGGGTGCGAAATCCAAAATGGGGGCATCCCGCCCCCTTTTTTCTACCATCAATCCACGTAAACGGACGCAGAAAAAAGAGAGATACAGAAAGAAAGCAACACTCAGTGGGTGGTGTTACTTGCAGAAATATGAAGGTCGTTAAGGTGTGAAAGGAACACTCTAAAATCGTCTCTATAAGCTGGCAGAAAGAGCGAGGACAGAAAAAAAACTGGCCCGGACGAAGACTGGTAGAGCGTATCCCGCAGAGTCAGGGAGGGGAATGGAGAGAGAGAGAGAGAGAGAGAGAGACTGGTCAACCGAGTGACCGTCGGAACGACGCCTCCGAATCGATGCTAGTTTAGCATGCGCGCGGCGCTCTCATTCATTCCCACATAGCGGCTATGCGATCAAGGCCGAATTTGAAACACTATGCGAAACTATGCCGGACGGGGCGCCAAAACGTACAGTCTGCCGCAAATCCGTAAAAGCAAATGGAAACATGATTGGAATCGGCATATAGACAGTGGCAAGGTGGCAGCGCCGAAAAAAGCCATTTAGCGCCATTTGCGGCGGCCGAGGTGTGTGTGGGGGAGAAGCTTGGAGATAGGAAGAGAGAGGAACCGGTCGCAGCCTATTCGGGAGTCGCGCGCGACCAAGCCACAACCACAATACCATGGCCTAACCGTCCTTCTATTCGAACGCACTGCACAGTCAGAAAAAGACTTTCAAAAACCAGAGTGCCTTCGCGTAATTAGCATAACACATAAAGTTGGATGTATGGCGGGATGGAAAAAAGATGGCCAAATCAAGTTTCGAGAGAGGCGCCATAAAACCACAAACGGAATGTGATTGCAACACGGAAAACACGATGATGTTTGAAGGCATGACAAAACAGAGAGATTAGTGGATGATGACCGGGATAGACTGCATCAATTAGAGTGAGGGCGACTGTACTCGGGAACTCGGGTAAACAGTATCTCTCACTGCTCCTCCTCCTCCTTCTACTCCTCCTTCTCCGCCCACCAACCGTCTTCCCAGCTATTAATCACCGCAAAAAGGCGCGCAAGAACGGACAATCATCTCCTTTCCTCTTTCCCTCTTCTGCCAACCGGCTATTCCGCCAATAGCCTTCCTATTCCATCCATTTCCATACGGAGTGAAAAAGTGAGGCAGACAACGGCGACCTTAGTGACCGCCGCATATGAAATGAATCGAAAGATGATTGCCGAGGCAAGGCGCACAAACAAAGCGAACGCAGTAACGAAATCCGATATCTGGAGGTACGAATCGATCGATAATCGATTGATACGAGACATGTGATGCCAAGACGGCAGCCCCCGTGTGATTGGACACGTCGCAAAAGTGAATAGAATATGGAAGCACCGGTGGGCGAGACCGGAACATCGAGAGAGAGAGAGAGAGAGAGAGAGAGAGAGAAAGAGAGAGAGAGAGAGAGAGAGAGAGAGAGAGAGAGAAATAGAGAGAGAGACAAATACATTGTACATTCATAGAAAGCATCTAGGTGAATAGCTAGGCCGCCTCTCGCGCACAATCAATCGATCGATTGAGTCACACCTCCTCTAGCCAGGAACTGTCACTCACTCGTCACTCCCTGACTCGGTCAGACAGTAGGCGAGAGAACGCGCGGATACGAGAGAGCGCGCAGACCGGATGACGTCACAATGTCCAAAACCGGTAAAGTGATTATAATGATGGTGTGGGAGAGAGAGAGCTGGAAGGGGGAGGCCGGCTGACCTCATAACGGTACACCCTCTCGAATTACAGAGGCGGTGCGGCGGAGAGTGCGCAGAGACAATGCTATCGCGGAGGGCGCAGGCAGCGAGTGTAAGATTGATGGAGGCGAGAGTGTGTGTGATAGTGAGAGGGTGCGAGTAGATCACTCTACGGCCTGTTCAAATAAGCCAGAGGGACCACCTAATATATGCAAGAGAGGCGGGTTGATCCGACAGCCACGATTGACCAATAGAGAGGACTGCCCGCAGGGCGAGCGCGAACAATAGATGGAGAGAGAGAGATAAACAAAGATCAGTAAACAAGTAAACAAACAGCTCACTTCTCCATCCACTTGGCGCGCTCGAGGGGGCTGCGACAGGCGTAGTAGGTGTTGGCCACCCGGAAACAGTTCGGGACGTCCAGCACCGACGGGTGGACGGGGTGCAGGCGGGTGTCGCCCGAGGCTGTAGTAAACAGGTAAACAACATTGTCAACAAACAAACAAACAAGTAAACAAGCACGCACCCAGGTCGATCATGTGCGTGGCGTTGGCGTAGCCGAGAAGACTCTCGTGCGAGCGGCTCGCCTGCAAAGACACGGTCACATCTCTCTTTCTTTCTCTCTATCTCCCCCCTTTCTCTCCATCTCTCTCCCTCTCTCTCCCTCTCCCTCTCCCTCTCCCTCTATCCCTCCCCCTCCCCCCTCTCTCTCAGAAGGACCGGATCATCTCCCACCTTGAGTGCGGGGTGTTCCCTCTGCCCGGCTGTCTGTCCTGCGTAGCTCTGTGGCATGTGTGCGTAGCCCCCTCCGAGTCCCCTCCGTACCCCAGCCATCGCCGCCAGGTTCTCCGTGCTTCGCTGCTGCTCCGCGCGAGACAGCGTGCTGCAATAGAAATCATTTATCACCTATTTTGAGAAGGTATATTTTAGAAAGGTTTATTGAACTATTAAACTTCTGCATCTTCTGCAACCTCGATTTCATGGATTCACCACCACTCACACCTCCTCGTCGGAATTGACCGTGTAGCTGCCGCAAATCACCCGCATCATGATACGCAGTCAGCGGCTACGCAGGCGAAATAGGGAGCCGGCTGGCGTGCTTCGAAAGCGAGTATGGGCAATCGAGTTAGCGCAGCGAGAGTGGATCCTCCCAAATGCGCGCGAGTCCAAATTCCAAAACTCTCCACTGCAGGGCGACAAAGTGAGAGTGACAGAGTTGAGAGACGGGTTCCAGTCCTCATAAAATCCCCTCCTCCTCCTCCTCCCTCCTCTTCTCCTGCTCTGTCCTATGTAGATTAGCCGTTTACGGGGGCGACGGTCAGACAACTCCGAGATCACAGCCGCACAATAGACGCGGCATGCAATGGGGTCTTCTAGGAGCGACTCTTCTCCAAATACCAGAAATGACCGCAATCGCTCCTCGCAAATCCAGACAAATCCGAGGTCAGCGTGGCAGTTTAGAAAGTATAGTCTCTCCGCATCCTCATTTCCAAACATCTGGAGAGGCAAAGTCTCCCTCGAGTGAGAGAGAGGGCGAGAGAGCGTGTGAAGTGCGGAGGGCGCAGTGTTGGTGGGAGTAGCGTCGTTACACTACACGTGTTGCTAATGAACACAGCCCGCAAAGAGTTATGGCGACACGTTTGAGCAAAGTTACGACGTGAAATACGCATTTCGGAAGCCATTACTGAATGAGGTATACAGAAACTACCGTACCAGTGGTCCCGCTTGTAGTTGACGCGTCCGCGCACGAGCCTCGGATTGCGGGTCGGCGTGAGGATCATGACGGCATGGCACAGTGGCTAGCGGGATAGGGTGCGGCGCGAGATATCAGAGTTCGGATCCGCGTACGCGATACAGTTTTGCCAGTGGTACAAAGTGACTGGAAGCGTGTGCGAATCAATACGACTACCGGATATATACGACAAGAAAGAGGCAAGTGTAGAGTGAGAGAGTACTGGAGGGCAAAATGTAATGTAATTCGAGACTCGGAAACAATGCACCAGAGACATAAGAGGTCACCAAGAATGCGAAGAAAGCGACTAGAGAAACTGGAAGCACACATGCAAATGCGCCGATCACTTTGATAACAAGGTGATCATTCAATGACAGAGAGAGAAAACACACTGTGTCTCGGTTCGAACATTGTACACTATCAACCAGCAACACACACATGTGGGTGACCTTTCTCATTATCGAAAAGAGAGCTGGCAACTGGCAACGGAGCCAAGAATGAGTGAGAGTGAATGCGAAAGAAGGAGGGCGCAGACGCGAGAGCCAACACATTTTGGCGCGAAAGAGGAACTTCTATCGGAAAACGGTTCGAACCAGAACTGTTCTGATGAAATGAAATGAAATGTGCGAATGCGAATCCGGGGTCGTTTCTCACCGCGCGGTCGCCACATATCTCCCACGACTCCCTCTTTTTCACTCATTTGTCTCATTGCCCTCGACAGTGAGAGAGAGAGGGAGAGGGAGAGATATGCGGAATCGAGTGATATGGGATAAAACGGATAGAGCGAAAAAAGAGAGGAGATCGCGGTATGTCGCTAGAGAGAGAGAGGAAGAGAGGGAGAGAGAGAGAGAGAGAGAAACGCCCACACTCAAGAAATCATATCTGCTCTCGCTAGCAGTACGTTTCGGAAAGAGAAAAATCATCGGGCACATACGCTTCACATCGGTGATGAAAAGAGCGAGTGTGAGAGATCAACAATTTGCCTGGGTTGGAAGTGTATACATCAAACAAAAAGCACTACATATTCCACTCCTGGAATGGCAGTAGTGTACCAATAGCCGGAGTCGATACCGGCAGCCGTGTCTCTATTGAAAGCGCGTAGATCGCGGGATGAGCCGGGTAGATCAGTGGTAGATCAGCCCCTTCCTCGTTTTCAGATACGCATACGAGTTTGCAACCGGTAGTCGGCACACACACACAAACATATCACCACACAACTGGCAATAATGCGAAAAGAGAGAGAGAGAGAGAGAGAGAGAGAGAGAGATGTGCACTCTCGAGTCCTAATCTCCAAAAACCGCAATAACTGCGCGCATAAAGTGCGTAGTGGTGAAAATATCAGACATGGTTAGAATTCCGTGTGTGTGACTGTATACAGGGCTGTGTAATCAGTGCAATATGCATATTATTCCCGTTTGCGCGCGCGCCTTCTCCTACTCCATTTCTCTCCCTGCTCCTTCTCCTTCTCCTCCTCTCTCAGCCGGTCTTCCAACAGGTGATAAATCCACGCGTATATCTCGCCGCATCAGCTGATTCCGAGGTGTCATTTATATTCCCGTCAATCCGTGAAATCAAAATTTTCTCGCGAATCGCAACAAAGGTGGGAAACCGAGTGAACAAACGGGTAAACAAGTAAACAACTGGTAAACAAGCAAACAACTCACAATTCCTGTCTGCCCTGTTCGAGCTTGGAGACGCTCTTCGTTCTCTTGAGTGGGTTCGAGCGGAACGGACGAGTGAGGAAGTTCTGCAAAGACATTTTTCATTACCAAAACTAATGCAAATAAAAACCACAACGGCTTTTGCAATAACAATACAGAACAGTGGCTCTACGCACGCAACTGACACGAGAGGCTTCCCCCTTTTGTTGTCTATTCGGATCGCGAGCTCAGGAGCTCAGTCTCTAACTGAAGCCCGCGGACAAACAATAACTCCATAAAGTAAGAGTAGAAGGCGAACTCACGGCGAGCTTCTGCGGACCGCTGACGCCATCGTCGATCAGAGCAACGCCTGGGGCTTCCTGGAACTGGTAAAGTAAACAAATAAACAAAACAACACTCACTGTGCACTCTATCGCTGGCAGAGGACTCAAGAATGCAGCGAAATTCAACATTCAGCTACCGCTTTATTCAGAGAATGTAAAAGCAGCGGTAGAAGCAGCAGTTTTCTAATCAGTATTGTCAATATGCGACGCACTCTTTGACTCTCTCCGAAGGAATGTGTGTGATACTCTGTGATACTCAGTGATACGCAGGCAAATAACCGTTGGTGCCGCTAGTGAAACCGAGACGCTCACTCCACAAGTGCGTGAATCAACGACACTCAAGTGGCAGTCAGTCGGCATGGCTAAACCACACTACACACCCGCGCACTGACACGGCGCACTACAAAACACTACGCGGAACCTACCGGCTTCATGACAGCTAGGCGAGCAATGGTAGCGATTTGTTAAAACACCCCCAATCATCTTCAGTCTCAGGTGAGGTGTGAGGGAGTGGCGAGAGAGCGCGGGACAACAAGAGAGCGCGGCGGATCAGCGAGAGAAAGAGAGTGGGTGAAAAATGTGGGCGAGTGAAAATGATAGAGAAGCGATCAACAGCTGAGCTGGACTAGATGAGGTGCAATAAACACAGCAATAAAGCGCGTAGTGCGTGCCGGGTTCACTATACCTTATCATATAATCAATAAATCATTTACAATGATAAAGATGATTATAAAAAGACGAGGACATACCTCATATAGGTTGTGTGCGGATGCGGCAGTGCGACTCCTGCCGAGTCCTCTGGAGTGCCAGCCCCTCTGCTCGAAGTGATCGTCGTGGTCGTCGTTCAGCGCATCTGAAGCCACTCCAATCAATATTCAATCGATAATTATCTCTCTCCCTTCTCTGCTCTCTCCAATCAATATTCGATCGATATCATCCTTCCTTCACACTTTCACTCCTAACACCGTTCGGCTTTATTTTCGCAGACCACAATACAAGCAGCAGCCACTTTCTTCCGAAAACAGACACACGATCAGCTGATAGTGTCTGACCCTCTTCTCCTCGCACACTATTTCCCGCCACTCTCACTCTCCCACTCGAGTCTCGTTTTTCAATTCGCGAACGAGAACCGTTTTCTAAGCTTCTTCTACCGGTGGTTTAACAGGGGTGGTTCAATCGGGCTCGCAGTGAGAGGCGAGAGAGAGAGAGCGGGCGATCGGGGGAGCGCGCAGACAGCGAGGGCAAACGCCTCGGGGGCAGAAGCCAGTGTGCAATCGGGCACATCATAACATCCCATCGCAAATACTACGATTGATTAAGCATGCAAACAGAAAAAGACAAAAGAAATGAGAACACGATCATGAAAAGTCACGTTTCAGAGAAGTCCAGAAAAAGACGATACGTTTCACTAGAACTATAAGATAACTGTATACTAAAAATACCAATACATCTGCAAATTTGAAGTCTGGATAATAATAATTCACCATAGGCATCGTCCTCATCATCAGTGATATCATAGTCGACGGGAGGAATGTGCTCTTCCGGAATGATATTCAGCGAGTAGGTACTGTAGTTTGGATACGTCTGCTGCCAGGGAGCCGACAGCGTACGGTGCATGGTACGGTAACAGTGTGGGTAGACAGTTCCAGCAGTATTCGACTTCCAATAGCGGGAATTAGCTGTGGTTGCTGTTGCCAATGAGAAGAAAGGCGAGGAGGGGAGAGTGAAAATAAAGAATGACTAGGCCCCGCCGCCGCTTTTCGCGATAACGATGTGCCTGATATGAGTCACCGCACTAAAATCGTCCGCCGCAGCAACCGCCAGATGCTTGAATCAATAAATCGATAGAGTATCGATCGAATCAGCTGGTCGTGGAATGGGAGGGACAGGTATGCGTTGTGTGTCTGTGTGTGTGTGGGAGCCTGCGGTGGCGGTCAGCCGGGGGAAACCGTCTGCATCTCTCGCCCGCTCTCTCGCCGCTCGCGCATTCTCTCGCCCCTCCCCTTTCTCTGCGCTCTCTTCTGATCACACTCTCTCGATCTCGATTCTGGAAATGCACTAATTCAATCATTTCATCTCCTGGTCTGTCTTGTCTATATACCGGAACCACAATCCTATCAGCATATGAAATGCAAATGTGGAAAGAGAGAGAGAGAGACTCTCTCTTTCTCTCCCTTTCCCCACTCTCTCCCTTCCCACAGTACGGCACGCAATCGCATTCGAAACGAGTTCACCTTACACTTTTTTGCCCTTACTGATCTCACAAAACTCGCAATTCAATGACTCCATCATCCGATTCCTCTACTCTTCTCTTTTTACTGATCTACCAACCAGTCGTCGTATATTCATGTCGATTTCATGGCTGCCACGACCTACGAGATATGATCTACCCGAGTAACGGTAGAGAGTAGCGAGAGAGCGGGAGGATGGGAGAGGGTGCAGACAGCGACCTCCAGATCTACCCGATTGTAGTGCGGATAGCCGTATAGAGATCTGAGGCCGGCGAGTTTTTTTGTGGAAAGGGGTAATTGGAGGAAAAAAGACTGGCTAGTTTCTAGTATATGACTCCCAGAAGTGTTTGGGGATATCGTAAATCCCTAAAAATATATTTTCTGCATGTTCGTGTGTTCTCCACATTCTCAACATCTCATTCAAGAGCTTTATCCAAAGTCTGCGATCTCCCCGATCAAACACTATTGCTTCACTTTCTTCCCTTTCTCTCCCCTATCACACACTATCTCGCGTTCACTATTACTATCACTGATCATAAAGCAAACACAAATGTTGCAACGTCGAGAGAAGAAGAATAGGAAGACGCAAAGAAAACATGATGAGAAAAAGTTAGTGAAACAATTACGTTTACGTTTCAGAACTATTTCAAATTTCCTCTATATTAAACGTGTCAATTGCTTATGCTCGTTACTGATGAAGCACAGAACATATGAAATATTTCATATGTATTATCTCCATCATATTTCATAGACATGCACGCAAGGCGGCACTCGAAAGTCAAGAGAGTCAACTCGTGGGAAAACAAATCGCCCCCTTCGAATACCCTATAGAGCCGCGGAGTGCGGAAAGTGGCAAACACTTGTGGAGTCTAATCCTCTCTCATTTGGCAACGCGGCGACCTTCAACTCCGAATTCCAACGACCAATCGCAATCAACGACTCTCCAGCAGTGTGTCCAGCGGCGCCTCAGAGAGACGCATACAGTTATACGACACAAAAAAAAACAGGAATCGCCGGGCATTTCACTCGTCTCTTCCTCTCTTCCTCTCCCCCCTCTCTCTTCCTCCTTTGCTAACCGAGTGATTTCACAATACAATTATCCAGCAAGGCCGCCGAAATGCTGAGGAAAACAGCAGAGCGTCTTTGCTATCCGTCAAAATCTCCCTCCTTGCCAAGTTCCTGTTCGAGAGAGAGAGAGAGAGAGAGAGAGAGAGAGAGAGAGAGAGAAGAGGGCGCAGATTCATTTCGAGCACTAGTTGCATAATGGAGTTTCCACCTCTCTCTTCTCTCGCGCGTCCAAGTACGTCTCTCCTCATTCTCTTTGCGCATTTTTTCTCCTTTATCCGAGCAGAGCCGACGACTACGACAAAAAACCAATAACGCCTTTCGACACATACACATTTGGACGAATTGCACACCGGGGCAAATCATTCGAGCATCACTGCTCAATATGGCCTTTCGAAATGGTCATCCTCTGTTCTCTGCCCATAAAGGCATTGTTGACAGAACGCGCATATCTCCATGGCTCTTTGAAATAGCAAGTGGTGGGAAATGGATACCCTATATAAACCCCCTGCGAGAATGGCCTTGGAATTAACACTCGCCAGATTCTCGGAGAGGTATAAAATTCCCGTCAACCCGGTAGTTTCCGTTCTTACAATTCCTCCCACTCCCGCTCTATTTGCGCTCTCTTTTGTCGAGGCGATCTCGAACTCGCGAAACCGAAACCAGGACATGTGCAAAAACAAGATCGCAGAGTAAATACGCATCCCTCTAGCCGCCCTCGCCACTCTCTCGTTCGACCACGCTCTCTAAGAGTACGCGAGTAAATCTACAATACCAGTACTGGGTACTGCACATGAATACACATGTACGAGAGAGAGAGAGAGAGAGAGAGAGAGAGAGAGAGATAGCATGTACACATGTCGAAACGAGAGAGACTGGTGCGGGGAATGGAGGGTGGCAAATACGCATTCGGCAAGTACAGTCATATTCACCATAGAACTGGATACTGAGAAAACACTGGGAGAGAGAGAACGTAACATACAGTCCGGCAATAGAGTCATCGCTACTTCCACCAATCATCGTCCCAAACGACCCTGCTAATCGAAGTTTGCGCAGAAATGAGAGATCGACAGAAAACTTATGACAGTTGCAGGAGTGAGACCAACGCTAAATCAGCATAAATCACTCATAAATCAATATTCAAAACTCATAAATCAATATTCAAATTAACAAGAATCGAACCTGTCTCGACGTCTGTGGTGAATGGTTGAAGGTGATACTCGTATCGTTTACTCTCCCTCAACACAATTCGCTGTCGCTTTTTGAAGAGAAACTCGGCTGCACTAGAGATCAGATGCCACAGCCAGCAGAGTAGAATCCAGGGGTAGTGAAATAGCGAGCTCATGATCAGTTGATCAATCAATATTCAGCTGATCATAGATCGATAGGTGCCGGAAGTGCAGTGGCTCGCATACGCGCGCGCGCTCGTTTCACAACAGGTAGCGGGGGTGCTGGGCGAAAGGGGGCGGAGCCTGCGACTGCCTGCAGAGTCCGGAAAGGCGGAAAACGGACTGACTCGCTGAATCTCCAACACGCCTGCAGATGATAGAAAACCACTCGACCCCCGAATCCACTATCCCACATCTCTCTCGGACACTCGCGCTTCTCTGCGCACTCTCGCCAAGCCACGCTGTCTCGCCGCGGAGTATCCGTTCGATCAGCTGATCGTCGCCGTCACACCTGATTAGCATCTGGTTGGCTCCCGAAAAGGCGCGAAAGCAGATCGATACTGATCTACCCGATCGACACGGTACACGATTCATGGCCGATCTGACCGCCGGTGAAATTTACTCGATGCCGAGACAGGTTCTCTCTCTCCCCCTCCCCCTCTCTCTCTCTCTCTCTCTCTCTTTCTCTCTCTCTCTCTGTCTGTCTGTCTGTCTCTCTCTCTCTCTCTCGTTGCAACACTTCCCAGTTATCATCAGTCACACCGCATACCGCTAATTTCCAGCGCTAGCGACCCACGATTCTCGAATTGCAGAAAAGGCGAGAGAAAAAGGAGAGAAGGCGTGAAGAGAAGTGCTATATCCAGTCTCCCCTCCAACTTCGCGAATCAAATGTTCCAAACAAAAAGAGTCCCAGCGAACGTCACATTTTCGAACGACACTCATAAAACTAGAGACGAGACAAAGACAACCTCGTTTTCTTGCCCTCAATTTTCTCTCTCTGAGTGAATAGCGCAACAGACGCGTAACGATCCGCGAGAAAAGAAGACCACTTTTCTCTTTGTAATCAATCAAAACTGGTATAGCTAGGCAACTACACTAGTCTCGCAAAAACGCTTTCGCAGTTCGTAAATCTACACTCTTCTTTCGACAGTGACTGATTGGGGTGGGAAAATGGCAGATCAGAGGAGAGAGAAATAGCGTGCGAATGGAGGAGAGCGCAGCGTGGAACAAGACGAGATCCATCAAAAGAGAAAGAGATACGGCAATTTCGAGTGGGGATAACACGATATTCAATCACTGCGAATAAAACAGTGGTCAACAAGTAAACAGGTGGGTAAACAAGTAAACAACACTACTCACCTCGGACACTGCCGAACCGACTGGGATGAAAGTCGCATTGTAGATCATACACTTCCAACATATCTGAACCAATCATCCTTTGGCATTGACCGAGTGACGCGGATCTCACATAGACATCACATAAAAGAGACGGGAGCAGCGTGTGTGATGAGTAATCCAACCAACCAAAAACTACCACAACAAAGGTCAAGAATTTGAGTCACATAGAGAAGACGATTTGAATGAAAGCGCAGAGCAGCCGATCATCTCTTCCGGGGCGCCCGAAAAACAAAGGCGCCGCGCGGGTGAGCGGACCCAAACTATTCTGAGGGGGACCGGAAAGCCGGGTGTGATTCGCACCTCGCGTGCGAAGATGCGCATATAAAACCCTCCAAGGATATGGGAGAGGCGCGAGAGAGTGCGGAAATGGAGGAGGGCGCAAAGAGTGAGGGGGGAAAGTGAGATGGCAGCAGACACCTGCCTTCAGCCAATTATTAATGCAACCTCCACTCTTCATTTTAGGAGATTGGCTGGTCAGATGTTGAAAAAACAGGAGTGTACAATGTTCTCAAAAACGTTGTAGGAGGGAAACCGGTAGAATGACCAACTACTCCACTTGCCGCTGGAAAATGGACAAAAAGAGACAGAGTGGGAACAGAGTAGACATATATACTCACATAGTAAGAAGGAAAGTAGGTGGTGAGTACACAGTACACGAACACACCCACACAAAATCGTCAACTTTCGGAGAGATTCAGACGAGAGAGAGAAAGAAAGCGAACATACAGGTAGCGAAGCCTCAAAGTGTCTTTAATCCGCGACAATACACATAATTCGTGCACAAACAATCAATCCCTGCAGAAAAGCGCGTCACGTGAATTGTTGTGAACCGAAAAAGAATAAGACAAAAGGCAGGTCGATCAAACAAGCATAGAGAGTAATAAAGAAGAAACGCGTGTACCGACGAGACTGACCATGCATAGCCAATAACCACCGCGTGGGAGAAAGAGAGAGAGAGAGAGAGAGAGAGAGAGAGAGAGAGAGAGAGAGGAAGAGAGAGAGAGAGTCCTGGTGTGGACAAAAAAGTTCTGCACAGGCTACCAGTGTATACAATACACGCCCCAACAGCCCAATAGTATAGTGACCATCCTAATCCGAACTATCGAAATCGGACGCGCACCATAATCTCGTCAATGTGTTGGTACTATGGTAGATCAGAGTGAGAGTGAGAGGACAAAGCCATAACTCACTCACTGCCAATGATTGACATCTTCGCATAAGCGAGTTAGCGCACCCATCCGAGCCGATTCATTAGACAGAGAGAGAGAGAGAAACTGGTAGCGGATTTGCTACGTCTCCAATTGCAATGCGCGACTGACCGTGAAAGATGGAAGGGCAAAAACAGCGCGACAAATGGCGAATGATCGTGTCTCCGAAATGCGAGAGTAATGGGAAATCTATAGAGGGATATCTGCGAGGAGGCAATTCGGACGTATCACGGAGAGGTACTGTTGCCGCTCTACTGTCTAGATCGCTCGGGACAGCTGGACACGGCGAGAGACAGTGTGATGAGAGCAGAAACAGACAGTGAAACAGGGAGGGAGCAGGCATTGCGAGGAGAGGAGCAGAGAAAGAGGTGGTTCACATCTGCCAGCTGCACAGTTATGGGGGCGAGCCGTAAAAGTCAAAACCAAAGTGACGTCATCGATCAATAGCGATCAGCTAACAGTGATCCCGGAAGGGATTACAGTGGCAGCTCTGGGAATACCCCGGAGGCGGGAAAGTGGAGAGAGAGAGAGAGAGAGAAGAATAGCTGACCCACTTCACTCCTGACAATAACTTCCAGCGACAAGCGTTAGTGGAAAGTGAGCCGAATTAGGGGGTGCCTTTGTCGCAACTCGTAAAAAAGCGGAGAAAGACCGTAGAGAGGTTATAAGAAGAGAGAGATAGAGAGACACAGAGAGAGAGAGAAAGAGAGAGAGAGACGCGGTGGGTCCGCCGCCAATTATGTTCATTGGCTATGCTGGAACAGTCGGTGTCACAAAGAGAATGGTTGGTGTGCGCAAGCGAGCGATCCATCAATGTGTCGACATGTACACACACATACTGAACCAATCAAGATCAGCATATGTGAAACCGCAACTTATGCGCTAACGATCACTCTCTATGCGAGAGAGAGAGAGAGAGAGAGATGCGGCAAAAAACATTACAAACTCTCGCGCCACGACAATAGGCAACCTCCTACTTCATTGAAATCAGAGGTCGGAATGTTAAAAACGCCTAGAATGACGAGACAGTGTATGGTTGAAGGAGGGCGCAAAGATGGAGACGCTTAGAATTCGCAGCAGGTGTCCAAACCGCGCGCCATTTCGTGTGACAATTGCGAGATTTCAGAGATGTGATAGCCAAATGATACTCAGCGTAGATACGCAGACGAATAATTACCACAGGTGTGATCGCACCTGTGGACTGGGATTTGACCTCCCGGATCCTAGGAGGCAGTCAAGCAAGAGAAACGAGAGAGACCACAATATATGTGTTCATGGTCGATCCATTAACATGATACCATCTCTCTCTCTCTCTCCTCTCCCTCTGGTGTCGTCCTGTCATCCCAGCGATATATCTCGCCCTCGAGCAATAAATCACTAGCGCGCTACCTACACGGCTGCTCCGCAATTATAAAACGGTTACACGAGATGATAGCGATCGATAAATCGATAGAGAGAATCAGGATGAATGAATCCTGGATTTGAGCGGGGAGTCCACCGAGGAGGTGTCAAGCTGTCAAGAAACGACAGTTTTCGGGGCGGGTGAGTACACAAATATTCTCACATGCGCAATGAGTACACAGGAGAAAAAGTGTGAGAGTGCGGATATTGTGAAAATAGAATGACGGCACTCGTGATAATGTGAACGCAAACAGAGCAGGGGGCAATACCATAAAAGGAAACAGCTGTCAGGATGATCTGTACTGCCCTACTGCGGAGGGGAAACATGATCCATCCGGATATGAGGCATGTCCGAGAGAGGGAGGGAGGGAGGGAGGGAGAGAGAGAGAGAGAGAGAGAGAGAGGTTCTCATAAATCCACATCTCTTCCCATACAAATTACGCGGTGCTGCGCGGCCCGCGGGGCAAAAACCAAAACAACCAGACCTGAACGAGGAAAAGAGAGGACACAAAAAGCGGCTGACCCGACACCCGGGTGCGACAAATAATATGCGAGTTCACAACAGCTAGCAGGAAGAATCTCGTGAGCAAAAACCACACAGGTGGCTACAGAAAACCGCGTTATCCCGTTATCCCGGATTCGTGAAGTCCAGCCTCCAGCCAGTGGGAATGCGGAAAGGTGCGTGTCGGTCGGCGGCTAGCCAGATTCGTCTAGTGTCAATAAACAACCCGCACTCTAAATGTGAGAATACTTGGATACAAAGGGAATGAGAAAGAAAATGACTAAAGTGTGAGTCACTGTAATATATTGGAACCGAAGCAGAATCGCGGCAGTACTTTTTTTTTGGGGGGGGGGAGAGGGTGAGATGGAATGAGAGAGTAGTAGTTCTGGTGCCAAACAACTCTCTGTATTCAGAGGCACAATAGGGGCTGGAGGGGCAGCACACCTCTCCCTTTTCCCTTTTTAAATACGTCCGGACGACGACTATTTTCCACCAGTGGCACACGATGACAATTTCCGAGCAGCTACTTGTAAACATGGGAGAAGAAGCGTAAACCATGCTAAACTAACTGCCAACACTCGAACGGTTCGAGTGAGCCGCGAGAAAAGCAGTAAGCACACAATGTTGCAGGCATCTCTCTCTCTCTCTCTCTCTCTCTCTCTCTCTTTCTCTCTCTCTCTCTCTCTCTCTCTCTCTCTCTCTCTTTCTCGCTCTTCTGAAACCTTGAACGACAAACACAGATCGTATTCATAAATTTTGCGCGTGGTGCTGGCCAAACATGGAAAAGACACACACAAAACCGTTCCGCATTTCAGTATTTGGTAGTGGTTGTGAATGATATTGCCAGTTTCTTCTCCCTCTACCTAATCCATAAATTGTGCCCGTACCCAAAATTGCCGCTCTGTCCATCCCACATCGAAAAAACTGTTCACTCCCAAAACAGCCGAAATCCGCTTGTCTCTAGCGTGCGCCGCACAAAACAGCAAGCTTCTCGCAAGAGGGCGAGAGACGCGCGATCGACACAGTACAGGCGAGAGAGCGCAGACACGAGAGCGGTCAGGGCAGGGGAAACAGCGGGTGATTGGAAGAGAGCGCGAGAGAGCGACGCAGACGAGAGCTACTCGAAATCACCCAAGACAAGAACACGAGAGAATGGGGGAGAGGCAAAATACAGGACAACAGCGAAAGGCACAAGAGTACCCATGCGCTCTTGAGTCAACGGTACGGTACAATAGTTCTACAATACAATGTTCTACAATACACAGGATACAAAAGTAAGTTGACAACTTGTCTTACCAGAATGGCACACGGCCAGCGTGGCTGTGGACATGTGATGCCTGCTGATCATTCTTCGCACCGGAGGCAGACGGGGAGTCGACGGTTTGATCTACAGAACACAATCTCATTCATATTCCAGATCTCAAATCAAGTCTGGTGCCGAAAGTAAATTCAGAAATTTCTAAAACCCTACCTTCTCCAGGTGATCGCAGCTGCGGCTTCTGTCCTTGGCGGCGAGGGCCTCTCTTCTACTGGCCTCCCGCTGTCTCTGCACCGTCCTGGCCTTCTCCCACCCCGCCCCGTAGATGCCCTCGTACACGTACTCCTCCTCCCTCTCCTGCTCCCGCTCCTCCTCCTCCGCCTCCTCCTCCTCCGCCTGCTCCACCTGCACTCGCGGCAGCCGCTCCTCCATCTCCTTGGTGGCCTTGAGTCGTTGCACGATCTTCTGCAGGCCTGCGGCGAGGTCCATTCTGGGTGAGGCGGGCGGCTTTGGCTGAGGGACAAGCACGGATTGGGGGCGGAGTCGCGGCGAGCGCGGCGGCTCGGCGCTATCCCTTCGAGGGGCGATGCTCGCACTCCGACCGAGCTGCTTGCGACTCAACTCTGGTAGCTGCTCCTTCTCCCTCTCCTGCTCCTTCTCCTGCTCCTTCTCCAAGCGCTCGGCCTTTCGCGAAAAGTGCCGCTGTAGCAGCGACGACATCCAGAAAGTAGGTTAGGCCGATATATAGTAGGTCGGAGAATATGACGGAACAGGCGAATAGGGGGGATAGATCCGCGGACTGCTTTCGGTTATTGTAGTTCTCACACAGCGGCCGTTTAGCGTGTCAAGGGCACGCAGCTTCGAAGCGCAATTCAGTTCGGGGCGAGAATGAAAAACACTGTAGAAAGGGGAAGAATTGACGGGAGAAGGAAGAAGGGCGCGGATGATAATTCGACTGCGGCGGCGTCGCAGCGAAAGCGATCAAATAGCAGGGATGACTCCTTATACGGTTCGATCCATGCAGGCTGATCAATTGATCAGCTGTACGAGAATGATCAGCTGTGAATATAGGAAAGTGATGAGCCCTAAGGGGATACAACACGAGTCAATAGAGAAAGGAGAGGGGATCACGTTTCCCTCTCTCTCGATACCTTTGTGTCTCTGCGCCCTCTCGCCTCTCGCAATGGAGAGGGGATGAGGTAGCGTTGCGAGCCGATATATACAGTGAGAGTTTGCGGGCCGGATCATCCGCGCGAGAGAGTGTGCGGAAGTGAGAGGTGCAGACGAGCAGATTAGGTAGATCGAAAAGCGAAATGCAAATATAATAGCGAGAGTGAGCGGCGAAAAAAGACACAACCCCGGTTTTTAAAACACAACAATCAATAGGTTTCGAACCCGAATCCAGCTTCGGGAATCGGGAACAATAAGCTCAATAAGCATACAGTAAAATGTGAAGTCATAATAGTTATAATGGCCTGATAGTCGTCATATATTGAATGCAGCATTGTTGTAGTGTTGTAATTGATTAGGTGGGTCACACAAGAACATTATGAGGTAAATTACTCACTTTTGATGACGTTATAGCTCCTGAGTCTGCGGACTCTGCGAAGACTTCGCGACAGTCTCGACTCTCCTTCTCTCATACCGAACGATATTCCTGGCTAACCTCCTCTCCACAATATAGCTATAGTCGACAGGTAGATCAGTCTGCCTCACCTGTCGCCAGCCAAGGAATATGCAAATGAGTATGACTAGGAATAGGAAGGCGCACAGCCCAGCATACACGGAATGAAAATACAACTTGAAATGTGGAGCTCGCGCCACGCATGTAATCTGTATAGCACACGAATAGCACGGAATTAATCAGATGTGTGATAGGACCAGTCGCTAGCAGTGACTCCTCATAACTAGTGTGTAACGAGTGAAAGTGAGACATGGCGGTTCGGAGAGGAGGGGCTTTTAGGTGATGAAAAAGCGTCTGCCCCAGTGGTTAATGCAGCAGAGAGGGCAGAGGGGAACGTGGCGTGATTTATGAAAACGACTTGTCAAAACAGAGGAGAAAATAGAGGAGATCATAGACAATCATTCAGAGCGGAGCTGTGATTGGAAAAACGTGGAATAATGTGGCGCCTGCGAGCCTGGCAGGAATGATGAGATCAATCGGTTCACATTGTACATGACTCTTTCTTCCTCTTTCTCCCTATATCTTTCTCTCCCTCTCTCCCCCTCTCTTCCCCTCTCTCCTTTCTCTCTCCCATCTTTCTCTCCCCCTCTCTCCCCCTCTCTCCCCTCTCTCTCTCTCTCTCTCTCTCTCTCTCCACTCACACTTCCTCTTCCCTCCCGGCGGGGTGCGAATCGTGCAGTAGTACTGTGGCTCGTCTGAAATTAATGTGAAATCATTTCATTAATTCAATTACGTTTTACGCAACATGACTCATAACAAACATAACATAACACATAACAACATAACATAACAACGCATAACAAACATGACTTATTCATTTGTCAATCCTGGACATGAACGGACCACTAATCATTATGAATAAGTACATATGCATTGATTCTCACCGAACGTGGTCGCCCGCTCTCCGTAGATGTGTTCGTGTGGGTGATGGTAGCGGGGAAGTGGATCGAACTCGTCCCTGCAAGCGTACGGTAAGAGATAGGAAAACGGACCATCATCCATTTATCTATAACATCAATACATCAACCATATTTATAACCACCAGGTTATTCACAGCCATGTCATGTACGGTGGTGCAATAAACTTCATTTCATTTACGTTACCCATTCACCTCTCTCTGATCGCCCGCATGCCTCCTATGGTGTTGTAGCTTCCGGGAAAGGGCGCAGTGGTCAGTGAGCGACGCTCTCCCAGAAGAGCACCAGGGCGGTCCTTCTGAAACAAACGAAGCCATGCATCATCATCATACCATCAGAAATTGGGCAAATATAATGGGTCGTTTGGAAGTACATCTCATTCATGAAATAGTTGATATAATTCATAGGTACAGGTACGGGTACAGGTACAGGGAGGCTAGTTCAGCTCACCTTACTAGAGGGCGCCTTCTGCGACTGCGACTTTCCATGCGGTAGTGGCGGGCGGGCCTGTGAAAAAGTGCATTCCACATGCCATATGTTTCATGCACAACTTGAAAAGTGGCATGGTACGTGGGCAGCAATATCCACTTGATAAGCGTAGAGCTCACATGTCAGTCTGCCAATTCTTCACTCCTACTTACCTCCTCCCCCATCTGTCCCTTCCAGTGTCTCCAGAACGTCCTGAACCCCCCGTCCAGCCTCTCCCTCGGAAGACTCCGCCCCACCCGGTCGGCGTGCTGGAAGAGTGGATACGTTTCACAACATTCATAAGAAGCTAGTTGGTATCATGCTATAATGCCTCACGCAGAATACTCAGCTCACCATCTCATTCCGATAGCATATCATGCTCCTCTCGTCTGTTCGCAGCACGCAGAAGCCAGGGTGCCAGCCCCGACCGCGATTCCGCGAGAGGGGAGTCTGGAAGGGGGAGGTATAAGGAATCAATCAATCAAATAAATCATTCATCCAGAATCGCTATATCCTGATTATACAACACGTACATACGTTATACCAAAACAGACAATAAGCGCTGGGAGAAGCTCATTTTCAGTTTGTACAGGAATAAGAAGATAACATAGGAAGGTATGTATGTGGTATGTCATCCCTACGAAACGATGCAGAACACATCACACATATTCAACTGTGCGCATGCCGCGTGCATCATAGATGATTGAATCACACAAAATGCATCATACATAAGTGACTTGTAAAATAGAATGTTGAGGTTGAGGTACCATGCTTCTGAGATCGACGCCCTCCTTCTGATAGAGATTCCATCGATGCGAGGATGGATGTGGAGGTGGCATATCCAGGTTCTCTAAAAAAAAAAAGGAAACATAATTATGAGAAGTCTTATGATCATGGTGCAAATTTGTATGCTAATGCCTAATGATAAACATTTCAGGATGATCAAAGCATGGACAATTGCCAGATCAACGAGATGGAAAATTAAAAAAGGCACGCTCTTACATCATTTACAAATAACACACAGCGCACTATAAATCGCGCACTGTACACATTGGTGAAAACATCCCGTCTGGTCTCTCTATTCCAGTCAATTCGGGCAGACGGCAAGAAGAAATGCGAAAATTGCCGAGGGGAGAGGGAGAGGAGAGAGAGAGAGAGAGGGAATTCACCCGCACCTCATATCCACGAAAGATTTCAAAACTCGCTTCGTGCAGCCTTGTTTTCTGTTTTCGTATAAACGTCACACGCGATCCGACGATAACGTTGCGATGTGGACAAAATATCCATATCTTCCAGAATGTAACGGAGAAATGAATTTTGAATGAATATTGTTTATATAGCATTGAATAATATTGTTTAGAGAGGGAAGGAGGAAATAGGAAATGAGCACCGCGCGGCCCCGAGGCAAGATGTCACAGACTGATAGACGAACGAAAGCGAAATGGACTGCGTAATTGAATCAAGAGAAGGAAGGAACCTCGAAATGAGTGAAACCCCTTTCCAAGACATGCCAAAAGTGACGAGAGATAGAGAGAGAGAGAGAGAGAGAGAGAGAGAGAGAAAGAGAGAGACCGTGTCAGGACAAGTTTGCAACACAACCGCAACAGGCACAAACATACACACACATGTGCAATGTGGCACTGGAATAATAAACGACACAATTGAATGTGGGGGGAGACTATAACTCTGGGCGCAACTGGCCGGTAGGAGCACGTAAAAAGAGCGCATCGTCGGCCGCGCCGAATCACCTCCTTACAGTCCAGTCATTCAATACACCAATCGCGTTACGTTAATGTGATCATATCATAATATTTGACACGACGAACAAAGGTGCTTCAAACGTACACATACCAAGGAGTGGCTGAGTGGAAAATATAAATAACGACTTCACTGCGTAGATCGCACTCACACACATACGCAAGCACTTGAAAATGATAGACGTGGCGAAAAAGTGGAAGGATCAAGCGCTTACTTCTCGGTATCAAAAAACTCAAGTGCTCCGCCACACTCGAGAAAATGGAAAGGGATCAAGGTGTATATAGATATATGTGAATGAATGCGTGGTATTGTGGGAAGAAATGATTTTTTTGTAAGTGGGAGAGGTTCAAAAACCGCGAGACCATTCTGCAAATCTCGGTCTCTCTATCCATGCCACCGAATACAACCACTGCCACAATCCCTTCAAATTACAAGTAGGCCCTCGTATCTCTGCGCAGAGCGAGTGAGAGAGTGTGGGAATATGGGAGAGCGCAGGGGATCTGGCGTGCGGCCAGGTAAACATAAAAGAGACTCCCGACTCTAAATATCGAGAGAGAGAGAGAGAGGGAGAGTTAGCTCATCTCTGAGCGAGCAAGAACCGAGAGAACCGCACGGAGACCGTGTCACAACAGCACTATCCAATCTAACTATCCAATCTAAAACGCTTATTATCGAAAAAGTGTGATGTTTGCACACACTACACGAACCCGATCAAATATCAAAGTTCCAGACGTTCAAAGACGGTGTCCCTATTTGGATTGACAAACTATACCAAATCACGTATTTCAAATTTCAAATCACACGATTTCACATTTCACAAAGGAAAATAAAAGAGGGAAAGAGAGTGTGAACATGATGCGTTTTTTTGCAAATTGAAAAGGGAGAGAATGTGAAAAAGTGTGACGCACCGCAGACCATGATCCATCCGTCGATTCTGCGCGGTCCGGGCGGCATCTCCTCGGCCAGTTCGTCCCACGAGAGAGTGTGCACAGCGTCGGAATCGAGTAGATGACGGTCCAGGATGCGGGAGGCGACTGGAAAGATCAACACTTTCATGCCACTGAATACTGAGATGGCAGGACGTCAGCAAGCAACGCGATGTTCCCACCTGCCTCCTCTCCAATGTCGATGTGGTAGTGGGAGATGACCGGACGCGGTCGGATCGAGCGGACAGAACCGAACTGGCAGGACTGCAAGGGAACATGCAAGTATGTTACGTTTCAGTAACGTGCTGATTTTTGATATCGAAAAAAAACTGACAATGGTGTTCAAGTTCAGTGACCTTATTGAGTTGTCTGAAGAAGAACTTGTTACACTAGGTCTCTGTATAAAATATTGTGAATTGCGAACTATTTACGTATCACCAATGTAACAAATGTTTTGTTAGGGAAAAGCTGCCAAATTTCACTGTTGACGATAACATTTGAAATCTAAACTTATTGATGTACTCTTAAAACTACTCTAAAACAAGCGGACAAACAACATTCCTTCCGCATAGCATCTATCTTTGTACGAGGACAATGAGTGAGATACGTTTCAACTCAATATTATCTCGATAGCACCACGGAAATATCTAATGTAGCTTCCCTGTGCAATATAAATAAAACAAATCAAACCTTGCCCATTTGGCCCAGCTGACTGGGCAGCCTTGGCAGAGTCTGCGTCCTCTGGAGGTCGAAACCCCGGGAACAGTCGCGCAGCCGGGACAGAACCTAGAAATATTCTAGTTATTGAAATCACATACGTTTCACTTAAGCTTTATCCTGCATTTGCGATCTCAACGATAATATGTGTGCAGTACCGCGTAGCACTGAACAACCCACCTTATAGGCATCGATCGGCATCTGTCTTTCCCTGACTGCGGCGACCTCGCAGTAGACGCCCTCCTCCTCCTGCTGCTCCTCCCCCTGCTCCTTCCACTGCTCCCTCGCCCTCTGCTCCTTCTCCTCCTGCTCCGTCCACCGCCACTTCTCCTCCATTCCTCTCTCTTTCTGAGAGCGAAAGAGACGCAGTGGAAGGGTCATTGCCCTGAAACATTGAATTATAAATCATCGTTAATAGATTGACGACATTAACATTACAAATATACCTTTATGACGTCAGATAGACGGAGGTGAGAACTGAATTGTCTGGAAGATCTGAAATTATCTGAAATCGATGAATGAGCAGCCAATACAAACACAGACCATATCGATATAGGGGAAGAGGACCATAGACACTCGACAAAAAACACAACAACCAGAACAGAAGATATACTTGGCGCGCAGAGAGAGAGAGAGAGAGAGAGAGAGAAAGAGAGAGAGAGAGAGAGAGAGAGAGAGAGAGAGAGAGAGAGAGAGAGAGAGAGAGAGAGAGAGGGAGGGAGGGAGGGAGGGAGAGAGGGGGGGGGACAGAACGCTCAAAAAACATCACACTTTGCGCGAACGGACCCTCTTTCCCGTTCTCACTTTTCAATCCGGAAATGTGTACTGTTGAGTGTAGTTCAGTAGTACACTCATATCACAGACACGGCGTTGCCGCGCCCGCGCGCCTCTCGCGCGGCTTAGAGGCATTTGCCGCTCTGGAGCGGCTTGGGCGCGGCTCTCGCGCACTTCTCGCGCGCGACTGCCCGGTGGCTGGTAGAGAGAAAGGGGTGCGCGGCTCTCGCGCATCTCTCACGCAGGCGCTCGAGAGGCGCGCCAGAGCCGCACAAAAGCGGCGTGTAAGGCGCGCGGGCGCGGCAACGCCGTGTCACTGATATTCCGACAAAAACGGCGGGAAAGGAAGTACAACAACGACAAAACGGTAATCGGTAACACATTTCGTAAATACCAGAATATCAAACATTCAATGGCATAAGATAATTTAGCCTATTAGATTCAGAAAATTCTGCAAATAACTATAGGAACTTTTTAGCAAATAACTATTATAGGATGCTCGCTTCCGCCGGCACTCTATCGCCTGAGGGCACGATCCTAGTGTTTGGTCGCCGGGAGGCTATTGTCCAGATCGTTTCAAGTACTCGAAATGAGCCTCGCGCCTCTCTCGCTCTCTCTCTTCCCCCCTCTCTCTCTCTCTCTCTCTCTCTCTCTCTCTCTCTCTCGCCACCTGTGAAAGAAGAGCTCATGCGAAATCTCGAATATCAATAGCAAACAAGCATGACGCGACCGTTATTCATAGTTCAATGGATATCGAATGTGTGGTTGTTAGCAAAAGAGAGAAAAAAGTATGATGTGATTCGATTTGATTTGCACACACGGGGCAAAAGTGAGAGTAGAGCTATCCATAGTTTCACCTTCATCCGCCTACACAAACATGATCAATCATCTGCCTGTCGACAAAAACTAGCTAGAACGCGAATCAAGCAAATGCTTCGAACGTGTGCTGTGCACAAATCACACCATCGCAGTAACAAAGGGACCTTCTTCTCCTCTGCAAAGGGACCCTTCCATTAGCGGACCGTCTGTCCTCGCCAAACAATTAGCGCCAATTACCAAATTGCGCGGACCAGATGGTGAGAGAGTGCGCGAAGCGAGGAGAGGAGAGATGACTAGACGGAAAACAGCTGATCGCAGCACCTGATATTATTGCGAGACATGGGTAAATGTGCGTGAACGTAACGTTTTGGAACCAAGTGGGTGTCACTAGGGCACTAGGCGCAATATATTTGCATATCTGTCAGCCAGAGGGAGAAAGCCACGCATAAAGGTCAACCGATATGACTGACGCCAGACTCATAAAGTCATAACATAATAATCGCACAGCGAGCAGATTCGAAAACGACTAGCGTAAACTAAGTCACTTCTTCCCATCAACTGCCTGCACTCACAAAAAAAGCAATCTCGCAATTCGAAACAGTCCAAAGCGGGTCACGCAATCGCAGTGAGAGCAACGACCTCACTCACTCCATAAAACGCCCCGGGGCAATCAAAAGAAAGAGAAGGTGATTGAGGCTAGAGGGAGAAAACAATCCGACGGTCAAACGAAGAGTTCCGATATTATAGGCGAATTCTTCGATTCGCGGGGGGAAGAGAGGGGGAGGAGACGCCGGAATGGCTAAACAAACACGTCGAAGGCACAATCAGAATACAAGCAGACAGTGTTTGGCATGCGATCGAAGCAGGGTTATCACATGGATGAAATATGCCTTATCGATCACGCCCCGGTCACTCTATTGCCAGTCAGTCATCGATGATTCAAGATAGTGAGCGTGATCTAGCTCTCTCTCCCTCGTTCTCTCTCTCTCTCTCTCTCTCTCTCGCTTTGGCTCGCGGCTGGTGATATGATAAGCTCCGCGCGCTACGCACGGTCAACTCTTCTTCATTCAGGAAATATGTTGTTTCAAGTTTGAGATTGAGATGAAATACGTTTCAAGCTCTGGTTTACCTCGAACATAAGAAAACTTTTCAATTTACGGAATGCAAGCAAAGCCATTTTGCAACAACAAAACACGCTAGAAAGACGCAATGGAAAGTCACATGGTTAGCGGCTACAATCCCAATCCGAGACGAGGGGCAAATCGCGTCACCGTACCGATTCTCTCTCTCCATCTCTCTCTCTCTCTCTCTCCATCTCCCCCCCCCTTCTCTCTCTCTCTCTCTCCATCTCTCTCCCTCCCTATCTCTCTTTCTCTCTATCTCTCTCCACCTCTCTCTCTCTCTCTTTCTCCCTCTCTCTCCATCTCCCTCTCTCTCTCTCCTGCTCGAGTTTGAATTAAATCACCCCAGCTATACAGCCAGAAAACCCCTGCGAGAAAACCAGATTGTGTCCTTGCGAATACGCGGGTGCAAATGAGGTGTGAGGTCAGATCTGGGCCAACCAGAGCCTCTCTCTCTCTCTCTCTCTCTCTCTCTCTCTCTCTCTCTCTGTCTCTCTGTCTCTCTCTCTCTCTCTCTCCCTTCTTCCCTCTCTCCCCCGTCTGCTCAATTCCTGATTTCCAATTCAAATATCGTACAGAAAATTTTCGATCACCACATGGCACACCTTTCCACAACAATTTATCTCACCTGCCAACTTCTGGACAAAAAGTCAACGAGAACAAATAACAGTCTAGCGGTAACAGTGCATATTCAAAACGAATAAAAAAGACAATAAAGAACCAACATAGTAAGATAACGGTGGACTGGAACTGGAGGTAGGCAGACTCGGAAGGAAGAGAGAGAGAGAGAGAGAGAGAGAGAGAGAGAGAGAGAAAGAGAGAGAGAGAGAGAGAAAGAGAGAGAGAGAGAGAGAGAGAGAGAGAGAAGAGAGAGAAAGAGAGAGAGAGAGAGAAAGAGAGAGAGAGAGAGAGAGAGAGAGAGAGAGAGAGAGAGATCATCAGTCCCCTCCTCTCTAGAAACCATAGAGCTCGGCGCCGCGGCGAATCTGACGCGCCACCTTCTCGCACTGAAACACACAACAATCATCTACCAGTTGACCTACCAGCTGATCTGATGATCTACCAGCACCTCACTGATCTACCATAGACCATCTGATTTACCATCGACCATCTGATCTACCAGCACCTCACTGATCTACCATCGATCAGCTGATAACAACTGATCTACTAATGATCTACCATACCTGGAACAGCCGCGAGCAGCGCATCATCACAGCGCCGACGCCGAGAAGGAGGAGGGCGAGGAGGGCGCATGAGAGAAGACCGACTGGGAGGGATCATCTCTCTATCTATCTATCTCTCTCTCTCCCTCCCTCCCTCTCTCTCTCTCTCTCTCCTCACCCTCTCTCACGATGCACTTGCTCGCTTCGTAGTGCAAAGGAGTAGATCACCTACTCCTCCCCCACCCCCCACCCACCGCTCGCCTTGACCCCGTCGTCTATGTGGAAGAACTGCTTCGTCTCGTGGCTGACAGTGGTCGGCGCTGCCAGAGTGAACACGATCAGGAAGGCGAGCAGGGAGAGCGGGATCAGAAGGGTGTACTGAAACACTTGATCAACCTCTACCTGATCTACCTCTGCTCAACCTTTGATCTACCTGTACCTGTTCTACCTCGAATCAGACATCCCACGTCCTACGTGCCTCTCGCCACTCCCTCCCACATTCCCCTATCCCCCTCCATTCGCCTACCTCATTTCCCTACTCCCCTCGTCTCCCATCCCGTCCATTTCACATTAGCATCCCCCTCCGTCCCTTGATAAGCCCCCTCGCCGTCGCCCTTCCATTCCCCATCCATGCTCTCCCTCGTCACCCCTCGGGCCGTGTCCCGTGCCGCTGTCCAGTGGCGCGCGGCTGCCGCCCTTCGCTCCGCCCACTCTGGCCCCGCCCCCGCCGGACGCGGACCCGTCTCCGCCGTCCAGCTCACCGTCAACGAGCCCGGACACTTCCGCTACGAGCGTGACGTGTCGCGCGATGAGGTACGGTAGAGTACCGTATCCAATGACGGGCGTACAGTAACGGTAGTATCGTACCTCCTTTCAGTCGTTCCCCGTGCCGCAGAAGCAGGGCGACACTGCGATGAGGTGAGATCGCTCGATTCTCGCTCGATGAATACCGTAACCGCATGATGTGCAGGTTCCTCACCCGCCGTCTGGGCCACGCGTACGAGGTGTATCCGCTGTTCGTGCTCACTGGCGTCTGGTTCATGCTCTTCTGCTATACCGTCTACTACTCCTTCTCCAAGATGGAGATCTGGCTCGACAGAAGTGAGTACTGCAGTAGTACTGTACCTATCGTATTCCTTATTCCCTCATTCAGGCCACAAGACTGCCCCGTGGGACTGGGAGCGCATCCGCAAGAACTACTGGAACACCAACACGCTCGCCTTCGACATGGACGGAAGGTACGGTAGATTACCGTACTTAAGCTATCGTAACCCTTTCCACTCAGGACCCACCGCCGTATCGAGATCATGGAGACGCTGCAGGATCAGATGGTCGAGGCTGCCAAGAAGAGGGGCACCCGCTAAATTACCATACTCCCGCTACCACCGCCCAGTTACAGTACCCTCGGTTACCGTACCTCTGCTCTTAACTGAATACACCAATTTGACTGCGTGCCAATAAACCTTGTGTGCTTGTTATGTCAGTGCTGTTATCGCAATCGCCTCATATCGTCCAGAAAAACGTGTGACCTGACCAGTCCGCGACGTGACAAGTAGCACTTTTCCAGTAGCACCACATTTCATACGTGGAATCTCCGGATCAAAATGCTTGCAGTCTGTTCTGTTTCAAATGCATGAGGAGTGACCAAGTTTCAACACCCACGTGGATCCCCCTACGAATGACCAGTCCGCGAAGTGACTTGGCCCATCCATACCACGATGTGGAATCCCTTTTTCCTCCTCTCTCCCGCGCACTCACCACCACCACAGCGCACACTCGCATGCCCGCCGCGTTGCGCAGCCAGAAGATCAGCACCGCCACGCCGAACACGAAGGCGAACGGCGCGAACAGGTAGCCCTGCAGTGGTGACGTCATCCGTGACGTCATCTCCCCTCACCCACCTCGACGATGATCATGAGCATGGCGAGAAAGAGGGCGAGGTGCGTCGCGCCGGCCGTCCAGCGCTGGAAAGTACCGTAACACTTACCGTAATCTTATACCGTAATTCTAACCGTAATACTCCAAAAATAATACACATTATATCCTAATCAGAATCGTGATACTCCAAATGCATACCCACCTCGGTGCCGATGTGGAATCCGCAGATGGCGGTGGTGGCGAATTCGCTGAACTCGACGCGAACCGTGGACAGGGGGCGGGTGAAGCGCGCCGTGGTCGAGATCTGCAACACAAACTTTGCTAAAGATTATCATTTGTCTGCAGATAAGCATATCTCATCGTCAATCACTGATTGTATATCTTATAACTGTAGTATTACCACAAAACTGTGAAACGTATTGTGAGGGGTCAGACAGCATAGCTGGCTGGCTCCGCCCCCTCCTCGCTGGTCGCTGCGCTATGGAGACCTGGAGAGCGGTCGGTTCTCTCTGGGACCGCTCTCCCCTCTCTTTGTCTAATAAACCCTTCTCTCTTATCTAGTGTCTTGGGTATTGTGAGTGGGAGTGAGTTGGACCGTAGTGCAGTGGGCCTGCCGAGCCGTGGCATATGAGCACGGCTCTGCCCGGTATAGGTTGGATTGGGAGGCTAGAGGGTGGATGTGAGTGGGGTAAGCTCCAAGGATAAGGGAGAGGTCTTATCCCCACTGTAACCTAGGTCTCTTGGTATGTCTAGAACCTAGCACATTACATTGGAGTGTCCCGTGTCGATTTTTGTAACTTTTATAATTCTCCCGTCGCACGGACACGAGGCTCTGATAGCTTATCTCACAAGATATGGATAGATATTATAAATCTATTGTCATCCTCGCCCCATGTCGTTGCGTTTATTTATTGTTTTCTGCAATATTATATTCGCGCGATTTCGAACAGTAGTCCACTCTTTGCTATACCGCTACCGCTACACCACATATTTCGGACGTTTCGTTTTGTTGATACGCGTTTTCGTGCCAACTCGCGTTGATTCACTCGCTGATCGTATAATTCACCCCACTCCACGCCTCGCCCCCTTTCATCGTCTCCACCCTGCTCGTATCCGCACCACCCCTCGTCGACGGCTGATCACCGATCGTCCAGGTTTCGTGAGTTGCGTTTCTTTCAAGTAATCACTGCCGCGGTAGTAAACCGGCAGGCGAGCAGCCATTGAGAATATTGAGGTGTAAGGCCGGTAACATACAAAATGGCTGGAATCGCATAGCGGTAAGTCCCATTAACCCCGGGGATTTCAGTACAGTGTGTGTCTACTGAAGACAGTGAATCTTCACAGCAGGCAGTGTCTGTGCAGTGAAACTGTTCCATTTTCTTGTTCGCACTAAACATACATGTTTTCTCACTCACATTGCCACAGAGTGATCTAACAGGTAAGTGCACACCCGTATTCTAACAACTAGAACCTTTGTGTGGTCTCATCGCATGTTCCTGCAGCGGCTCGCGGTCCAATGCGCTTGCCATGCATGAATGATTGCACGTGCCGCTCTTCATGCACTGTCATACATGGGATGACACACACACGGGGCACTGTTTGTTGGCCGGACGCTTGGTTCAGAGACTCGCTGAGACGCGGGGAGTGATTGCCGGGGTGAACACTCCTGTATCCATTTCAGTGTCTAGGCGTTAGTTTACGGTCTCCGAGGGTTCTGTCGCTCACTCTCTGCTGCAGCTGCTGTTTCTCTGAGGCACACGAGAGGAGCGGTGAGAGTGAGATTACGGTAGGACCAGTCGGTAGTTTCTCGGGTATTACAGTAGAAAGTCCATTAGGCACCAGATTTGAATGCACCGAGCCTCGTTGACCCAGGCCATTAATCAGAACTGTCAAGAGTGGTTGGCGTCGCTCACAGACAATAGCCAGCCGCCACCGTGGACAGGGTCAGCGGCGGCGTTGTTACACCGCACCCTACACTGCCAGTGCTCGAGATGAGACACCATTCGAGTACTGTGCAGCCGCCGGAGCAGCCGCTACCTGCAGGAAGTTTACCTCTTCTATCACTTTCGTACTGTAACTTGTATCACTTTCACATGTTTCCTTCTCTAATTTCACATTTCTCTCTCCATCACTCTCATACAATCCACACAACAGTAGAATAACAGTAGCACACAAAATACAGTAGAGTACTAGTAACATAACACAACCGCACCCCACTTCTGCCCAATACTGTTCACTACAGCCCGCCTCGTTCAGCTACGGGAGTGACTGAGTGCACCGACGAGACCGCGCTGTTCAACCGCGCCTCTGTGTCTCCGCCTCGGCCCTTCCCTTGCCGACAGGACGGCAGGCTGTCTTTCTCACCTACCACCAGTAGCTCCCACTCAGTGTTTCTTGTTGCAGTTCACCTCTCTACGGTCTACCTGCTGGCGGAGCCGCTGCCGAGTACACCGACTGCGCACCGACCACCTCGTGCCGCCGTCGTACCCTCGGCTGCAGGTCTCATCCCGACAGCAGGTCAGGTCCGCAGTTCTCATTCTCCTATTTCCGTAGACTAGGACAGTTGCTGGATCTAACGCGCACGCTCTCTTTCTTTCTTTCTCACTCTTTTCTCTATACATACATACATATTCACAAATACACTCGCGCCACAATTCATTCCGCCACAATTCATTCTCGCCGCCATTCTCACTCATTGCAAACGCCTCATCACAACCTCATTTCCTATCCAACCTCCACGCCGCATTTTAATCAATAAATCAATACTTTTCGCGCTACCCCTCCACAACACCTATTCAAAATACTCATTCAAAACTCCAAATTCCTTCAAACCACATAAACTTATTCGCGCACAATCTTATCACCAAGTGAGTGCTGCACCTACTTTACACCATTCACCTCTCTCTAATCACTCTAGCGGATCTCGATTAGCGTATCGATTGCGTAATTGTCTCAGGCGCACTGCTTGCAGAGCATCTGTTCACAGTTGTACACTTGGTGCGCTAGTCCGAATTCGCTGTCTTTCTCAATCCGAGTACAAAAAACAACGTACTCAGACCAAAACAAATCTACACACACAACACATAAACTCTCACACTCTCAAATCCTAGTGCGCCAGATCCTGCAACTGTCACCCACCGTAATTCTGTCCAGAACGTAGTCATATTAGGTTTAACTAAGATTACGGTGGTTTCTTTTCAATTTGTGGTATATTACTGCAACCTTCTCACTATAGGAACCGTAGATTTTCATTGTTTGAGTACCAGTAGATAAGTGGTAAACGTAATCAGTTCCAGCTTACAGCTCTTCTCAAGGAGGGAGTGTGTTTTGTTACTCTCTCTCTCTCTCTCTCTCTCCCTCCCTCCCTCCCTCCCTCCCTCCCTCTCTCGTCTGCCGAATTTCTGCCGCTCTTGTCCCCCTTTTCATCGTTCGGTCCGCCAACTTCTTGTCCGCCCACGGTCACCGCCTAATAGTCGTCACTCCTCGCTGTCGAAAGTGTCGATTGCTTCGGTGTTCCTCCACGTCAGCCGTCGTCTGTGTTCTCGCGTACAGTCGTCGGGTAGTCGCCGCCCACCATACCTCGCCCTTTTCTCTTCTTTTTCTCTTTTTCATCCATCCCTCTCTTTCACTCTATTATTAACGCCAATAACACTAGTATTACTAACATATAATTTTCCACGTTGTTGATTCGCTCCACCAACGCCGTCGCCGCATCTACGCCGTTGTGGTTCAAATATATATCCTGTATTTCTTCCAAATCTTCTCCTTTTCAGTTAGTAAGCATCGTAGGCTACTCTACTCTTTCTTGAAACAGCGACAACGACGACGGACTGAGACGACCAGGAACCCAGGACCCAAGCACACTGACTCCGAGAAGACCGACAACCAGGTCGAGAGCAGCAGCTCTGATGAGCGGCTCGGAGACGATTCGGCCGGCGGCGAGAGGCACCCGCGTCGCCGACCTGCGGTTGATCGCCGAGGCGATAGCCAAGGCAGGTGCCCAGAGCGCGGCTACGGAGATGGCTCTGAAGAGGCTGCCCACCTACTCCGGAGAGGACAGTGAATCATTCGCCGCTTTTGTGCGCTCATTCAATGCAGTGATGCGCTCGAGCGGGGGTGATGAGGATATGGCCCTCGAGCTCTTGCCCCTTCGTCTCGAGGGATATGCCAAGATAGTGTACTCGCAGCTTGACGACTCCAACAAGACCTCCTGGAACGACGCTCTGTCAGCCCTCCGTGCCGGCATGGGTCCGTTGAAGTTCGCCGAATCCGCACGCCGCACTCTGGAGAAAGCCAAGCAGAAAGAAAACGAGCGAGTGCTTGTCTTTGCCCGACGCATCGAAGACCTGGGAGAGGACGCTTACCCGGCGGGTACAGCGCGCACCGATGCCGTCGCCAGAGCCCTTCGGAACGGTGTCCGCAAGGACCTCCGCCGCACCGTCCTCCGGATGGACGAGACCGCCTCCTTGTCGGACATGCTTCAGCGACTCACGCGAGAGGAGGACATTCTCTTACAAATGAGAGAGGAGGATGACAAGCTGGAGAAGCTTGCCGAGAAGTTGGACAAGCTTCTGGACAAGAAGGAGCAGGAGGACAGAGAGGAGAAAGAAGAGCCGACGGTTCAGGCTGTGTACACCCAGCCTCCGCCGACCAACAACGGCAATCCCAAGAAGTTCAGACGGTTCAATCAGCAAAACCAAGGGAGAAATGGATGGAACGCGCGTCAGGAGCAGTGGATCCCGCAGCAACCACAGCAGCAGTTCGCGCATCCGCCCCAGTACCCCGGAAACTGGAACCCCGCCCCGCAGCAGCAAAACTGGCAGGCTCCTTGGCAGGAGAGCCAGCCTGTTCAGCAGCAGTTCGGCGGAGCCCAGCATGGTCAGCAAGTTGGCCAGCCACACCTGCAGGAGACATGGCAGCTGAACCAGCAGCCACGTCAGCAGCAGCAGCAGCAGTCTTCACAGCAGCAGTGGTCTCATCCGCCGCACGGCCAGTGGCAGCAGCATACCGGACAAGGCCAGTCCAACGTGCAGCAGCCGCAGCAGTGGAACAGAACCAATGGACAAGGGAGGAACCGTCGCTTCAACAATGGAACCGCAGCGAGCATCAACATGATTACACTAGTGAGCCTTTGTCTCCTGGCGATACCGTTCGCTTCCGCCCAGACAGCAGGCAGCAGGCCACTCGAGATGAGGAGACAATTCACCTACCCGAACGGAACGGTTGTGGACCTCGACTCGCCTACATCAGCCCCACTCCCAACCCCCGCACCCAGGACGACGCCCACGTTTCCGCCACCGACTCAACCACCAACTACTCGGTCGCCGACGACCCGCTCGCCCACGACCCGTCCACCGACCACCCGTCCACCGACTACCCGTTCGCCCACGACTCACCTACCGCCGACTACGCCGCCGCCAACCCACCCGCCGTCTACAAGAGCCCCACCCGCATCGGCTCGCCAAATGACAGCCCACCCGACGCCGCCGCCCACTCAGCACACCAGCAGCCCCTCCACGAGAAGAGAGGTTCCACCTGACAACAAGTACTATCGTTGCTCAGGCGGAACCGGCAGTTTTCTCTACAAACTGCCAGAGCCCTTCTCTCGCTGTGACTCAGTTATAGAGCGGGATGTGCGTGCCGTGAACGCGTCACTCTTTTTGGAGCAGCCAGTGGTGAGGCGTGCGCCGGCGTCGTCGTGCACTCGCCAACGGAGAATAGTGTGCGGATCTCATTTCTTCTGGACTACACTGACCATCCTTCGTGACAGCCTGGAGCTGAAGGCAACGTCCGCCAGCGAGTGCAAGGAGATGGCAAGGACCAAGAGACTCGGACCAGTGCCGCTTTATCCTGTCGTGGAGGGCCTTTACCATAGCCGCCTGCCTTTCTATTTCACGCCCAAGGTTTTTGGAGAGTCCTGCGAAACATTCGACAACTTCATACTGAGGGAAGGAGAAGTTCAAGAAACTGGCACGCTGCTCACATCCGATCTGGGAGACATCTCGGACTGCTCCTTCGACACGGAGTCGTGTGAGAGCGATTCTACGATGACCGTCTGGAAGGCAGATTCTCCGAGGAGCACCGTATGCCCGTACACCCTTGATCGACACGTCGAAGCCCTTGCCACCCAAGACGGACTACTCATCCAGAGCGAGGACACGTTTCTGCCCTGGAACTCAGCGTTTCCTGTGTTCCACGAATGCATCGGCTCCGGCTATGCGAGCAACGGATACATCGTTGTCATAGGCGGACACGTCAGTGATCTCCTAAACCGATCGGACCGGAGAAACCTACGCGTTGCCAGGATGGCAGGAAACGACGGAATTGTTGTACAGTCGCCGGAAGCCCGTTCCAAATTGTGGGAGGTATTGGAGCGTTTCTGGAGGAGAGTCTACCCCGACGAGCCCGTCACCACAATGGCCATCGACGAAACACTACGGAGAGCAGCGACCATATGGGACAACGACCACAGGATCAAGCGCGAGATTGGAGAGGAGCTCCTTGGAGCAGTCAACTACGTCGCGTCTGAGTTTTCTACACAACTCAGATCCCTCGCAGCAGCTACACAGCAACGGCTGTGCCGTCTGGAGCAACGGAACGCCCTCGTGATCCGCGGTCTCGCCCGCCTAGATCCGACCGCTGCCGCCCAGCTGGCCCTTCAGAGGGAGGATGTGTCAGCAGTCTTCGAGGGAGAGGTGTTGAGAGTGACGCCATGCAAGAGCGTCACGGTCACACCCATCGCCGGCCTCAACTGCTTCATCGACACGCCGGTGATGATCAACAACGACCGATTCTTCGTGCGAGCAGGGAGCAAGATTCTCGAAGAGCACAGCTCGCCAGCGGTTTGCAGCCCGAACACGGCCGTGTTCAAGTCCGGAGGCAAGTACGTGAACGGACGAGGAGAGGAGGTGACTGTTACCGTCGACGTACCCGCCAATCAGAAGATGGACGTCGATTTCAAGACCCCGACGGCCTCTCTGAGGAAAAGATCCACCGCTACGCTAGATATCCTGGAGGAAAGAATGCAAGTGCTCGAGATGGCGCAAGACATTGTCTTCGAGAGGAGTCTAGGAGCAGATGGAGAACGATATCGACGCGACATCTGGACAGACATCCAGAACCAGGCAGCGAGGGTCGGCAACACGACTCGCGGATGGATTCAAGAAGGAAAAGCGCAGCTGCAATCGTACGTCGACGAAGTTCAGACCACTTTGCGAAAATTCGCTCTGTACATACTCGTACCTCTGCTCGTGTTGCTACTACTTGGAGTCATCGTCTACGTCGCCATTCGAATCTGTATCAGGAGGATGAACGACAGATCACTCGCGCATGAAATAGCCAAGGAGAACTTTCGCCTGCAGGAAATCAAGGAGAGGAAGGAGAAGTCTCTTCGGAAGGAGCAAGAGAAGAAAAGACGCCCGAGCAAGCCACCACCCCGACCCCCGCCACCAGTCGTCGCCGCGGTCACTATCGACATGGACTCAGACGAGTACGAAGAAGAAGAGGAAGAGCAGTTCATACCAACACGCAGAAGAGGAGTGAGTAACAAAGCCACTCTCTTCTCGCTCGTGCCTATAGTGTGCGCTCTCGCCACCGGAGCCAACGCCGCCGACATTCCCCCTTTCGTCGCCGTTCATCTCAACAACCGACCGATTCTGCTACTCGTTGACGGAGGCTCCAGTCTGTCAATAATCCGAGAGGACGCGTTCATTCTGCTCACCGGAGGAGGCGTCTTCAAAAGCCGTGCCTTGAGCAGAGCCGGAGCAGCCAATGGGACAGCGATTCGATTCATGGGACTAATGGACGGAGTGCTTAAATTTGGAGAGAGAGTGGAGCAACACGACTTCCGAGTCTGCAGAGAGGAGGACTTGCATTGCGCAGGCATTCTTGGACTAGATTTCTTTCGAGCCAAAGGACTCAGGATGGTTGTCGACCCCGCCAACAACTTTGTGGAGATTGGAGACCAACAGCTGCCAATCGTCAGACGTGGTCAGTCCGGCCACGACCACAAGGCCATCTACTTCGTCACCGCCAAGGAGGACATTACCCTTCCTGCACGCTCCGACAACTGTGTGGGTGGAGCAGTGCCGGAAGCCATTCCCCACGCGTGGGAGCTACTTGTAGAAGACGCCGAGGACCACACCAACTGCTTTCGAACAGGTCGCACCCTGGTTCACTCGCGGAACGGCGACGTACCATGCCGCTTGCTCAACCCTACAGACTCAGACATCGTCATCTGCGCCGGAGAGAAAATAGGATGCGCACAGATCATTGCTGATCCCTGGGAGGAGATGGAGAAGGACGACGGAGAGATTGTGAACACCATCGGACACATCCCACCAGAGGCTCACTGGGAGCACGAGCTGCCACAGGACGTCAAGGAGGACGACATCGCAGCCCGCGTGTCACTCGACGACAGCGTCTTCGACGACAGGGAGAAGGAGGCGCTGCGCGAGACTCTTCGCCGCAACTCGGATGCTTTCGTTGGACGAGATGGACGGATTGGACGCTACAGAGGAACCGTCAAACACCGGATAGATCTCATTCCGGAAGCGACTCCGTGCCGACAGCGACCATACCGCATTCCTCTGGAAAAGAGGGAGGAAATAGACAAGCAGCTGACCGAGCTGCAGCGACAGGGAATTATCACTCCCAGCACTTCCCCGTTTGCTTCTCCGATTGTGCTGGTGAAGAAAGCGGACGGACGCTCGTGGAGGTTCACTGTGGACTACCGCGCACTCAACCGAATCACGAAGCCCCAGACCTACATACTGCCGCTAATCACGGACTTGCTGGATACCGTCGGAGGAAAATCTATCTACTCGGTGATAGATCTGCAGCAGGGTTTTTTCCAGATGGCCCTGGAACCTTCCCACAGACACAAGACAGCATTTACGTCACACAGGGGACTGTTCGAGTTCACTGTCGTACCCATGGGAGTTTCTGGAGCGCCGACAACGTTCCAGAGAGCAATGGAGGAGTGTCTCAAGGATCTGAAAGCTGCCACTTTCATATATCTGGACGATATCGCCATCGCCTCGGAAACATCGGAACAGCATCTTCGCGACATCGAGGAAGTCCTAGAGCGAATACGTGAAGCCGGACTGAAGCTGCGCGCGGACAAGTGCGCATTCGGCCTGAAGGAGATTCCGTACTTGGGATTCTTAGTCTCGAAGGATGGAGTGCGAGCCGACCCTCGCAAGATCGCCCCGCTTGCCGAGTACCCCCGCCCCACCAATGCCACGGAAACAAAAGCGTTCTTGGGAGCCGCCGGGCACTACAGGCGATTCATCCCGGAATTTTCGGACACCGCTGAACCGTTGAGCCGTCTGCTCAAGAAGGAGAACAAGTTCGTCTGGGAGAAAGAGCAGCAGGACGCTTTCGAGAAAATCATCAAGAGAATCATCACAGCGCCGACTCTCGCGCCGCCTCGCCTCGGGCACCCATTCGAGATCGTCACCGACGCAAGCAAGGTGGCCATCGCCGGCTGTCTACAGCAAGAAGACGAAGCAGGGATTGTGAGACCTGTGGCATTCACAAGCCGCCGCCTCAATTGTCATGAAGAACGCTACCCAGCGATCGAACTTGAAGGGTTGGCGATCTGCCACGCCGTTCGCGAGTTCGCCTGCTACATCACTGGAGCACGGACCGTCGTCTACACCGACCACGCCCCCCTGAGAGCGCTTATGACAGGAGCCGCCGTCGAAGGACGCCTACAGAGATATCAGTTGTCGCTACAAGCGTTCGACTTGGAGATCCGCCACAAGCCCGGAAAGCTGAACGTCGTTGCGGACGCCCTATCGAGGCACCCCCCTCAACCTGCAGAAGCCCGTCAGATAAAGCCGCCCGCCCACCAGATGCCGCCCCACGTCGCCCACCAGATGCCCGACGTCGCCCGTCAGATGAACCCGTCGGCCCACCAGATGCTGCCCCACGTCGCCCACCAGATGCCCGACGTCGCCCGTCAGATAAAGCCGCCCGCCCACCAGATGCCGCCCTACGTCGCCCACCAGATGCCCGACGTCGCCCGTCAGAAGAACCCGCCGGCCCACCAGATGCCGCCCCACGTCGCCCACCAGATGCCCGACGTCGCCCGTCAGATGAAGCCGCCCGCCCACCAGATGCCGCTCTACGTCGCCCACCAGATGCCCGACGTCGCCCGTCAGATGAACCCGTCGGCCCACCAGATGCTGCCCCACGTCGCCCACCAGATGCCCGACGTCGCCCGTCAGATGAACCCGTCGGCCCACCAGATGCCGCCCCACGTCGCCCACCAGATGCCCGACGTCGCCCGTCAGATGAAGCCGCCCGCCCACCAGATGCCGCCCTACGTCGACCACCAGATGCCCGACGTCGCCCGTCAGATGACGCCGGCCGCCCACCAGATGCCACCCCAGTCCGCCCACCAGATGCCCGACGTCGCCCGCCAGATGGACCAGCCCGCTCATCAGACGCCGTTCAACGCCGTCAATCAGCCCTGCGTCAACCAGCGAGAGCCCTGCCAGGAGATTGCTCAAGCTGATGTGCCGACGCCGACCGAACCAGTCGCTCACACTCCCGTCGACATCCCATCATCGTCTGTCAATCTCATCAATGCACCCAAGGTCGCCAAACCCTCGTCATTCATCACCCTCGAGGAGTTCAAAGAGCGACAGAACGAGCTGGACCCCGCCGGATTCGTGATCGACAACGACGGACTGATGAGGAATTCGAATGGACAGCTTGCCGTTCCGGAATCTCTTCGCCGACGACTATTGCAGCAGATGCACAGATGTCCCCTCACCGGAGCACATCTCGGAGCCGCCAAGATGAAGGAGAAAGTCGCAGAGCGCTACGTTTGGAGAGGAATGATGCGGGATGTGACGAATTCAGTGAGATCGTGCAGAAACTGCCAACGGAGGAAAACACCTGCCGCACTTGTCGGGAAGGAGCCGATGTCAATCCCGGAACAGCCCACAGGAAGCATGGACATATGCCACTGCGACATATCCGGACCGTACCCGCTCTCTACCTCCGGAAACAAGTACGCCCTAGTGACTGTGGACGCCTTCTCCAAGTTTGCCACCGTCACTGCGATGCCCGACCAGCGAGCCGACACTGTGATCGACGCATTTCTACACGGAGTTGTCTACACTCAAGGAGCGCCGCAGACTCTTGTCACAGACCAAGGCAGGAATTTCACTTCCGACTCTTTCAAGAAGGCTCTATCGGAACTCGGAATCACCCATCGATGCTCGACCGCTTTTCACCAGCAGTCCAATGGTCAAGTGGAACGCTACAACCGCACCCTCGGAGACATGGTTGCCACTCTGGCCGCGGGATCCGCCGAGTCGTGGGACGAGTACTTATCGCCAGCGACACTCGCCTACAACACATCCGTGCACGCCGAGACCGGATTCACACCCTTCTTCCTACAACACGGACGCGAGTGCTCACTGCCACTGGATAGGCTACACCACCGACCCACCGCACAGTACCACGACGCGGAGTCCTTTGTCGAAGCGATGTTGTGCAGATTAAAGACCGCCAGTACCATCGTGAAAGCGCAACTGGAGATTGGAGTGGAAAAGAGGAAAGAGTACTTCGACGCATCAAAGAAGGTGCGCGGAAGCAACCTGGAGAAAGGAGAGCAGGTCTTGCTTAGGAATCCGCAACCGCCGCCAGGAACATCAAAGAAGCTCTACATGCAATGGAAAGGACCACACGTCATCGTGGAAATGCGTCCCCCGAACGCAGTCATCGAGGACATGAGCGGGAGACACCGCCAGACCGTTCACCTCGACCGACTGAAGAAGTTCCACATTGACGAGCCAGAAGAAGGAGACTCTCCCACGAACTCCGGCGCAGCTCCCGCCGATGCCAGCACTGACGCTGCTGATGCCGGCGCCCCTTCCGCCGATGCCGGCGCACGTCCCGCCGATGCCGCCTCGCATGGAGCGATGGCGACGAACCCGGAGCAGCTTCGGCGCTCCGCCCGCCTCATGATGAAGAGATGAGTCTTTATCTAATTTGTTTCGATGTTAATGTGAATGTTTTGATTTTAAAATGACTTATAATTTTGATAATTTTGTAGAAAATTCAAAAAAAAAACATTATGTACTATTCGTCTGCCTTGGTTTGGAAAATTGCAGACCTACGGAGAGGACGAAGACAGGGACAAGGCCGCGTCGAGAGCGCCGCGCTGAGCTGTCTACGAAGACGACGACTGCGAGAAGGGCAGTGCCGAGCAGAGGAAGACGACTACAGCGCCGCGCCAGCCCTCTTCGAACTCCTTCGCCGTCGCCGCATACCCATTTTCCAACTCACACTATATTTCACCTACACCATGTATCCACACTATTCATATTATGTATAAGTTCACAACTCATATTGTTTATTGATGACGACGAGGACGCCGTCTTACGGGGAATGGGCATGTGAGGGGTCAGACAGCATAGCTGGCTGGCTCCGCCCCCTCCTCGCTGGTCGCTGCGCTATGGAGACCTGGAGAGCGGTCGGTTCTCTCTGGGACCGCTCTCCCCTCTCTTTGTCTAATAAACCCTTCTCTCTTATCTAGTGTCTTGGGTATTGTGAGTGGGAGTGAGTTGGACCGTAGTGCAGTGGGCCTGCCGAGCCGTGGCATATGAGCACGGCTCTGCCCGGTATAGGTTGGATTGGGAGGCTAGAGGGTGGATGTGAGTGGGGTAAGCTCCAAGGATAAGGGAGAGGTCTTATCCCCACTGTAACCTAGGTCTCTTGGTATGTCTAGAACCTAGCACATTACAGTATGATTCGATTGGCCTGCATACCTTTGCTGGCTGGCGACGCTGCGGCGGACGCGGCTGGCGGAGCGGCATGCAGTGCTGGAAGTAGAGACAGCTCTTCCTCTTCCTCTTTCTTTCTTTCTCTCTCTCTATTTTTCTCTTTGTCTACTTTTCCACCCACTCTTTCCATTCGCCTGCTCCGTTACTGTTAGTGTGTGTATGCCGTCATCGGTCAAATCGCCACCGACTCTCCTTTTCTGTTCGGAGCTCTTCGAACAGAGAGGACACCAATTGAACGATACGATCTTATCCCTCATTCCCCCACCCACCTCCTTCTGCTGCTCCTCGTTGAGCGGCACCGTGTCGTATTCGGCGAGGTTCGGGTACATTGCTGGCTACAGTAACCCTCAACAGTTATCATGTCGTAAGATCAGTAGAACAGTGAGATATGTACATGGTCTGCGAACCATTATTCAATGAAGCACAAAAAATTAACGTGATAGTTCATCTATTTATTTCAACAAATCTCAACGAACGAACAAAAACGTAAAATCAACTAGTCAACAATATCAACGTCCAACAATTGTGATATACTAAAACAACGAATGAAACATGTGAAATAACTGTTTAAAAAAACAATTTAAAAAAAATCTCACCTCACTCCACTTTCTGCACAAGCGCATTGTTATTGGGGTCCTTCTCCTCCGTCTCTACCTGCTCCTTTCCCTTCTCCTGCTCCCTCTTCTCCCGCTCTCTCTTCTCCTGCAGCTCCGCCTCGAACAGCCGACCGCAGCAATGGATCGCGTACGCACACCAAGCGATAGTGCAGTTGTTGAGAACATAGTAGGCGACGTCTGCAATATCTATCCTTCTCTCCCAGCTCTCCCTACTGTCACTCTCCCTACCATTCCACTTCCGCTCCCCAACGATAGTGTTGTGGATGAGCACAGCCATGAGCCACGCCGCGCAGGCAAACTGGAGAAGGTATTGAAAAAGGAAGGACTAGGCGACCTCACCAATATCTTGCTGTAGACGTTCATGGCGAGCGGGTTGCGGTGGCAGAAGAGGACGGCGAATGCGACGGACGCGAGGTGGCAGTACCACACAAGGTCGGCGGGGTGCTGGAGGGTGTTGTTTCAATAGTTTGTCATTGCGTACTTATTCAGGTAACATATGGGGACAAAACATGTGGCTGTAATAAGTAGTGCACTGTATTTGTGATTAAAATCAAATCAAAGAATGATAAAACAGATACAAATGCGTACTGTGGGTTTATTTGAATGTGTCCTGCACTGTGCACTGACCGCCAGCCAGCCGAACGCAGCCGTAGCGACGAAGACGAGCACTGCCAGCAATCCCGCGTCCTGCAGTCGCAACGTGACACAGATCACTTCCAATGTTATATAAGACATCCAAACTCAGTAACTGGTACAAAACCGAAAGAAGTATCGGCTGAACATCTATTGTAAATGTAATCATCTCTCTCTCTCTCTCTCTCTCTCTCTCTCTCTCTCAACCCGCCCCCCCCCCCCCCACACACCCTCGTCGCCACCCAGCCGCACAGCACGTTGGTCCGCGAGTAGAGCTCGACACTCGTACACTGGAAGCATGGCCTCTCAGTTCTCTCGCCTCCTCCCAAAAACGCACCTCTCTCTCCTCCTCTCCCTCTCCCTCCACTTCTCCTCCTTCCACCAGCATCCGATCCTCCGCATCCCACAGAAGCGCGCACGTCTCGATCAGGTCGGCGAAGCAGATCGTGACGGGCCACTTGAGGAAGTAGACTGGAAGGGGAGGGGTGAGTCCATCAATGAGGAGCATCACGCACTGTGCATGTTTCCGTAGATGTGTTGCCACACGGCGTCTCCGCCCCACCAGACTACAGCCGCCTCCCACACACACAGACACATCTCGAGCACCGCCCCACTGGACTGAAAAACAGACATTTCATATAGTCGCCTGGAGGTTAGTTTCTGTTATTGCCAGCCGGGGTCAGTTGGCGAAACTCAGTTTCGAGCAAGAGGTCAGACAATACGGGAAATGCTCGAGTGTCGCGCGGCCTCTTTGATTCCCATGCCGGCTTCTTTGATCGATATTATCGTTTGAAAGCGCGCGCTTGGGTCTCCTCACGACTAGAAGGTAGATCGAATGCGACTAGAGGGTAGATCGATTTTCTACCGTAATCTGGCTAACTATCTCCCAGAATAATATTATATGTCAGGTCTCTTCATCCATACATTCAAATATTCAAAAGTTCTACGGTTTTTTTTAATTTGCCTATGTTGAGGTCACAGCGATTTGCTTTGATTCGATGAGGTGAACGAGAATGATACTATATACATCGTCTTCATAAAATGCATGAACCACTCCCATAATCTCTGCCATATTCAGCATCGCCACCGCGTTCCTCTGCCAGTATGAGAAGAGGAAGAGGATAGAGATGCCGAGCGCGTAGCGAGCGCTCAGCCACAGCACAGGCACGTCCTGCAATCAATCGATCGATCAATCAATCGATAAATCGATAAATCCATCTACTCACCGTGATCATAGCAATCAGCAGCAGCACGCTCGTCGCGTGCACCGCGAAAAGAGCACCGCGCTGCAAGTAAAAATAGAAAAAAAAACACCTTTCAACTACAAAACAGCGTAGTGCATGAAACGTAATACGCAAAATGTTACAGTAATCCACGATACACCCACGTGCACCCACCCTGGTATGGATGTGGAGGGAGGTTCCGACGACGGCGGTGGTGGAGAGATGGCGCACCTCGTCCACCGCCCGAGTATCCGCAGGGGGAGGCTGCAAGTTCAGAGAGTTCAGACTATCCGGAAGCTGTACATGACAATATGATTGGAATTACCGGGACAAGCTTTATACTACGAATGGACAGACACGAGCAAATCTCGCACGCCTGTCTGGGCCAGGCAAAGGGTAGGAAACTCGCTCGCCCGAAACTCATCAATGTATTCCCTAACTCCTAGTTCCTAGTCATCAGAAATGCCGCCTCACCTCCATGACGAGCCAGTGGTCGAGGGCGTAGTCTACCAGCTGCAGCGCGTGCACAATGTCCACCGCCTCCATCTCGAATCTCGACAATCTGGATTAGAAATTAAAATGGAATTCGAATTCAAATGAATTTAAAATAACACCTGTATCCCCACACACGCTCGAAGAGAATGGATGTTCCAGATATCACATGGTCTGCGAACCAATGTCACCTTCCAAGAAAACAACAACAGCGCGTTTCAAATTTATTCTAACATATCGAATATGCAACAGAGTTTTTCAAACATGTCCAAAACCACCAACACATCACCAAAATATGTCAACAACTTGTAAGATACTAATACCTAAAACAACAACAGTAGTGAAACTATGAAACCAGTAAAATGTGAAACGACCAGTGAGAAACAACTTACTTCACCACCAGCACGTTGTTGTTATGATCGTGCTCATGCTCCTCCTTCTCCGACTCCTTCTTCTCCTGCTCCACTTCATCGGTCACCTTTCCCTGCTCCTTCTCCTCCTTCTCCCTCTGCTCCGCCTCGAACAGACGACCACAGCAGCGGATCACGTACGCGAAAACAGCAAGGAGCGAGTCGTTGACGATACAGTTGATGAGTCCTGAACTTCTTTTCAAATCTCTCTCTCTCTCTCTCTCTCTCTGTGTATCTCTTTATGGATGCATGGACGCATAGCGTATCTCTCCTCGCCCCTTACCATTCCACGTCCAGTCCCACGGATGCAGGAAGAATACATCGACAACGAGCATTGTGATGAGCAGGGTCACGTAGACAGTCTACAGTTGACAGTTGGGATTCGAGAGAAAGAGAGAGAAAGGAGAGAGAGAGAGAGATAGAGAGAGAGAAAGGAGAGAGAGAGAGAGAGAAAGAGAGGGAACTGCACTAACCAACATCTTGCTGTAGATGTTCATTGCGCGGGCGTTGTTCTGCCAGAAGAACACCGTGAACATGGTCGATGCGAGATGCATGTACCACGCGAAGTCCACCGAACTCTGCAGATGATTTCATAAACTCTCGGCCGTTTCGATCAATAATATAACGGAGTTATCGATATCTACCATACCATATAGACTCACCCTCAACCAACCGACTGCGAAGGTGATCAGAAGCACATGAACGGCTAGAATACCGGCGTCCTGAATCAATCGATACACTCGATCAATACTCTGTCATCCACCCACCCTCGTGCCAATCCAGCCAATGATGATGCTTGTTCGGGAGTACAGCTCGACAGTTGTCTTCTGAAAAGAGACATGATTCTCATATGTCAAATCCTCCTCTCCACGCACCTCCTTCTCAACCTTCTCGCCCTTTTGCTCCTCCTCCCCTCCTCCCTCCAGCCTCGCCCGGTCCTCGGCCTGCCACAGATCCGCGCACGCCCACATCAGCTCGGCGAAGCAAATAGAGGGGAACAGCTTCGTGCAGTAGACTGAAACGAGTACATACATTAATGGGGATGATATGAGATGAAATGGCCACAAGACTCGCCTAGCAAGTTGGTGTGGACGTGGTGTCGCAGAGAGCCCCTAGGCAGGGTGCACCACACAGTCGCCGACTCCCACACGAGAATTCCCGCCTCGAGCAACACCACACCGAACTGCAACGGAACGGTCAGACGGTTGATTGGGGACAAGTAACTTCGCCAGCTACAGTCACAATCAGCGAGTTAGCCCTTGGCTGTGCGCAAGCGGATGGTGGACACGCGACGCCGCCGTGGTTCTCTCTTTTCTAGTACTCTCTTCGCTTCTCTACACTGCTCGTAAAACAGAGCGTAGGCTACACGCGCTCGGTGCGTATTCTACACGTACACGGATCGGCGTCTCCATCGCCAGGCGGTGTAGCAAACGCACCCTGTACATGTATGCTACATTCTCGTGCGGCCGGCCCCCGCGCAGACACCGATTTTCGGCACATTTTTTGAAAGACTTTGTTAGATAGTCACATGCAATATGAAACATATTTGACAAAAGTTTGCTCTTCTACGGATACGGTATCCTAAGAACTGAGCAGTGTACTTGCAGTGTACATTCTTTGTGGTGTCCCACGCAGCATAATGAACCGGCTAAGCCTGATGCGCTTTCTCTTATAGCTGCTGCCGAAGTGCAATTTAACGCGGGTTTACGGCACCTGTACATGTAGCATACGGTCCGGTATGTAGCATACGTGTACTCGAGATGCGCGGCCAGGGGTCGAGTGGCACCAAATGTAAGCTACATGGACACGGAGCTGAACAAGTTGCGCTCGAAGTGTGTACATGCAGCCTGCATTCGCCGTTTTCAGTACGCGTAGCCTACGCTCAATTTTACGAGTGTGGCCGCGGGAGAGAGAGGGGAGGGAAAGAGAGAGGCAGGCAGGCGGTGCACTTTCTGATTGCGAAAAGGTTGAAATTTGAACAAGATGAGTTATCCCAAATAGACAGTGTTAATAGAAACGCGTAAAGAGCACAAATATTTCAGAATGCGCTCACCATCAATGTACCCATGTTCCTCACAGCCACCGCGTTCCGCTGCCAGTAGGAGGAGATGAAGAGAATGGAGACGCCGAGCGCGTAGCGAGCGCTCTGCCACAGCACAGACACGTCCTGCAATCAATCGATTAATCAATCAATAAATCAATAACCCACTCACCGTGATCATAGCGATCAGCAGCAACACGGCTGTCGCGTGCACAGCGAACATGGCACCGCGCTGGAAAAAAAAGATACTAATTGGAATCCTCGCATACCAAAATACGAAGATAAAAAACTAGATTAGAGAAAAACACTTGTGCAGAGGGTCGTCAGGAACCCACCCTGGTGTCGACATGGAGTGACGCGAGAAGGGCGGTGGTGGACAGGCGACGCACCTCGTCCGAGGCGCGCGCCTCGACATCCACAGACTGCAACACGGCGATCAACAACCGTCTCACAAGCAAATGGCAACAGGTCACCCCCCACAACTCGCTATGTTTTGATGGAATCTTGTAGGCATGTCCCATACCAAGCCCTAGCCAAAATTAAAAATTTCGAAGAGCACCGGAAGTGCCTTAATTAAGCACCGGAAGTTTACATGTATTCTCGTGCGCGATAGGTCATTGCGCATGCCATCCCGAAATGCGGACAGTGAAACAACGGTTCGGCGGCCTAGTGGCTAGTGAGCTAACTCGTAAGTAGTGATGACCAAGGTTCGGTCCCCGTCGGTGCAAAATGTTTTTTTTTCAATTTTGAATTTTGTTATGAAAAAAACACAAGTATTGGGTCATAAACAATTTTTTAAAGTTATTCAAAGACTCTCGTGCGCTTCATTTCGAAAATTGATGACATGATGACTTATTCTTCCGCTCCGCAGTCCATTCATACTCTAAGTGCAAGTAAGAACAAAGAAACCAATTGAAGATCAAAATTCACTCATTTTTCATTTCTCCTGTGAGGACTTGCGATGTAAAAAGGTGTTTCAAACTTGGAAAAACAGTTTGCACCGACGGGGACTGAACCTTGGTCATCACTACTTACGAGTTAGCTCACTAGCCACTAGGCCGCCGAACCGTTGTTTTACTGTCCGCAATTCGGGATGGCATGCGCAATGACCTATCGCGCACGAGAATACATGTAAACTTCCGGTGCTTAATTAAGGCACTTCCTGTGCTCTTCGAGATTTTTAATTTTGGCTAGGGCTTGGTATGGGGCATGCCTACAAGATTCCATCAAAACATAGCGAGTTGTGGGGGGTGACCTGTTGCCATTTGCTTGTCAGCAATCCCTCCTACCTCGAAGTCTTGAAAGTAGTCGAGGAGGCGGTCGATGTAGTGGATGGCGTGCAGAGCGCCCAGCGCCTCCATCTGAAACATAAGTAGTCATTCACATAGTCATTGTGGGCCGTCTCTTTAAGAAGCGGTCAGTCTCTTCAAACACATATCAGAAGTAATTTGAAGTAATGCGAAGGCGTTTGAAGGCTCTCGCAAGTAATACGAAGTCGTTTGAAGTCATTTGAAGTGATCCTAGGGCAAATCGCAAGGCATATCGGGAGTAGTAGTAGTTTTAAGGCAATTCGAAGTAGTTTGAAGTGACAGTCTCTTCAAAACACCCTCGAGAAACCTATGAAAACGTCTTCCAAACACCTACAAAACAAGCGATTTTCTTCGAAACGTCTTCACAACTGCCTTCCAAACAGCTATGAAACAGACGACCATTTTCGAGGGCACAAATTTGGCAAAAATATCGAAGACACTTCAAAGCTGTTTGGCAGTCGTTTCGAAGTCATTTTCGAAGGCCGTTTCGAAAGGAATTTCGAAGAGACTGACCGCTACTTTACGCTTATTTCAAGACGCTTCAAGATATCACATGGCCGCGAACCAAATCATCGAACAAACAGAGTCAAATATCAACAGGTAAACTTTATTGCAACTTCCAACAACATGAAACAATAACGACCAAAAACACGTTAGCGAACACGTAGATAACAATGAATGGTAAACAAAGTGATGCGTGGATTTTTTTTGAAAAGTGAATCTATTCGAAATGTAAATCAACCCATCAATGGGACAAGGCCTTTTCTAATAGTTACTTAGTCCAATTCGTCCTCCAGCAGATTACAATTGAGGTCCCAGCACAGTGGTATGGTGACTCTCTGCTGCCTCTTCTCCATCTCCTCCTGCTCCTTCTTCTCCTGCTTCTCTTTCTCCGACGCGACCAGACGACAACAGCGGTGGATCGCATACACGCACATCACCAGGGCACAACATTTCGCAACATGGAAGATGAGGTCTGAATGAAATTACAATATCCTTTTTTTGGCCCATCTTGCAAGGTGCTTAACTCACATTTCCCTTTACAGCCGTCCAGGGAACTCGAAACCATCGAAGGCGACACTACAGCCACACACACCACCTAGAGGGTCGGTTAAAAGGCAAGAAGAGAAAGGCGAACTCACCATTACAATACTGTAGATGTACATCGCGTAGACGTTGCTACGACAGAAGAACCCAGCAAAGACGACCGACACGAGACGACAGTACCACGCAAAGTCGATGGTCAGCTGGAAGCATCACAACTCGTATCACATATAGACACAAGACGATGGAAATCGACAATTTTATATATTTTCTGTTCCAAAAAACGTCTTCCATTAAACCCACACTCGTCTGCAATGTCACCCCATCTAAACTCAAGGAGCACTACATTGAACCCGAACCCAATCCTCAGATAGCTGGTGATTCTCTAACGTCCGCTCTACTGCAGAGAGTAGCTTGACGACAGCAATCGTAAAGTGAAATAAAAAAAATATACTAACCCAGATACAATTTATGGTGAAAACACATCGCAGAGCGCGTAAAAAAAACGATAGCGCCGGCGATCTGAATCGATCAATCAATCGATAATCGATGATACACTCACCTTCGTCTTCACCCATTCACACAGCACGTTCGTGTAAGAGTAGCGCTCGACAGAGGTTGTCTGAAGAAATCAAACCTTTCTCTTTCTCCCTCCTTCCCACCCCGCCCCCTCTTCCCCTCCCATCTCTCACCTCCCTCTTCTCCTCCTCTCGCCACTCTCCTCCCTGCCTAGCCTGGTTCTCCGCCTCCCATAGCCGAGCACATGTGCGGATCACGTCAGAAAAGCGACCCATCAGCAGCACTTTGATAAAGTACACTGCAAAATGAGACGCATACATATACAACAGCAGCGGAGTGGGATACTGACGGAAGGAGTGTTCGTAGAGGTGTGGCGATATGGATCCGCCAGCGGGAAGGCGCAAGCACGCAGCCACCGCCTCGAATTGGAACAACCAAGACTCGCTCATCGCAGTGAAACCCTACAATAGCTACCATTATCGGAAGATGCAAAATATAATCTTGATTTCGTGTGATGACTAGATTGCACAGAAGCATCGGCGTCAGCGTGAAAGAACAATGCGATTCATTTTCAGCGACAGCGTAGTTCAATGTCTGGCAAAAAGTCATCAATGGAAAGCGAATCGAGTCGACTCGCCACAATCATAGCGTAGTACTTCATCGCTTCGATGTTTCTCTGCCAGTAGGAGATGACGAATATAAGCGAGATGGCCAGCGAGTAGCGAACGCTCATCCAAAGAACAGGCACGTCCTGAACACAATCAATCAGAACATTTCGAAACAAACTCACTGTCATGGTGAAAGCGAACAGCAGCAGCGTAGTGGCGTGTACCGCGATCAGGGCGCCCTGCTGCAATCCGTAGATGGAATGCTGAGAAATCACAATGAACGTGTTCTCAAAATTCGCAAATTCGAGACGTGCAAAATAGTTAGTGTTATTTCACTTTTGCTGACACGTGACACATGGTCGCACCCACCCTGGTGTCTACGTAGAAGTCGGCAAGGGCGACGTTGGATAGACGGCGCACTTCCTCCGCCGCGTCACTCGGACAAGGCGGCTGCAACAGCCACCATAGCTGATACAATCAATCAATCGCTTATCCGCAATCGTTATATCTGAATATGGCAACACAATCATATGAAAACACAATCACGTGTTGTCATATTCAGATAGATGTCATATTCAGATAGCTCGATATTCCAATGGCTTCGAATTTGGACTCTTCGAAGTGCTTGAGCTCACCATCCGAAATTGTAGCCATTTCAATAACACCCACCACACTTTGCTGGAAGGGACCGTTGATCAGCAGATGACGGAACCATCTGAGAAACGCGCCACAAATGAACTGCGTCGCTGGTGCCTAAATCAGAAGATGCAGTCTCAACTGCATTCCACATCATGGTGAAACGGACATTGTCACCCAGTACAGTACACTCTTGAACTACCGTAATCGACGCCCCGCATGCCCACCTCACCTGGGTGGTTTGAACTTAGGCGAGGGCCTCATCGACATAGTGGACGACTTGCTGCACATCGAACACCTTCATCTGATTCAAACGTATTTACAATCACATGAATTCTAACAGTTCGAGATATTACATGGCCGCGAACCAAATCATATGTGCATTACCAAAAACTCAATAACATTTACGTAAACTTTATTTCAATTAATCTTGTAACATTAGAAAGGAAACGATCAAAACGTTGCAACAAGTGAACAATGAAAAGAATAAGAAACGAGATTGAAACGAGTAAGAAAACGTATGAGTATCCAATATCCAAAATGAAACATGTGAGATAACAGAAAACAGTAGTGACATCTGGGCAACCTACTCTTTCTTCGCCTTCTCCACAATCTGTCCCTGCTCATTCTTCTGCTCCTTCTCCCTCTGCTGCTCCTCGAACAGACAGCCACAGCGGTAGATGACGTACGGATACCACCACATCAAGTAGCACAGCAACATACTGAAGAACAGGGAGTCTGAAACAATTATAGTAAGTAGATAATCCAAAAAAGATAACAATCCGAACAGGGGGGATTTCACTCACAGAGCTCGCCTTCACCAGCCGCCAGCTTTGCGCAGATCTTGTAGATGCCACGCTTGGCAGCGACGGTAGAGACGATAGCACAGCACAGACAGCCCGCCTAAATCAGCAATGCATCACTCGACCGACAATTCTTGACCACTACCGATTATTTTATATTATTTCATTCCTACCTAGCAAATCTAGCTGCAAAAAGAGGATTGATAATCTCACCACGAGAACGGCATATAGCTTCATGGCGTGGGCGCTGCGCCACCAGAACAGAGCGGCCATCGAGCACATCACCATAGCACACACCACCACCGAGGGCTGGTGCGGGCGAGCGGCGCCAGCCGGGTTCTGCTCTACCAGCCACGGAAGCAGCAAGCCGGCCAGCGCCAAGAGGTGGACGACGAAACAGGCGGCGTACTGTAAGCATCGACGCACCCATTCATCCAACACTGATCCTATACAGGTTTTTCCTAGTTTTTTCCTAGTTGGTTTTTGCTAGAAAGATGAAGAAGAGCACTGGACAGACTCACCCACGTGTCGACCCGATCGCCGATGAGATGGGTGGTGGCGTAGCCGCGCGGGCGCTCCTCCCGCACAGCCTGCAAAACACGGGTGCCTGCCAGTTTATTCGGAACAAATCGGGAATCGTCGTGAGTAATTGAAAGTATTCCAACAACATTTTGGAAACTTTCTGAGGGCGATTCGGTATAAAAATCGTTTATAAAAGATAACAAGTGTCAAGAAAGCTATTGAACGTGTTTACGTGTTTTGAAGAGAATGAGAGAATGACCACCCACAACTTCCTTCGAAAACCCACTCACCGCTAGCGTCTCTCCGCGCGCCGCGGCCTCTTCCTCCATCGCATACAGCTGGCCGCAGTTGCCCAGCACATCGAAACACCAATTGGCGAGCAGCGCCTTGAAGAACGTGGCTGAAATCGAGACATTCTAAAACCACTCTACTCATCGAGACGATGAACACACTCACCGGCAATCCACATACCCATCGCGTGGTCGTAATCGCGAGGCCCCGGCTGCAGGCTGTTCGGACACATCTCACTCGAGTAGAACACCTGGTACCACCAGTCGGCAGCCAGGAACGACCCCTGCAATGGAGTTGTTCGTCTCTTCCTCTTTTCTCCAACTGACCATGGACAACTTGTAGAGAGTGATGGCGCGGGCGTGTCGCTGCCAGAAGAAGGGCAGGAAGGCGAGCGCCGCGCCGAGCGGATAGCGGCAGCTCCATCCAACCACGGTAATGTCCTGCAAATGATTGCGTATTCTCTCTCTCATCAAGTGCCTTCCCTAAACCATACAAACACTCACCAGCATCCACCCAGCCAGGAAGATGAGCACGTTAGCGAGCACGAGAATGTTAGCGCCAAGCTGAAGAAAAAGTGTTCGGAACGAACGTGGAACATACTGTCACTTCAAAGTACCAATAAAACCACTTTTGTGTCGACGCGGATGAAGATGCCGAAGAGACGGGTGGTGGAGTAGCGCAACGCTGTCTTCGACGATGACGACATCGCGACACGCGGCTGGAAGTGAAATTTGAGAGCATAATAAATCTTTACATTATACAATACATCAACAATAACAATACTGCAATACAATACAGTAACCCAGTCACTATCACTCGCCTCGATCGCATTGAATCCGAGCGGCGCGAGCGGAGTGTTCATCTGATTCGAGCTGATTGTCAAGCAAGCATAACTTTTGAGATATCACATGGCCGCGAACCAAATAAGTAACACACCAATTATAAAAAAACATTGAATGAACTTTATCTCAAACTAAAACGTAACAATGCAACAAATTACACAACAAGTGAGAACAAAATGGATAGCTGGATAGTTCTATCGGTATCTGATCATCTTCTTCCTCTCCTCCTGTCGCATAGAGCTGCGCCGCAGTTGCCGGCCAGGTCGACACACCACTTGGCAAGCACCTGCTTCAACAAGGTGGCTGCAACAGATTGGTCGAACCATCTTCACTCTCTCTCTTTGCCTCTTTACTCTGGTAACATTGGACAACCGCATTGTAGGAGATGGCGAGGTTATCGAAACGCATAATAACGCGCCCAGAAAAAAATGGTTTTGAATAGACACCACTTCACTCACCGACCAGCCAGCATCTGGTGATATCAATATCAGTATCTGGTATCACAGCACCGGCTCGGCAGACGTAGACGGAGGCTGCAAGGTGATCAGCATGCACGCATTCTGGCAACACCTTCCCACCTCAGTGTATTGGTATAGTGACAAAAATCCTAAATGATTGACTGAATTCTACACGCGTTATGATTCGCAGGCAGGCTGACTGTAGAGAAAGAGTTGTAGCAAAACTCGTCAGCGGATCCGAACCCGCGACCCGTGATTGTCAGGCGAAACTTCAACCAGTTGCGCCATAGAAGCAATGTCTGATGGCAGCTGATTCTGAGCGACCTCACTGCGTTTATGGAAAAGAAATGACGGTCATTTCTTATCAATTTCTGGTGGAACGTAAGCTCGCGAAAACATAAAAGCTCTTAGTTACCGTATCATCCATTTGAAAATTTCGTGCACACCATGGGTAAGCTAGTGGGTTTTTTTCAATTTTTTGTAGTCAAGGAGGTGGTCGATGTAGTACATGTGCATGAAGTGCAGCGCGCCCAGCGCCTCCATCTGAAACACAGAAACACTCATAATCAGACTGAAGACAAGTGCTTCAAGCTTCAAGATATCACATGGCTGCGAACCAAGTCATAAACCAAATTCGGTCGTCGGTCCAAGATCTAATATCAACAAGATACACTTTATTGCAACTTTCCACAACATGAAACAACAACGACCGAAAACACGTTAGCGAACAAGTAACAATGTATGGTAACAATGTATGGTAAACAAAGTGATGCGTAGAGAAAAGTTGTTTTGTTTTTGAAAAGTGGAACTATGCGAAATGTAATTCAAGAATTCAACTCATACCTATTAGTGGGCCAAGTTACTTAGTCCAATTCGTCCTCCAGCAGATTGTTATTGAGGTCCCAGCATAGTGTTACGGTGACTCCCTGCTCCTGCTCTCTCTTCTCCATCTCCTGCTGCTCCTTCTTCTCCCGCTCCTCTCTCTCCGCCGCGAACAGGCGACCACAGCGGTAGATTGCATACGCGCACATCGCAAGGGCACAACATTGCGCAACATGGAAGACGAGATCTGAATGAATATGCATTATCCGCGCTCCCAAAATCTTCCCTTGTTTTTCACTACTACCAGTCGGAGTCGCTGACGGACAGGCCGTTTTTTATACATTAGGATACTCACATTTCCCTTTACAGCCGTCCAGGAAACTCGGAACCATCGAAGGCGACACTACAGCCACACATACCACCTAGACAGTCGATTAAAAGGCAAGAAGAGAAGGGCGAACTCACCAATACAATACTGTAGACGTACATCGCGTAGACGTTGCTACGACAGAAGAAGCCAGCAAAGACGACCGACACGAGACGACAGTACCACGCAAAGTCGGTGGTGAGCTGTAAGCATCGAAGAATCATCATACTCATACCTTTACGGTGTTCTAATTATTTGGTTGCGTATTGAAGGCATGAATTAACATTCATCGGTAAAAAAATATACGCACCCAGAGACAATTCATGGTGAACACATCGCAGAGTGCGTAAAAAGCGCAAGCGCCGGCGACCTGAATCGATCGATGACAATCGATGATCGATAATGTACTCACCTTCGTCTTCACCCATCCGCACAGCACGTTCGTATAAGAGTAGCGCTCGACCGGGGTCGTCTGAAGAAATGACACTCTTTCTCTTTCTCTCTCTCTCGCGTTCCCTCCCTCTCTCTCTCTCTTTCTCTCTCTCGCGTTCCCTCCCTCTCTCTCGCGTTCTCTCCCTCTCTCTCTCTCTCTCTCTCTCTCTCTCTCTTTCTCTCTCTCTCTCTCGCTACTCTCCCTCCCCCCTCTCTCTCTTTCTTTCTTTCTCTCTCACCTCCCCCTTCTCTTCTGACCACTCTCCTCCCTCCGCCCTCGCCCTATCCTCCGCCTCCCACAGTCGAGCGCATCCGTGAATCACGCCGAAAAAGTGGAACTTGAGTTGCACGAAGATCAGGACTACTGAAAGGAGACATAGGAACCATATCCATATCGCCAACATCATAAACCCTAGGATAGTGAAGGAAACGCACCAGCCTGTTTCCTGAAGTAGTGCCACATAAAACCGTCAGAGGGAAGACGACCAGCCATCACCATCAAGTCATCACATCGGAACAGAGACGGCTCGATAGTCGACAAGAAGAACTGAATGGCGATGCACTCCCACACGTTGGCATAATCATCCGAGTTGTGAGACAAAACTGTGTCCAAATCGCGCACCATAATCGTAGAGTAGTTCTTCACCGCTTCCCAGTTCCTCTGCCAGTAGGAGAAGACAAAGACGAGCGAGACGGCTAGAGCGAAGCGAGGGCTCACCCAAAACACGGTCGCGTCCTGAAATGTGATCAATCAATATCACCGATTGGGAAATCGATAGACTCGTTCACCGTTATTACAGCGGCGAGCAGCAGCACTGGAATCGCGTGCATCGCAAACAGAGCGCTCTTCTGCAATCGTAATGTGAAAATGAAATTGTAAGTAACCCCTTGTCAACACATCTCCTCTTTTTTTTGTCCTTATATGACACTCTGCGTTTTTGAACACTCTGCTCACATTCGAGTCACATGCGAGAGGTTGAAACAAGTGTGGACAATCATGATTTCAACAATTTTGAAATGATGAAATGTTTAAAAAAAATCTTCGTATTTTTCAAATTATATTCAGTGGTTTGTCAAATCTTGTTTTTGAAAAGAAAACAATACGTTTTCTACACGACGACGCCAGTATTTTCCTATTATAACTTATCAGTGCGTTCCACAGACCGTCGCACGCTTTTGCTATCGCAAATACCGTGGTGTGTTAACTATTGATAGCTAAAGCGAATCCCCTCCTTCTCCTTCACACCCTGGTGTCCGTGTAGAAGGACGTTCCGGCGATGGTGTAGGTGGAGAGGCGGCGCGCCTCGTCTGCCGCGCTAGGAGAAGGCTGGAGAGAGGCAACATACACTATAGCCGATAGAAGGAAAACAGAAAACAAAGAGAGCCACCCACCTTCTTGAAAAGCGTCTGCATACTCAGGACAAAAACAAGAATTGAATTCAGCTTGCCTGTTAGTCCCTAGAAAGTGAACACTTTCGAAAAAAAAACGTTTTCGAATCATGAAGACGTCATTGCTTTCTTTTTAGTCACTCTACGGAAAAAAAACGTCCGGTTTGGTCGCAAACACATGTGTAGATCGAAGGCTACAATCGACACCTTGCCTACATTCTTCCTCTTCATCCACCCGCTTACCGGAGTGGTCCGAAAATGGTCGAGCATCTGGTCGAAGCACTGCACGACGCGCTGCTGCACGTCCAGCGCATCCATCTGATCCAATTGATTAGAAGCGCACGAAATTCGAGCAGTTCCGAGATATTACATGGTCGCGAACCAAATAATCACGTCACGCATAGCTTCAACATCATCTGCGTACACTTTATTCCGACTTTGAAAAAAAACAACAAAGAGAGCAAGAACAACAGTTGAACAAATAAAAATAATAAGCACGTGAAATGGAGACTAAAACAACTGAGTGATGAGAGGTAAGAAAGTTGAAAAGTATACCATATGATGCGAGTCCGGTAAATGATTTGATATAAAAAAGTACGGTATAACAGAATGAAACTAAAAGCATGTTCAAGAATATAACAAGAGCAAACGAGTAGTGATCAACCTACTCCTTCTTTTTATCCTCCTTCTCCCTCTGCTGCTCCTCGAACAGACAGCCACAGCGATAGATGACGTACGGACCCCACCACGTCACGTAACCCGACACAAGACGGACGAACAGTTTGACTGAAACAATCATAGTGGTGACATGAGAAAAAGTATTCTCCGAAAAAGGAGACGATGAGTTGATGACTGAGAAAATAATGAGAACATGAAAAGTGGGAGAGAAAGAGACACTCTCTCACTCTCATCACCCACAGAGGTCGCCTTCCCCGGCCGCCAGCTCCGCGCACATCTTGTAGATGCCAGTCTTGGAAGAGATAGAGTCGACGGCAGCACACATCAAGCAGATAGTCTGAAACAGCAAAACGTTTTGCTTCTCCTGATCCAAGTCTCGATTCTCCCACTTTCCTCTTCTAATTCTAGTCGTAAACCTACTATTTCCAAAAAAAGTCTCATAAGATAGATGTGCTTCCATTAGATTCAATGTTCTCACAATGAGTGCGGCATACAGTTTCATGGCGCGCGCGCTGCGCAGCCAGAACAGAGTGACCACCGCGCACTCCAGCACAAGAACTGCCACCGAGGGCTGGAGCGTGCGAACGGCGGAAGCCGGGTTCTGCTCCACAAACCACGGTGCCACACCGGCCAGCGCCAAGATATGGACGATCAAGCAGGCACCGTACTGTAATCATAGTTATGCAACTTTGATTCCAGGAGCATGGACTTATCTCGGTTAGAATGTGCTCTCCCTGTTACACTCACCTTGGTGGGCACCCAGCCAATGAAAATCCTCGTCCTGCTGTAGCTCTCGCCACGCACCGCCGCAGGCTGGAAGGACTTCGTTCACTCATACCGAGTCAGTGAATACACAACATTCGAAGTACCGAATACAGCCATGCAGACCTGAATGATGGCCCTGCCAGCTTCCCTCCTCTCATCCAGCTCGAACAGGCAGCCACGATTGTACATCAGATCCATCATCCAATAACACGCCAACAGCTTCATACCGCGCTCTTGAAAACACACCATCAAACTTCTAAAATTGCGGTCAGTCTCTTCGAAACACTTCGGAATTGCTTCCGAAGATACTGACCTCACCTTAAGGAACACACAGCCATTCGGAAACGAACATTGTATGCTCACAACCATTAATTACTAAACCAATAAGCCTAGGACAAGCTCCATATGAATCATATCTTGTTCGCCTTGTACATCTATTCTTGTATGTCACGTCAGATGAACATTATAATAAGTATACTGCTTGACAATATACCCATCCTGGTTCGTCTCTCACCGGGTGCGATGTGCTGAATGTGAGCGTGTGCCGCACTTGCATCGACTTGGCCTGTGCACAGCGCCCACACGCCATACAAGGCAGGCGGGCACAGCTCCAGCGTCATCACCACTCCCTCAACATCATAAAATTACCAACAGGCGATATTAATCAATTCATAGATTCTATATCTATTAATGGTAGTCCTACCTATAATCTTGAGTCGGAAAGCAATGTACCCACGATGAGCTTTGAGTAGAGGAGGATAACGACGTGATCACTGCGCCAGTAGCAGTACACTGCAACCATAGCAGCCACTGCGAACCAGCCACAGTCCAGACCAATCAGACACGCGCCCTGAAACCAATAACCCCCGTCTTGAGAAAAAAAAGATAAGGATTACAATACAACTACACCCATACCTGCACACTTGCAGCGATGAGCAGCGCCACAATAGCGTGGATGGCGATGAACGCGGCCACCTAGAAACTACTCATCCTGACACGCCCATGTGACAACCTTGGTGTCGACGTAGATCCACAATCCGTAGAGGAGGGTGCTCGCGTGGCGATCCCTCGCCGTCGTCGCGCCGGGCGGAGGCTGAAATCACTTGCAGGTTAGGAATATCGACTATCTGATTTCACCAGTGTTCTTTTATTACACCAGTGCAGTAATCAGTCTACAACGCCACTCACAATGCACAGCGCTGGCGGCTCCAGGAGACACCCGTCCATCTGCAACATTTTCAAAGTTCAATTATCAATAACATACTCATTCAAGATATCAAACGGTCTCTCAACCGGAAATACACCACAAGTGTAATGAAAACCCACAACAACAAACTTTATGCCAACAAACAACGCAACAATAATCAGTACTATAACAATAACAACTCCTCGCCTCCTCGTTTCCCTTCTACGCCTGCTGCACGCTGTTCTCCTCCATCCTGGAATGCATCTCGGCCCAGTGAGCCTCCTGCTGGGCAGAGAACAGACAGCCGCATCGGTACACCACCTGACTGCACCACAGACACACCAGGCTGAGCGGGGTGAGGATGAGGAACGCGCCTGGAAACGGTCGTTCAGGAGGCATTGTGGGTAGTTTCCTCGTCTTACCGATATTGTCCGGGAGACGGTGGCGGTCAGGGTTCTCGTTGTTAATCGCCGACGCATGACCCAGATGGCCGATGAACGCGACCAGAGAGAGAACCTGCAAACGTCTCTCACATTCTCGTGTTAACCTTCGATTTCATTGCTGCACTGCATCACGTCTTCTTGGGCGAGCGAGAACATCGACCCATCTCTCTCTCTCTCTCTCTCTCTCTCTCTCTCTCTCTCTTTCCCTCTCTCTCTCACCATCAGTCCCGCCATCGCCTTCAGTCCGTCGGCGCTGCGCAGCCAGAACGCGGCGCATCCGAGGGCAGTGAGGAATGCAGGCAGCCACGTGCCCAGCACGTTATGCACCTGCAGAGTATTTTCGATGGGAGTAGTTATAACATTTAAAAAAAACAGAAGATTTGGGAATGGGAAAAAACAGTGTCGCTTGCGACCTGTGTTATGCCACTTACTTAGCCACTATGAATTTCCGGGGATGGAGCCCTGGAGTCCCGTTTCCACCCACCGTGAGAAGAATGCAGGCATAGATGAAGAAGAGAAAGTGCAGCACCACAGAAGCAGTCAACTTAAACGAAACGGGAATGGTAAACCCACAATATCCAAATGAAACATCTCACTCATGTCAACATAGGAATCAAAAATATGTACAACAGTAACTTCTCCCTAACCTGCGTGTCAACGGTCCACTTGAAGATCCTGGTAGTCGAGTGGCGCATCTCAGCGAGTGACAGACGGAGGCGGCGGCCAGCCACCGGCAGAGAAGACACCAGCACAGAGCGCTCGGCCGTCTGAAAAAGCGCGTTCCAATAGTTCTCTCTCACTGTTTGGGACTGCGATATAAACACCATGTAACTGGATAACTCGAATTTACAAAACAGTGAGATAAAACAAATAAGAAAGCCGACCGCGTTGAGGTAGTCCGGAGGCGGGGGCGGGGCGGTGGCCGGCTGCTGGTAAGGGTGACCCATTGTAGACAGTACAGTAACCCTGAATGGTATTAGAAAACATAATTGCAAACATCGAGATATTTCATGGTTTCATAACCAATCATCACCACAGCATGATCCTCGCCTCACAACTACACAAAATTCATACCGAAAATTTACAACAGAACAATACAACAAGATCAAAATAACCGGGATAACATATATATCGGGCTCTTTCTCTCTCTTTCTCTCTTAGCAGTCTTAGCTCCCACTTTCCCCTCTCTAGCGGGGCAGCTGGGCGCCGCTCCTCCTCTGCCTGTTCTCTCGCTCGAAGACACGCGCGCAGTCCCACACCACACCCGCACTCCACCACGACAACAGCCACAACACAAAGAGCAGCACCAGGGTGACTGGAAAGGCATCACCTCGCTCACCAGCCGCCGACCGTGTCTTCTACCCCCGTTCGGTGACATACCATCTGTTCAATTACCTCTCCCAGGTATTCGACCGAACGTTTCACGCATGACTGGAGGCGCACAGGGACAGATCCATCCACTCACCGAGGTCGTTGACGCCGCCCACGTAGGCGTCGACGGAGACGACGCCCAGCCACACGCCTACCACCACCACGTAGACGAACAGCATCATCAGCAGGTAGACGTACTGCGACAGAGACAGTTAGATTAAGTGGCGTGATCAATATGAGTCTATAAGCATCAGCATCACCTGTGTATGCATTTTGGGAAAAAAACACAATGAGTAAAGGTGTACAGGTGTATAAATATCACTTTGTTACGTTTGAGCGATTGACAATCAAGATCACCTGATAAACCAGAGTACAAATGTTATATATGCTAATAAATGAGACGTTTAGGTAAGCACAATAGTTGCATTCTTTAAACTAAAATGCAGGTATGAATATCAATTTCGATGATGTTCGTGGACTGACCATGAGAATGGCGGACATCTTGAATGCGCACGAGCTGCGCTGCCAGTAGAACAACACCAGCAGGGCAGACACCACCAGGGACGGCGTCGCGTAGATACCCTAGGGTAATAGTTAGGGTCAGTCTTTGCGAACATATATCAGAATTATAAGTAGTCCCGTGTCCCAAGTAATGATTCGATGTCGTTTGAAGCGACGGGCATTTTTCATATTGCCATATCATCATCAAGTTTTTCTTGCCGTGAATAAAAAACACGTTCACTATGTGACAGCGGCAGTGATTTGGCAGATTGCAGCCTCTTGTTCTCGACTTGACATCAACGTAACCATAAAATTAGTACCTTATTAAAATGTATTAAACACAACTTACAAAGCGAATGATGCTGCCGAGAGAGACGAAGAGAAATCCGTGCACGATGAGACAAGCGGCCTTCTGCAAGCAACGATCGATAACGGCGATTGCGAAATCGGTTTGGAATGAGGAGACATTGCGAAATAAACGATAAAACGGATCTCACCTCCGTCACATTTAAAATAATTTCTGAATCATTATAGCGACCAGGCTTAATCAAGAATAGTTGCAAAAGTCCTCGCCGACTAGCACTAGACCACTACTTCATACTCCAATGCGACCTATTTTACCAGAGTCCAAAAATGAGATATGCAACTTGTCACAATATGAAAACACTAACAATAAAGACAGAAAACAATAACAATGCCCACCTCGGTGTTGCACTCCCAGCAGAGGAGCCTGGAGGTAGGATGGACATGGACGGGAACGGCGAAGCGGGGGCCGCCCGCCGACACCTTCGGGCCGTCCGCGCCGCCCATCGGAGAGTCCGCATCCAGAGGAGGCGCCGACGCCACCAGCGGCTGGAAACATTGCAACTATACAATCCTCATGGTCCCATGATCAACTCAATTCACCTCGTTGAGAAAATTGCACTGCTTACTTTGCTGGCTCATTTGTCTTCGCAAGTCTGAGTGAGTGCTGAAATCGGGATTAGCATTTTCAATTATCTACGACCTTCAAGCGACGGTTGACTATCGCTTTTTGCGGTTACGAGTTGATGAGTAACTTGTCAGGGAGACTGACCTACTATAGTCTCGGCCGCCCGTTTTAGAGCCACCCGCATACACGCATTCGTGTCTTAAACCGTTTGATGATCGCCTGATCACATCTGATTTCATATATATTCTGTCGCCATGTATTTCTACTATATTTTATTGACCGCACTTCCACTCGCCTCAGCCAGAAACAAAACAAAGATATCGGTGGAACAAGCTGCGTTATTGCAAAAGCCACAAAAGCTGCATGATGTTCGAGGAAAGTTGAATTTATTTTTTATAATAAGTTCCATGATTTTTCAGAAAACCTTCGCATTAGTAAGAGTTTATTGACGGAAGATTTCTGTGAAAAGACAGGTAACTTTACAATTTTTTCGAATGTGAAAATTGTGATACGTCATACGTTTCAGATCGGGACAGCGATGCAGCGTCGCTTTTCTCAACACAAGTTTGCTGTAAAAATGAAATTGAAACTATTACTACACCATTGATCGAAGATCTACTTGAAACGAATGCAAAACTAGGAGACTTGTCGCGGGTTCGTTGTTACAAAGAACAAAGCAAGACGAGACGAAATCCATGGTGTTTTCTTTCAGGAAGTTCAACTACATGCCCAGCACTATTACGGAATCGCATTCGAGGTAAATAATAACACTAAAAAAATTAAATATGACAAAAAAGTCAAATAAATGAAAAAATCAAAAGCGAGGCGAGGACGAAATATAGGCGAAAATGGGCGGAGCTTTCAGTATTTAGGAGTACGCACTTCACCAGCACTGAGATACACTACATTGCTAAATACTCACGATAGATATTTAACTTTTCAATTTATATTATATTTTAGGTGATCATATCGCGCTCACCCTTTGCGTCTTCTTTGCGCATGAAGAAGCCGAATGTGTGCAAGTTCCGAGTGCACGAGCTACACGTGCTCATCTACGCGACTCCCCAAGATGTGGGTGAACATATCTCAAACCAAATACAATAATTTATTCGGCACACTAATCAATGATGATATGTTAGAACATATTCATCGCCCAAAGACCTAATAGGATATAAGAGTTGCAGTACGACCCGAACAATCTGCTGGCAGAGGATCTGATGGCCGGGGTGGACTACCGGGATCCACTGGGAATGAGTGTGTCCCCGCTGGTGCGGCGGTTCTTCGAGAGGGGATCGCATGCCGAGAATGCGGTGGTGGACTACCAGGACACGGTGGTCGAGACACAGACAGTAGAGACTGCATGTGAGTGATAGGTGGTCGAGTGAGACTCTCTTATTGTGTTCAGTGATCGCCCCCGCGACGAATGAAAGCCGTGTGACGCGGCAGGATCAGTGCGCTTGGAGGATCAGCGGTACCGTCTCTCTCTCCTCTCTCTCTCTCTCTCTCTCTCTCTCTCTCTCACTACTTCCTTGCAGCCAACCCCGCCACCTCCATCACATGGCAGACAGTGGAGTGCTGCAACGAGGATCTCGGCTCGCTGATGCGCGACGCATTCAACAACTACGGAAACGTGCAGAGACTGGGAGACCTGGCTAGGGTGATTCAACTCTTTTCAACTTACTAGGGTATTCACGTCGGGTTATAAATTAGTCATTCATTACTAATGAAAGTTTGATAGTAATAAATTTCATTTATTACTAATGAAAGTTTACAACTCGTTCATTAGTCATTCATCATTACGATTTCCTACTACTAATTTAGCACTAATAAACTAGTAATAAAATTTTACCGGAGTACCTCTTGTAAATCATATTTTCGAATTTTTCCCAAGTATTCAAGATCATTTCGAAATGTCTAGCTATCCATTCAGAACGCGTTGCAAAAAAAAATAGACTGACAGTACCTTCGTTTGCTCAATCCAAAAAAGAAGGAATTATCGTTTCGCAGGCAGTGCAGCGTGTGTCGCAGCAGCGCTACGGTCTCTCGTTCGAGTCGATCGTCTCCCGATCGGACTTCGCCACCGCGTCCCACTACCACGGACTGTGGACGTGCAAACTGCACGGAGGAGGGTGGTACTATCAGCTGTGGGCCACGCCGCGACAGGTGAATCTCTCCCCATCTCTCTTCCTCTCTCCCTCTCTCCCTCTCTCCCTCTCTCCCTCTCTCTCCTCTCTCTCCCTTTCCCTCTCTCCCTTTCTCCCTCTCTCTCCTCTCTCCTCTCTCCTCTCTCCTCTCTCTCTCTCTCTCTTTCTCTCTTATCTTATTTCAGTACAACGCCTTCGACCCATCCACCGAAGACCTGTTCTCCGACCTGGATAGGGAGGAGCGACTGGGGTCGACTGCCCTGGCGGAGAGACCGAGGCTCGGAATATACGGGGAAGACCCGGCGGTGGGGGGTCAGTCAATCACTATCTTTTGTGTATCTACTGAACCATCATTCAATAATCGGTTACTGTATACAGTCTATCAAGAAAGCCATGTTCGCTATGTCTTTCGGGTGACAGTATAACGGTATAAACAGAAATAGAGTGTGTGAGAGAAAGAGGGAGTCAATGTCTTGCAGACGACCCGTCCATCCAACCGGCGCCCTTCCACTCCCGGTTCTACACCAATGGAGGCGCGGGGGCGGGGCCTGCGACTCTGCCCGAGGGGACCAACTGCGACGCCCCGAGATGTGTTGCATACGCATACGAATACACTGTAGAAAGTATACTTGTAGGTAAATTGTTTCTAAAGTTCACGCCATTTTTCTGGAGAATTGGAGAGAACGTTATAGCGCAACACGTTTCACCGCAACAATTTCACTACAACAGTCACCTTCATGTTCCAATTTTCGTCTTCCTCGCTTTCCACAAAATTCATTCTTGACAATGTTTCTCATGAGCGCGGGCAGTTTATGTTTGTGTGAGTCGTCATACGTTTTACTTTCTCCATTTCACTCTTACACTCACGAACACACCAATGTCATTGATGGTGAAAAAGACAACGAGAAGAAATGATAAGAAAACAACAATCAAGAATGTATGTTGTGCGCATCGCCTTATGTTTACCTCGAACATTCCTTGCTCCCAACCCAATCTCCCATACTTTCAAACCTTGACGATTCACAATCAAGGAACAGGTAACAGAAAGCGATCGAAGTTATATGCATTAAGAAATGGAGACGTGTTCTTGTGAAATAATCATGTGAAATGTGAAAAGTGATGAATCAAGTCAATTGATTTCGAAACGCCTTCGAAAGACGACCCAACGTGTTCCGAAGACGTTTTGAAGGGGCGGTTTCGAAGAGACGGACCACTGATCCCCTCTAAACCTCTTAATTTCTTCTTTAGGCATGCGCTGTTGCAACGCTGGTCTGTCCCGGCTCATGCACACTGCTCTATACGATCTACAGGTTACGTTTCACACACGTTTCAAATAAAAGTATACGTGCTCCAACTAATCATCCACCATCTTTTTTTCGCGATCAGCATTGAAACGGACGAATCTTACACTCGGTCATTCTGATAGATGATACCAAGGGGGGTCTTGCAGGGCTCGCCGCGATGGACCGCGTCACCCAAGTCGTATGGAGTGTTGTCAGGGGTATGCATCTCTCTCTGTCTCTCTCTCTCTCTCTCCGTCTCTCTCTCTCTCTCTCTGTCTCTCTCTTTCTCCACTCTTCCCCTTTACCAATCGATAATCAGCTGATCGAGCATCGCGCGGAACTGGAGTACAAGATGTCATTCGAGTCGATCGTCTCCCGATCGGACTTCGCCGTGCGATCATACTATGCGGGTGACAATGTGTGCAAGTATACGGATGGAGGAGTGTACATGATGGTGAGAAAGGGAGAGAGAGAGAGAGAGAGAGAGAGAGAGAGGGGGAGAGAGAGAGAGAGAGAGAGAGAGAGAGGGGGGGAGAGAGAGAGAGAGGGAGAGAGAGAGAAAGAGAAAGAGAAAGAGAAAGAGGAGAAAGAGAAAGAGAAAGAGGAAAGAGAAAGAGGAAAGAGAAAGAGAAAGAGAAAGAGAAAGAGGAAAGAGAAAGAGGAAAGAGAAAGAGAAGAGAAAGAGAAAGAGAAAGAGGAAAGAGAAAGAGGAAAGAGAAGAGAGAAAAGAGAAAGAGAAAGAGAAAGAGAAAGAGGAAAGAGAAAGAGAAAGAGAAGAGAAAGAGAAAGAGAAAGAGAAAGAGAAAGAGAAAGAGAAAGAGAAAGAGAAAGAGAAAGAGAAAGAGAAAAGAGAAAGAGAAAGAGAAAGAGAAGAGGAAAGTAAGAGAAAGAGAAAGAGAAAGAGAAAGAGAAAGAGAAAGAGAAAGAGAAAGAGGAAAGAGAAAGAGAAAGAGAAAGAGAAAGAGGAAAGAGGAAAAGAGAAAAGAGAAAGAGGAAAAGAGAAAGAGGAAAGAGAAAGAGAAAGAGGAAAGAGGAAAGAGAAAGAGAAAGAGAAAGAGAAAGAGAAAGAGAAAGAGAAAGAGAAAAGAGAAAGAGAAAGAGAAAGAGAAAGAGAAAGAGGAAAGAGGAAAGAGAAAGAAAGAGAAAGAGAAAGAGAAAGAGAAAAGGAAAGAGAAAGAGAAAGAGAAAGAGAAAGAGAAGAAAGAGAAAAGAGAGAAAGAGAAAGAGAAAGAGAAAGAGAGAGAAAGAGAAAAGAGAAAGAGAAAGAGAAAGAGAAAGAGAAAGAGAAAGAGGAAAGAGAAAGAGAAAAGAGAAGAGAAAGAGGAAAGAGAAAGAGAAAGAGAAGAAAGAGAAAGAGAAAGAGAAAGAGAAAGAGAAAGAGGAAAGAGAGAAAGAGAAAGAGAAAGAGAAAGGAGAAAGAGAGAAAGAGAGAAAGAGAAAGAGAGAAAAGAGAAAAAAAAAGAAGAGAGGAAGTGAGAGAGAGAGGAGAAACGGAAAAAAGAAACCACGTGGAAGTGTGAAATGACATCGAGTTGGTCGATACGTTTCAATCGTTTCAAAATCCGACATGAAATTCTTGACGTGATTGGAGAGACAGAAGTAGGAGAGAGAGGGAGAGGGAGAGAGATCCCCTTGTATAGGTCTACGCCACCCCCCGCAACTACCCGACCACCTTCTCCTCTTCCGTCTACTCGCCCTTCTTCAGCCTGTCTTCCATGAGCCACTCGGCGCCGACTCGCCATATCTGCCCGTCATGAGGAAGGTGGACTTTGATTTGACAATGAGAATATTCAATCAGATTCTTTGTTTTCCAGACTCACACTCCTCTGGCTATCGGCGCCGATGGTTACCCGGTCGGCGCACACTGCGGGGACGCGTTCGCAGGTCAGCCTCTCAAGCGCATCCACGCTCTCTTCCTTCTCAATCCAATCACTCACTCTTTTTCATTTTCTCACACAATTCTAATAATGTTTGTGAGCCTCTGGTCTCTCCAGAGATTCCAAGCGTCCAAGCCTTCTTCCTTCTTTACCACGATCCTAGCTTTGCCGTGCCTCGTCTCTCACACGATACTACTATCCACTGTTTCAAATGATGTAGAAACGTTTACAATCAGTATGCATGTTCGCGCAGTAAACCAGTAACACTGTAGTATCCAATGTGGCGTTTCAAATGATACAGTACCTTTCACAATGTGTCCCACCCTCTCCCCCCAGGTTCGCGTTGCTGCTCGGCCACCCTCTTCTCTGTCATGCACTCTGCTCTGGAGGGAGAGAGGACGGGCGGAGACTTCAATCCATACGACCTGAGGGCAACTCGCTGAGGTGGGTCCACTTACTAAAGGAGCAGAATCAAGACAACGTTTCTTTCAGTCTTAATGTTAGAATAGTGAAACGTATTATTCAATCCGTAAAATATGATTGATTCAAGATCCTGGAGGACGCAGCGGAGGACTACTTCGGAACGTCGTTCGAGTCGATAGTGTCCCGGGACGACTTCATATGGCGGTGGGAGAATCACTCCACCCTCTTTTTTCTCTCTTTTCCACTTCACATTCCCGACAACTCACAGTTTCTACAATAGACATCAATGCAGACGCAATTAAACAGACAACAATGTAGAAATCATGGAGTTCCAGTTCTGCCTACCTGGGCGACCTTACCTGCAAGTTCCGGTACGATGGATACTACGTGCTCGCCTATGCCAGTCCTGTAAGGGGTGAGTAGGGATGAATCACAAATATGGACATAGCTTTCGAAAACACGAAATACACGAAACCATACGATTGCATCACTATCACCTTTCGGTACGTTTCAGCGTGCAAGTAAATAGAATAAGTTTGTATAACAAACAATTTAATCCTTAGCTTGGCATGTAATATACGAAATACTTAATATTCATTACACATTACAGTACCCGCTTCACAACGCGTCACAAGCGGACTATGGAGAAAGGTGAGTAGAGTTATAACATCGACAAGTCGCTCGCTGTTGGGTAAATCAGAGAAAGAGAGAGTCGGAGAGTCGCGGCTATGAGATGGGGGTGAAACAAGAGATTGGGTTAATGAGTAGAGCGTCGTATTCGAACTGCGAGTGAGGTATGTAGATCGGAGTCGCATTCTGGCGCAGGCTATGAATGCAATATTTTACGTGTTATGTTTCACGCTCACACCAAAAGAAAAGGGCACAAATAACAACTAATCGGCGACGTTGTTTTACAATCACATGCCAATAGCAATTATTAAAAAATTGATCGACTCGATTTCATTTTTTTTCGCTCGCAGATCGACACCCACTGCGACATGTCCAATCTCTCGGGAAATGTGTGCTGCAACAGCAGAGTGCAGGTGCCTTTCTCTCCTCTCTCTCTCCCCCCCTCTCTCCCTCTACCCCCCCTCTCTCTCTATCTATCTCTCTCTCCGTCTTTCCAGTCCGAGATGTTGCGAGCTGCCGATCGGGTGATCAGTGAGCGCGGATTCCAGAGGGGCAGAAACACTGGAGATGTGGACAGGATCGCTACAGTGAGAGAATAAAATATTCATTTCAACACCAATGAGGAAATCGTGTATCAAATAAGCATCTCTTCGAATTTATATCCGAAAAAATCCGAATGCGTTGTAAGACATTCGCAAGTAATTCAAACTAGTTTGAACTAACGTGGAGGCGAATCTGAGAGACTGAGAGTATCACAACAAGGCATGTCAGGAGTAGTTTGCATATCCTCATTCAGGCCATCCATCGCTCGATCCAGTCCAGCCACCGTACCACGTGGGAGGTAATCGTGTCGAGGAGCGAGTTCACCATGGGCAGCAGGCTGTTCGGAGAGAACTACTGCAAAGTGAGTATTCGGAAGACTAAGAAGTCGTTGAATGGAACAGTGCGCGGTTGGATAAATCATTAGTGCACACAATTGAATGCAATGTTGTGTGAGTGGTATGTTTCACGCTTATGTTAACAAGAAATATAATTCATTATGATCAATCATAATTCGTGTATTTTTCTCACACCCCAGCGCATGATTCGATCACAATTATTTCAATACGTTTCACGCAAACATCATAGAAAAATAACAATTTTGTTGAATGATAAAGAATACCCAGATCCACTGAGATTTGAGAATTGCTTATTATATATTATACCACTCTAACATTACAGATCGGCTACGACGGCTATCAGCTATTCGCATTCGAGTCATCCACACAGCTGCCGCCATTGTCGGGTACGGTAGGGAATACTGCATTTACTATGACAGTCCCACCCCAGAATTTGTCCTCAATAGACCGTTGGAGGAAAGATACCAAGACATGTTTCTGTTTCAGACTTCGTGGACCCTGTTCCGCCGTCCCCTCCAGCTGCCGCCTTCTTCCCCGCTGCATCTGGTGTCTCCGGACTGGGAGCAGCAAGTGCGGGGGCGGCGGCTGCGGGAGCTGCGGGGGCGGGCAGTCCGTTCGCGTGAGTTACAGTTACAAATGATATATATTTCAATGCTAGGCACACATTGCAGTGACACACGCTTTATTTACTGGTCTAGCGGCATCCTCGTAAAGTATCGATTCATATCAAGTTCGATAATGTGTTAAAATTAAATAATCAAAACACGCTTATCGCTTATGTTTCACACTCGACATAATTGCGCACGGCACACATTGTATTCAATTCTTTCTTTTTCTATTTGCTCATAAATTAGTATTACCAATCGTATTTCGTCGCTTTGCAAAACATTTTGCAGCCAATGCAGTGTTTTGTCTTGTCTGATGCGTATATCTTTGTTGCAGTGCGCTGCAATGCTTCCCAGCTGATTCCTTTGTTGTCACTCCTACTGGAGAAAGAAGGATGGACGAACTGAGGGAGGGAGAGTATGTGCTAGTAGAAGGGGAGGGGGAGGTGAGTGATAAGGAGAGAGAGAGAGAGAGAGAGAAAGAGAGAGAGAGAGAGATTCCAGCCAGTCTTCTCTCCTGTTCTGCTGTGGATGCACCGCGAGCCCTCTCGTCCAGCTGTCTTCATTCGAGTGCAGACGGAAGGAGGAGAAGTGGAACTGACCGAGACACACTTCATACACAGGTAGGTATAAGAGTGTCGATAACTCTCACGAACGCTAGTTGACAAGCAAGAAATTCGCTAATTTCTCATATGGGCTATGATTGCTTTCCTATTGTCAGGTTTTGGCCAATTTTGCTAATAGGTGATGGTTGAAACGTATCATATATGCTATATAGTATGAAGAGTTCAGAAATAAACATTTTTGGGACACTTGTTCAAAAAAGTAGCCATTACGACAAAAGTTATCAAAACTCTTGTTGCAAACAGTGCAAAGCAAACTGCAAACTTTGCAGGCTCGACTGCTCTACCCTTGCCTTCTCTTTGGTACACGCGGGAAGACTGCGAGTGGAGACTGTGTGTGGGCATATCGAGAGGTGAGTACATTTATTCCCAACCACAGTACTCTTCACTCACTCAGTCACTTTGTCTCCTTGTCTGCCTCGGCGCTTGAGCCAACTGCTGATCGTGATAGCTTGTCCAGTCCTCCTCCTCCTTCTCACCCACCCGTGTCGTCTCCATATCGCGCAGTGTCAAGACTGGCGTCTACGCACCCCTGACAGCAGCGGGCAGTGTGGTGGGTACGGTAGAAACAAATTATACCAGTACCTAAGTATGTAAGTATGTAAGAATTGTAGACGTATCATGTGTTGAGTACTGGGGGAGGTGTGAGTTATTGGTTACGGTAGCGTTCAGGTGGTGAACGGTCACCTGGCGTCTTGCTACGCGGGAGTACAGCAGCACTGGCTAGCCACTACGTTCTTTGTGGTGAGTGCGTTCGATCACTTACGTTTCGCAGACTGTGGAAAAGTACAGTTTTCAAGATGGGATCAATAGACCCGCATTTCCGTGTTTTCTGTATAACTATAGTAGTAGTAGCACATACTATTCTTATCATTCAGACGCTGACCCGTCTACAGCGTCTGCTCCTCTCTCCCCTTCTCCATCTCTTCCCATTATCGATCGATGACGTTACTCTGCCCATGGGAGTGGAACTGTTGCTGGACATTATACATTATGTACTTCCTCAGAGTCTTTGAACTATTCAATATGTTTGCAAAGGTGATTCAAATACGCCTCATATCGATGTTAAACGGTATGAATCGAATGAATCGTTTATCCGGAATCGTTATGTCTGAATATGACAACACAATACACAATCATAATGATATGAAGCATACAGTAGTGCCTAAGATGCTAGATACATAGGCTAACGCCGGGGAAAGACAGTTTGGCTGACGAGGTTAGTGGCGGAAAGACGATACTTGATCGATAATCATTCCTGAACCATTAGAGTACCACTCTTGACGTGTAGAGCTCCGGGTTTTCCTTTGCTTTCATGCCAATCAGTATCTCCTCGCGCCATAGCTGCTTCCACGTGAGAGTAATTCCCGCCGCCTCACTGGAAGGATTCTTGTCGATGACCGAACATTCGGCGGCGGCGGGGCGAAATGAAGACCCGACCGCACGCCGCGGGAAAAGAAGAAGAATTAAACGGTAATGTTGTGATAAATATGGGAGAATTGTTGATTTGGGCTATACTCTTGAAATTTGATTTATTTGTTTTCAGGTTTAATTTATAAAAAAAATCTCTGTTTTACTGACCACATTCGCTTATCACGTTCGCATATGTGTGTCCATGTGGCGCGATTGATCTACTTCGCCTGATCGTTCTCTGCGCGCAAACGATCTACCGAACCCGCGCGGTGCGTGAGAACGATCTACCCCATCAGAGCGAGAGTGGTAAACCCGGTGCGAGTTGCACTCTATGAGCTTCTATCTGCGGGGGCTTGAACACTCCGGTGGTCTTTCACCCCATGAGGGGCACCTAGTTCTTTCACTCTCACCCATAAGGTGTTGTCTTTCATTCTACATACTACATTCATGTGTCTTTCAACCAGGCGGCTAGCCGGTGAGGCATTTGCCTAGCGGAGTGCCCGGACCTCACCACGGGTTCCGCAAATAAATTTTTGAACCGCCGATCCGCGAGGAAAGGCAACAAAACTGCAACTATGCGACGTGATTTGTTGCAAACGTTGTCATGCGTTCTTCGCTTTCTGTGTCTCATTCCATTCTCCTTGGTCAGTTTCTTTTGCGTGGATATTACATTGCGAAACGATCATCGAGAAACAAATACGCCAAGAATGCATGAAAAAGGTTGATTTATCACACAGTCAAAACAAAATGCGTGTGGACTGCTAGTTATTTCACAGCAAGCGCGAATAGTTACAAGCCACAAAAGCGGTACACACGAGCTCCAAAATTTGAAGCGTAACTAAACGTATCGCCGGAACGGTTCATTTGAAAACGATTTTTAATTTCTTTGTGGAGTAAATGTGAAAAAAAACAATTTATTGCACAACTTGCACATCGTCTTCGTTTCAGACATGATCAATCAGTCGCCGTCAAAAAGATGAGAATAAATTTGGTCATTTGGAGCATTGTTTCATGGCTCCGCCACAGCGGCTTTCTCGTCGTCCGGAGACACTTTTCTCTGGCACAGACTCGGGTTCAAACTGAAGAGAAATGAATGATCGAATGTTAAAAAAATGATCGAAAAGAGAAACCTCACCTGTACAGCAGGACAGAGACGACTGTCATAACAGCCCCGACAACGAATATGATGGTGGGATGGTATCCGAAGAACTGCCAGTCGATGATGCACACAAAGACGAGCGAGATCGCGTTTGCAAAGTACTGAAATACTAAGTGATGGCAATGGTTCCATTCTCGCAAAAAGCGGAGTAGATCAGCATTGCATTTTGGATTGTTAGTGAAATAGATCGGAATATATAGCACTGGCTCAGGCTATGTGGTACATTTCGTTGATTTTTTTAATCCACTAACGCCAACCATGAGCACATTTCCCGCATACACCAGAGTGATCGACGTGATGATACCCTCGTAAGAGTAGACGACGGAATACGCCCACACCTATAACAATCATGTGCAACCAGACGCGGAGCGGTCGCGTCGCGGCTCTCACCTGCCATGTAAACCCGCGCGTTGCGTTTTCGAAAATCGCACTCGGCCCGAGTCTATCGGCGAATATCTTATTCCCGTCTTTCACTAGAGCGTAGATGAGAGTAGTGAGGAAGATGAAAGCGGACAGGGTAATGTTTCCAAGGCTCTGCGACGTGCAGTGCTTCTGAAAAGTTCTGTAGCTCGGAAAAAGGACGAGTATGACCAACCTTGAATGCTTTCTCGTGCACAACGGTTCCTAGGCACGTGACAAAACTGGCGAACACAGTGACAGAAATACCAACGATGAGGTTCTCCTCCTTCTCTGTGCCGGCGTCACTTTGCAACAGCTTGTCGGATTTGGTGAGCAAAATGCCGAAAAGTAGGATCGTCAGTGATATCCATTGGATGAGAGACGGCCGGAATTTGAGAAGGAGAACAACGAAAAGAGCCATGAACAGAATTTTCGATTGTTGCACGATCTGAAATCATCATGAAAATTATAATGAGATTTGCGGCTGCGGGATGTTTCTACACCGAAATATTTTAAACTTCATTGCGAATACGTTTCAATACCTTGTAAAACCAATTACATCACAGCGTTTCAATAATTATTTTAAAAGATTCATACAAACAAATAAAAAATACACGTACCATAAACGTTCCTAAGTTGATGTTTTCGAGGGCGACGAACTGTAGTACATTGTATCCAGAGTAGATGGTGGCTACTCCCAGCACTATCACAGTGAATCGACTGTTCGAAGTGAACTCGCGAGATATGTTTCGCATAGCCCTATAACCATTCTTTTTTGTTGGAGCATTTTGTCTCATCACTCATAGGGAACGACAGTAAATTTTTGATTTGATTTGATTTGACAAGTAGTTTGAAGCAGTTTCCAAAACGTTTTCAAAACATTTTTTTCAAGGCATGGTCGTTTGAAGATACTGATCGAAACTTACAAACTTACTTCGGTATACTTCTGTCCAGGTAACATTGAAAGAGCACGCATGAGGTGAGTCGAATCGCGGAGGAAATCGAGAGACTGACTCCCTGAACGGTATTGGGTAGACAAACACATTTCCTAGTGAACTCACCTGGCTAAACCCAGGCGAGCTCTCGAGCGCAAACTTTTGGAAGACAATCATTATAATGGCTCGAATCATGAATACAGTGAACATCGTATACTGCAAGACGACCGCTGAACAAATGGAGTGATTTCTGTTTGCGGCTCACTCACTCACCCCTCGACACCTTATTCGGCTCCGGAGCCAATGACATCGTACCAGCCAGTGATACCGCATCTGCGAACACTGTTGCCATCTCTGAAAGATTTTTTGAACAACATTATTACTAATTACAGTAATGGTTCAACAGGTAAGAGTCTAAACTAGCACCAAAAAGAATGGTCAGCACGTAACTGACTCTCGTGTTTTGCAGAACTGCACATTTTGGAACGCGTTCAGATTATGGAGATGACGGGAAAAGGCAAACTTCACGAGAGCGACCAGGATTGTGCGAACACAAACAGTCAACAAATTATATACTTGGGCGAATGGACGACCGATAGTTCAGGGCCAGGGAGAGAACGGAGAAAAGCGAAATATATGTGACACGGTGGGGGCAATAAACGCGTGCGCGATCGAAAAGGTGCGCGATCGAGAAAATGGGAGAAGTGGGGGAGAGAGAGAGAGAGAGAGAGAGAGAGAGAGAGAGAGCAATGATTGAAACGTTACAAAATGTACTGAATCGGAATGACGTCTGCCTGTGATGTAACAATCGATGATCTCTCGATGACCGCAGATCGGATGGTCGGTGATTTTGCACCGAAACGAATCAGGAATATCTCTTTTCTGCAGAAAAGGGTTGCAGTTTGCAGTTGTTCTTATATGATGAGAAGATGCAGAAAGGAAGCCTGAGTGGGTGTGTAGCCGCACGGTGCATGCAACATTTGTACAAAATTGAACAGTTGCGAAAAAAATCAGTATATATGGATGAGGTTAATTGTATTCGGTAAAACTATTGATTTTGAAACTACTATAGAGTGGCGAATCGTGACCGACGAGTAGAAATACACTAATTTATTGAAAAACTGAAAATCAGAAATCGAGTAGGGTTAAGGTGTGGTCAGTCTTTTCGAAACAGCCCCCTCAAAACGTTGTTTAGTCGTTTTTCGATGGCGTTTTGAAGTCAGTATCGAAAGGAGTTTCGAAAAGACTGACCGCTACTTTAATATGACCGAGTTAGTAACAAAATTGAGCTTCAATCAATAGCTTGTATGAGAGAAAAGAAAATGTACTATTAGATGTCTTATATGGTTCTCCCTTTTGCCTAGAGTATCTAATCAAATCAAACCTTCAATATCAAATCAAACCCCGCGGCACATTGCCTTCGAGCCTCTCGCGGCCTCTCTCGGCTGACCCTTGCCGGGACACAAAAGCGTGACGCTGGCTGCGCACCCAACACACCCCGCCGTCCCTGAGTACTTACATACTTACATTATCAATGTTTCATCAACCCTCAACGCTTGAAGGCCCTGTCGGATCGCGAAAAATACGTTTCCTTCCGAATCCTTAATACATACAACATACGAACAGATGAAACATACGGGACTAGCACTAGAGAACTCTTTATTACATTCCAAATCACGTGGTCTGCTTGAGTCCCTTGACGAGCTGTGGAATGCAGCTGGTGCGCACTGTCTGCGGCTGGGGGATGTGCGGCAGGTAGAACGCCCTGCAAAGGGTCCCTCTCTCTCCCTCTCTCTCCCCCCCCCCTCTCTCTCTCTCTCTCTCTCTCTCTCTCTCTCCCTCCCTCCTCACAGAGCAAATCACGGTCATCTTACCGTCACTTTAGCTAAAGTGACGGTAAGGTGACGGTCAGATTGCGGTCACTTTAGACGCTAAAGTGACGGTCAGATTGCGGTCAGATTGAAAAGGGGCGGGGCCAGAGCGAGCGGCGGGTGACGTCATCATCACTCATGAGTGCGTAAACAGAGTAGAGCAGTTGACGTTGAACGATGTGGCGCCGCTTCCACTTCTTCTTCCACGTATTCTTCGTCGCCAGAGTCGTCATCTTCATCGTCATGGACGCATCCCCATCCACCTTGAACGTGGTGGTCCGACACGCAGTGTCTTCTTCTCCCGACTCCCGACTTGGGAGACGCGGGCGCGAGGTTGCGTCAACGTAAACGAGCAGCGAGTTCACATAGTCTTCCTCTGTCGCAGATCATCCATCACATACACCTCCACATCGACAACAACGATCTCGCCAACAACGACCGGCAATTCACGTTCTCCACGAACTTGGTGGTGGCTTCGACTGAGCCGTCAGTCGAGGCTTCATTCTCGATCGCCATCTTCTTCATTTCTAACAAATCGAACTCGGCGAAGCACCAAACCAAAGCATAACTTGTTTTCCCTAGCTTTTGAGGGAACGGCTCACCGCATGTGACGTCATTGGCCCGACCCTTTTCAATCTGACCGCAATCTGACCGTCACTTTAGCGACTAAAGTGACCAAAATCGGTCACTTTATCTAAAGTGACCGTCACTTTAACCATGTTTTCCTGAGCAAGTTATTTTTATTAATTTTTTTAGATGGCAAACGCGGAAGAAGGATGCAAGATTAACTCTAAACTGATGTGCATGTGATAAGCTATTTTTGCGTTTCTCTCCCCACCTCGTGAGTGGCGTTCTTCCATCGGGCGAGTACCGCACTCGTCCGAATCGGAAGCGCGTGTTCTCGGAATGCGCGCGCCGCACCTGCACGATTGCGAAATACTTATACGCGCCAAAACAACAAGACCCACATCCATGTTCACGTGCTCTATTCCCATCGCCGGCAGGTGCTCGGTCTTCTCGAAACGCTCCACTCGCTCCGGACGCGGGGTGACTTTGACAGGACCTGAAAGTTGTACTTTCACTCAAACCCGGGAAAAGATGACTCAAGTGTTTCCCACCCACCCCTGGCTCTAGTTGCTATGACCGGAAGGTGGAGGGGCTTCTCCCTTCTCCCTCCTCCCACTCCTCCACCGCTGCCCTCGCGCCATTGATTCCCCAGCGAAGAGCCTTAATCCGACGAGTGTTTATTACAAACTAGTTTCTAGTAGTCACCACGTGATACATTCAAATTCTCTCTCTCTCTCTCTCAGTCTCTCTCTCTCTCACCTGTTAGATTCGTGTCGGCGCGCCCGTCTCGTGACTGACTGTGGATCACAGCGAGGTCCACGGTTCTGGTCACCTCGGTCTCATGTTCGTCGTTTATGACCTCCTCTTCTGCCTTGCTTTCAGCAGGTTCATTGAGCAGCCCTGTGTCTTGTTCGGAACGGTCACCGTCTCCCTCTTCCTTTGACTTCACTTTCTCCACATTCTCATCCGATGACTGGTGTGCTTTTTCCTTCTGCGGGGAGTCAGCGGTCTCCTCTCCAGTGGGTGTTCGTAGATTTCCTTCTTCTTCCTCATCCATCACCACCTTCACTCTCTCGTTCAGCGTCTCCATCTCCTCCCACGCCTCCGCGGTTGAGTCGTTTCTCTGCTCCCCGTCCTCCTCTTCCTCCTTATCCTTCTCCCCATCACTTTCATTCGTTGCGATCTCTTGTTCGGTGGTCTCGACATTCTTCACAGACTGTAACTCTTTCTCCTCCTCCCCTTTTTTCTCATCACGCTCACATGGTGCGTTTTCAATTCTCTCCTCATGCTCGGTGGCCTCCTCGCTTTCCTTCCCAGTCAGCAATTCCTCCTCCTCTCCCCCAGCCAGCATGCTCTGGAAGGAGAGTGACGACGCGAGTATCTCATCGACGAGCTCGATCGCCGTGTCAGTCGCCTGCCGCAGCTGCTCCCTCTCCAGTGACTGCTCCTGCTCCTGCTCCCTCTCCTCCTCTACTCCTTCATCCACGTCTCCTGTGATAGTGGCAACAACGGTGTACACGGTCTCCTCCACAGTCACATCTAGCAGATTCTCCTCCAGCTTCTGAAACAATTATGAGTACTTCCACATTTTTCGACTGACTCACCGTTTGTGTGGGTGTGTCTGTCTCCGCCGCCGTTTCAGTCTTGACTTCCGTAGCTGCTAGGGCCGCTCGCAGCATATCGGAGGGGACAGTGTCGTCCAATGTGAACGTGCGTGGAATGGTACGCGTGTCAGTCAAGACATCCTGCGATGGGGGAGGTACAGATACAGGAGGAGAATAGACATCAGCAGTCTCAAACTTGACCGGAGCTGCAGAGGACGCCGCTCTCTGATCCTGCCAACACACAATCATTGCTCTCTCCTTTTCCTACTCTTCTCTCTCTCCCTCTCTTCTCTCTTTCTCTCTCTCTCTCCACTCACCGACACTTCCGGTGCGGCTTCAGTGTTCGATTCGGTCTGCAAATGCGCATCGGAAGCGGATTGGCTTGTGGAATGAGCATAACGCCGCTCCAGATCCACTGAAAACATGATTGTCCAAACATGACCGCCAATGTTTTTCTCCATTCATTTTCGCTGTCCTATATTTAGAATCATTCCACAAACATACGGCGTGAGAGTTTTACAATTCTCTTTCAACTGTTGCTTACATGTGCACACCTAGATCCTCTACGATATCACATGTTGAACTGGATAATCTGTTTCCACTGTTCGCTTTGTTTTATCCGAGTTGCCATGACATTGGGAGGAAATTGCTTGATTTCCTGCCATGCCGCGCGAGTGTAATCCTCGTGTGAGCATCCGGAAAGGTGTGTATGGTTCAGGTAATCTCTCTCTCTCTCTCTCTCTATATATATATATATATATTTTCTTTAAAAAGTACTTGCGTAAACAAATGAACTTTGTCTTGTCCCAATGCAGCAAAAGCACATGCATAAAGCGTTTACAAATACTAACACAAACCTGCGCCTCTCTCTTCCCCCCCCCCTCTCTCTCTCTCTCTCTCTTTCTCTCTCTCCTCTCTCTCTGTCTTCTCTCTCTCTCTCTCTAATATGGACGTATGGCGTTATTCATTTGTATTGTTATATTTCATCGGTTAATGTCCACTGTCCGTTATGCGCAGGTTTGTGTTAGTATTTGTAAACGCTTTATGCATGTGCTTTTGCTGCATTGGGACAAGACAAAGTTCATTTGTTTACGCAAGTACTTTTTAAAGAAAATATATGTCCTTTTGTTAAATTTCATAGAAATTTTGAATATGTGCTGAATTATGACTATTCATATGGATTTTATCAAAAACTACTATCTCTCACTCACTCTGTTCTCTCCTTCTCTTCGTCCCTTCTCTCTCTTTCACTGTTCCTTCCCTCTCTCTCTCTCTCTCTCTCTCTCTCTCTCTCTCTTTCTCTCACAATGTTCTCTCTCACTCTCTCACTTTCTGCCCTTCTCTCTCTGTCTCTTTATATTTTCTGTTCTTCTATCAACGTTTACAAATACTAACACAAACTCTCGGCCGTTCTCTCTCTTCTTACTCTCATGTACCACAGATCACACGTTACGTTTCGGATCGCCGTTACGTTTCACAAAAACGTTTTTCCCCCGCATATTTTCTCACTACCGTTCGGAGTCGCGCCTACTGCGCTTTTTCTCCTGGTTATAGTTGGCGGACCCAAAACAACGCAAACCCGGCGCGAATTAGACGCTGGCGGCGGCGGGGCGAACTACACTCAAAGTGCGAGTTGGAGAACACGGGCAGAAAACGCCGAGAGAGTACGCTTTCGGGAGAGAGTCAGCGTTACCGGACACGAATTGGATGAGTTCACATTCCTGCTAACATAATTTTTGGATATAGCTTCTTGAAAATTCTGGCGCGAGCCCTATCCTAAGCCAAAAGAGAGGGCGCTGCGCGCCCTCTCTAATTCTTCTGCTCCTCTCTGACTCCGTGCAGAACCATATAATTATAGTCTACCACGCTAGCCGCGAATTCCGGCGGCTATTCCAGTGTGTTCGAATGATTAATAAGATTGCATCGTTTTGCTTTCACCAATTCGTATGTTCCTCTCCCATAAAATCGCAGATTATTCAAGAATGAACCGAATTCTAGTGTACTGTGCTTTTTATATGTGATAATCTGATATCAAAACCAATCCATAACATTTAAAAAAAGAAAAAAAAAGCTTACCTACGACCTCCTCTCGTATTGCGATTGCTCCTTCCGAGTTCCTCTCACGGTTCGGGCCCTGCTAAGTATGTAATATATATGTATGCCGAGCTTGTATTTTGCGGTCAATCGATTATTCATTATTAGAAACTTCTTTCGCAACTGCGTTTGAGCTGCTTTTGAATAACCGAACAGTTTCATTTGGTTTAGTTTGTGCAACGTTGCTTACACATACATAATAACTTGTGAATAGTTTATTTGTGCACACCTTGACCCTGTAGGCGGCGTAGAACAGATAGTCCCACGGGTCGACCGAGCCACCGCGACGCTTGCGATCCAGAATGCACGAGCGAATCGCGCACTGAAAGTTGTGGAATGCGGCCTGCCCTTGCCCACCTTGAACACATTGTGGTAGTAGCTGTTCCGTCTGCCCATCTTGGGAGATGTCCGTCTACTCGTCGATTCAGCTGCTCGGGTGAGGAACAGCACATACGGATCCACGAACGCGGCCGGAGAGACTGTGAACACACACAACAAAATCATTTAGGAACCGTCGTTTTACTTTCGACAAAACATTTATACTTTCATATAATTTATCTCGCTTATTGCTTGTAAAATCGCGGCGTGTTTAACGGCGCTGATCACATTTCTCAAAAAGTGAAACTATTTTAATTTCCATTTTCAGTTGCAGTGTGGTTGGATTGGATGGGTGGGAAGCAGACCAAGGTGGAGACGCTGCGACCCAGCGACACACGAGCCACACCCACCGGTCAGGCCCCCCCTCTCTCTCTCTCTATCGCGCTCTCTCTCTCTCTCTATCTCTCCTCTCTCCGACTCTCTCTCCTCTCTCCGACTCTCTTTTCCTCTCTCCCTCTCTCCTCTCTCTCTCTCTCTCTCTCTCTCTCCGCACCCCCTCTCTCTTTCTCTTTCTCTTTCTACCTCACTCCCTTCAGTTCTTATGGTCTACCAATTCCTTTTTGCCTCACTGGAAGTGTTGTTAACTGTCCACTGATGCCATCACACCCATTTCCCTGCCGCTTGCAGCCCCCACTCCCTTCCTGCACGCTGCCACAGCCCCGGCCACCGTCCGCCCCAACCACGACAAGGAGGACAAGCTGTTCACCATCACCAGCGTCAAACAAGTAGGGCACGGTGTGAGTGAACCTGATCCTAACCCACATTCACTTCCGAAGATCTTGCCACCTATTTCTTATGCTTATCTTCCCAAAGAAGACAGGGTGTTCACTTTCACTAGTGTGTGAAACAAGCATGAAACAGAAATGAGGAGCCGACGGGTGTGAAGGTATGTATGTTGGACTGCACCAAAGCGACAGTGATCTGCGTCGCTATGGTGCTCTATACTCTGCGCCAGAACGATAGTTTTCGATCTATCTCGCTTGCAGTTCGAAATACGGTGCCATAACCGTCTTCCTCTCTTGTTTTGCGCGCTATTGCCGAGAGCTGACTCTCATCTACCACACCGCGAGCAACTTATAGCGAACATAGAACTAGCGACTGACTTTCTAGATATCATGGTAGAACTATGCTACGACCCCTTTCACACAAACGTTCTTGGCACTGTTACTCATGTTCTTTCACCAAATGCTGATGGGACGTATGTATGAGTATAAACAACTCTTGTACTATGCGAACAGGAGTTGCGAACAGAACAACAGAGTAAGAGAGAGACTATCAGAATACCCTATTGTTGTTTTCGCATATTCGGCATGTGTTGCGATACCACTTGCGGTGGTGTAACACGAAGAAAAAACAGAGACGTTGGAAGTGGACGATCGAATATGGGCGGAACGTGCAGATCTCGACCGGAAAACGAACTTTCATTTCAAAACAATATGAGTTGACACGTTACACTTCCCCATGGATATATTTCAAAGTCTACAAAGAGGTGGTAAACAGATTGATGTTCCGTTCACTCATTTCTATCAACGAAAATAACACAAATTTAGAATTTGTGAGTAGTAATACCATCCAATTTCAGGAACCTCGCGCTGCAAGTGGCAAAAGGGACCAGCCGCCACCGGGCGCCCCCACCGATGCCGACTTGAAAGAGAGGACCATGATGGACACACTCTTGTGTAGACCCTATCCCCAAACAGCGAGTGGCAGGAATATCATTGTGGTTTAGAAGTGTTTTCCTTTACACTGTGTAGCCGCTACATCAATCACACACGAACAGTGATAGGTAATCACAGAACTGATTCTAATTGCGTTTCCTATTTGTTATTGTTACGATCATTGCCCCTGTCTTCCACTATTGTATCTCACCTTCACTCTTCTCCAATCGCCGCTCCCTCTCCCTCCTCTCTTTCTTCTCCTTCTCCATCTCTCTCCTTTTTTGGGTTGTGTACCGCACCGCAGACCGGAACTTTTGCAGTGATAAATGCCTTCTGCAATGACGCAATGAGAAATGTGTGATATTTGTATATTTATAATCACAACAGTGCTACATACAATGCTGTTGCTTTCCTATTTTCGATCAGTGACAAAAGGGCAAGACACGTAAAACGAATCATTGTTGTCCGTCTGAGCGAAACATCTTGTAACCTTGTAACACCAGAACACACTTTGTTATTTGTTATCAGGTAGTTTTCATGTGTATGTAGTTTGATTCAGTACGAGAGAGAGAGAACATTGATTGAATGATTGATGAGTTTGATTCACCGTTTCATGATCTGTTGTCGTATTTCCATGGGATCGAAGCGTATTGCGATTGCGTCCAGATCTTTCTGCGCTATTCGAGCGTAGAAAAAGTATTGAACCTGATCAAACGGCATTATGAATCAGAAATCAGGAAAAAAATGTCTGTTTGAACAAAAGATCACATGGGAAAAAATAGAAACTCACATCTTTGAAGGACATCATGTAGACGCGAGCTGGAGAATCGCATCTTGTCGTCATTTTCAATCGCAGCGACGACGACTGTGTTTCTGTGTAAGTATAGTAAACTGAGTCACTCATGTGACTTCAGACTAGAAACCCCTTCCGGACGTACGCTCCATTGCACAACACGCGCGGGATTTTTGATTTCCTGAGACGAGCGAGAGAGAGAGAGAGAGAGAGAGAGAGAGAGAGAGAGACGCGTGGGCGCACTTCTTTCATAAATTGCGCAACAATCCTGCTTTTAATTCGATTAGCAAACACACACAATTTCGGAAACTTTGGAGATTTCGTAGATCGCTTTATCGAATTCGATTGCATGCCGGAGATTTGCACGGGGGAAAGACACACAGGGTAACGGGGGGAAACAAGACAAGAAGTACGAATGTAGGAATGTAGTGTGAGAGAGGTTAGTTACACAAAAATACGGGGAAAACGGATACAAAATGAACAAAAAATGGAATCACAAGTAGTGAGTGAGTTAGTGAGTAATTGAGAATTTCACAAAATGTACAGACAGTGGCGAAAACAAGTGAGAGACGTGGGAAAAAATCATATAGGTATCTAACGGATGCTAACGAATGAGAGCGACCGGAGGGCAAAACGCATGGAGGCCGAGGCCCCTCATATTTTGCACAGCCCGATCGAATACCCTGGCGGGTAGGGTGTGTCGCGTTGGTCACCGAGGGCTCTACAGTCGCACACTCCTCAGAATAGTGCTAGCGTACTGTGTCTCCGTGAAGGGACCAACCGCCAGTCCGGCGCTCCTTCGAACTCTCGCCGGCTGCACGTTCACAGCAGTAGCAAACGTCAACATGTACCTGAGCGGGTTCATTATTATTTTATTATTATGAAAATATAAACACTATGGTTTCGGATACCTTTTTCCTTTGATCGGTGGTTGTAACACGCGTGCGATTTGCAGGACTAGTTTTTGATGTTTTAGAGTTCTCGTTCGGGAGATGGAGAGTAATTTCGCGGAGTCTTTGTGGACACTGTTTTGTTGCGAGTTTGCCATCCCAAATTCCGAATAGCTCTTTTCAGGTGTCGCAAAACATCAATGTCAAGTGTGTCTGTGTTTACGATTCGCTGACACGCGCATTAAACTGGATTATCTGCGGTTTTGACGTTTTGTGAGCGCATGTTTTCGATTTTTTATCGTTTGGTCAAAACTCACTTCCCCTGCTTTTCCGACTTGCACACGAGGTCATCGGAGAAGTGGATCTGGAAAGGAGGAAGTTGCGAGAGAGAGAGAGAGAGAGAGAGAGAGGGGGGGGGGGAAGCGGGAGACAGAGACTCACTTTTTGCGCAAAGTCGTTATCGGAAACAATGGTCTCGAAAGTCTTGTTGAATCGCGCTTCAGCTTCCATCTGCAGAGAGTTGGCCAGCAAATCACTGTAAGAGATTTTAAAATACTCATTTCTGCAAAAAAACACTTTAGATTTTGAACATACTGATTATCGCATCAAAAGCAGCTAAAGTATGTCGGCAGGTTGGCATAAAATAAACATCACAAAACCAAGGTGAGACGCACCTGTTGCATGCCCTCTTCATGGCTGGGGTGCGGGACATCATATCATACGTGTCCTCGATCAGCTTGTTCAGCTCCTCGTTGCAGCACACGTACCTGCAATCACGCATGTTCAACCGATGTCATGGAACCATTACCTGTACTACCTAGAATTCTGGTAACGCTCCCTTTCTCTCACGCTATCTACTGTCGTCACACATAGCACATCACACAACTCATAAATGACCGTCGTTGCGACAGTTGGCTAGACGCTTGACCTACATTTTTAATAGCTACTGGATAGAGAACGCCTACTAATTATTCAATATTAGTTACAAACTGTCACCCACTAACCCTGCATTGTTGTGGAAGCACACAGCCAACGGCATGGGACGTCGCTCCGGATAGTAGTAGCGAGTCGCGGCAGCCGGCTGGAAACATATCATGCCTTTGAAAAGGTCACTGTTATGATGTCTTCTTGACGGTGTGAAATTGCAAGAGTTGTGTGTTGTGTGTGACGATGCAGACTGTGAAATATAAACTCTAATGCTAGATCTGTGGTGTGAGGACACTAACTTAAAATCTATAGCCAGGGCGACTACACATTGGATACACGGACTATTTGGAAGTTATCCTAAGATTTTCCAAGATAAGTATTTTTACTTCAGCGCTCGATCAGTGATGTGTTAAAAGTGCCTTCCACGAGGCATTATTACAACTTGTACTGTGACGACACAAAACGTCTAAAAACAGAAATGTATAAAGAATATTCCGTTACAATGGAACATTACAATGCATAAACACGTCTGCACTCTTAGGGTATGACCGCATGTTCAGTGTACACCACTTCTGGATTTCTGGATGATTTCTGGTGCTCAGTCAAAGTGCGCGTGGTCACTCGCTGCCTTTGCCAAACGACCGGTGAGTGGTGGCAGTGAGCGCATGTGATTTCGTGGGTGATAGTGATAGTGAGTGAATGTGTGTGTGATATCACAATCAGGTGGACACGTGTCTCTCACTTGATACCTGGATGAGTGGATAGAATGGCAAACGGGGATAGACCTGTTGCTGGAATAGTACCGCTATAATTGGATCAGGCTGGTAAAATTTGGGGTGTCTGGCAATTGGGTTGCGTCATAGATCCACGTAGGCAAGGGCATCCTGAGAGAGAGAGAGAGAGAGAGAGAGAGAAAAGAGAGAAAGAGAGAGAGAGAGAGAGAGAGAGAGAGAGAGAGAGAGAGAGAGAGAGAGAGAGAGAGAGAGATGACCCACCGGAAACATGGGGCGACGGTACGATGCTGCGGCGGGAGCAGGAGGCTTCTGAAAGTCAAGGTTGTCAAAACTTTTGAGTTGAAAAGGAGAAATGAGTCAGACTGACCACGATGTATGGCGCGGCAGTGGCTGCGGGTCGGGGCGCGGGCATAGGAGTGTTGAGTGCGAAGGGAGACGGCACACTCGAAGAGGGAGCCGGGGCCGGTCGGGGCAGGGGAGGCAGAGGGGCCACTGCCGGCACCTGAAACGACATCTACTCTGGCCGCGCAGCAAAGCGAAACAGAGAATATGATTATTGCAATAGCCCGCAAAACAATAGAGACAGACGAAATCACCTACCTTGACAGGAGGCGCGGGCGGTGGAAGAGGGGGAAGAGTAGGCTGCGGAGGAGGAGAAGGGGCGGGAGGAGGCATAGTAGCGGCCGGGACCATCACCGGAGCAGGAGGAGGGGGAGGGGGAGGGTTCACATGGTAAACGGGTTCCGGTGGTGGGGGTCCGGTGGGAATGACGGGTGCCGGGGGAGGAGGTCCCTGTGACTGCTGGTAGACAGACTGGTCGTTGAGGTAGAAGCGTTGTTGTTGTTGCTGCATCTGCTGAGGATAGAACTGCATCTGCTGGTTGTAGAATCTTTGCGGAGGGCCCTCGCGATATTGACGCTTCACGCGGCGAGACACCTGAAAATTATTTGAAAAGCTTCATAATCTTCCCTGAATGGTTCGAATTCAGTGAATGAACCAAGGTGATCTCTTGGCTAACCATTGCTCAGACACCACAGTACAAGTAATCTTCTCTGAAGTTTTCGAAATTAGTGAATGATGATTTGTAATGAACCATCTTGATGTCTCGGCTAGCCATTGCTCAGACACCACAGTCCAGGTACATACATCGGACAAAGTACGGGCTATGTTGTATTCTCAGATTCTGCACATGTCTACAACAAACACTCTGCGATCAACAGCAGCGTTACAAAAAGGTGTCTCATTGCTCGGCTACAGAGGAGGATGCGCTACACTCTACCATGAAGTTTGCGTGTGAAAGATGATCGAGCAAAGGGGCCGCAAAATCACGACAGCCATTATTTCGTTTCACATCGGTCGACTTCCGACTACACACTAGTCCGCGTACCTTGGTATCATTAGTTATCACTCCTTGAATCTGAAACTGCTCGGCGCGGACAACCTTCTTCACCTCGCCTGCAAACGATGCACTTGAAAGAAGAGGGGAGAGAAGATAATTATGAACAATAACCTTGCAGTACTCCAGCGAATACGGTGGTCACACAGGCTAGTGCCAGCAGTTTAAGCATGGCTGTCGCTGTGTCGAGTGGGTTGAAAGGCGCGCTTTCCGTCTTGTCAACAGTGACAAATTGGGGCGGGGAAGATGCCAGCAGCAGATTCCACCCTATCCGATTTGCACAACTCATGATTTGTAGACGGGGGGGGGGGGGGCAAGAAGCCGCCTGATTGGGCAGAGATGGGCGAGAGAGCGTGTGAAATGGGGAGAGACAGGCGTGGTCGGACCGGCGGCAACCCGATCCCCGCATTAATTGCTGCCACCCATATCCGTCTGTGCGTATGTTTCAAAATAAGATCTCAGCTGATGGTTGATAGGACTATTCTTTGGCCACTGGGGGATGAAAAAGCCCAATTGCAGTATTACCGGAAGCCAAAAGTAGGCAGCAGGAAGTAGCGAATGTAAAAAAAAGCGTAAGCGTTCGTAATCAATCAGTACACATTTTAGCAGGACACAGTCACTACAAATTTCACATTCCTATTCATCATCATCATCACATTGTCGATCATTGGTGACTGAACTGCGACGGGAGAGCAGGTCATCTCCAATCCTTCTCTCTCTCTCTCTCTCTCTCTCTCTCTCTCTCTCTCTCGCTCTCTCTGTGTTGTTGCGTGGACTATGTGAAAGTGAATAGGCCTCTCTCTCTCTCTAGAGAACTGGTTACTTACCTACGCAATGGCCAATTCCCCCAAGAGGGGCGGAGGTCGCAGGAATAGAGACCGAGAGGAGATGACCGATCCGAAAGACCCGCCTCCGGAGACTATATAAGGACACCTTTTCTCCCAGACCTCAGTCTCGAATCCCCATTGCAACGTACATTTGCATATTGTGAAACTGAATGCATTTGCATGTTTATGAGTTCATGGTTTATGTTGCTTCCCTAATCTTTTGATGTGTGATCTATGCGATGTCCAGCCTCTCCCATCCGCCTATTCTTTCTCGATGGTTCTTGATGCGACATTCTACTTCTCTCATCTCTCATCACATCCGCCCGTCATTTATCTTTTCATAATCGGGTCTGCACCGCAAGATCGCAAGTTTTCCCAGTGGTGACGTCAGAATTCGAGAAGCAGTGGTCAGACGCCGCCGCCTATAAGAGATGCCCCGGCCCAGATTAGCTCACTCATCGTCTATCCTTGCAGACTTTCATCACTTTCTAAAAATGCGACCCACACCAACACTCAGCGACCTCACAAAGAGCGACACAAGTGAGTGATTTCATATATTTTATATGTTATATAATGTATTGATTTTAAATGTTTATATTGTGTTACCGTATCCTTTTCAGTGGTGCTCGTCACCGGTGCTTCCGGTTTTGTGGCGATGCACTGCGTGAAGCAGCTTCTGGAAGCCGGATACAGAGTCCGCGGCTCCGTCCGATCCAAGACCAACATGAACAAGGTATGCATCGCGCATTTCATTACCCATTATTCCTGCGGTATGATTGTTTTGTCACGTAGTTACAAAGAGACTACGGTAAGACGCCGACTTCCGCATGATCTCTGTGTAACACGACGCTGACAATGAGAGCAAAGACTCTGGGCGATAAAACTAGCACGAGATGCAACGAGATCCCATAAAATGGAGAACGCTGCGGTCATTTCGAAATTGGCAACGGAGAGAGAGAGAGAGAGAGATAGAGAGTGAGAGAGATGAATAACGTTCCAGGTGGGTCCCCTGATGCGTCTACCGTACGCCTCGGATCGTCTGGAGCTCTACGAGGCTGACCTTCTCAACCCCGAGCAGTGGGAGGGAGCTATCAAGGGGTGAGCAGCAGAATGGATTGAACTCTCTGATGACCATAGAAACATGCAAAAAAACATACTAGCAAACACCGCCGGTCGAACAGAAGCTAGCCAAAGAAGCTAGCCGGCTAAGCCAATATGCGTGGTCTACCTATTAATGTATTTAAAATAAACATTTCAATCACAGGTGCACGTACGTGTTGCACGTCGCCTCCCCCTGGCCGATCGTCGCCGACGAGTCTTGCGTGAAAACAGCCGTCGAGGGAACCACGAACGTCCTCAAGGCCGCAGCCAACGTGCCCGAACTCAAGAAGATTGTCCTGACCAGCAGCTGCTCCGCTGTGAATGGTGCGTGGAGAGGGGAAGAGAGGAGGAGAGGGAGAGAAGAGAGAGAGAGAGAGAGAAACAGAGAGAGAGAGAGAGAGAGAGAGAGAGAGAGAGAGAGAGAGAGACAGAGAGACAGAGAGACAGGCAGACAATGAGGGAAAGTATAACAGAAGGTTGAGAGAGATGCTTGCAGACGGCCACAAGAACTCGTCTCGTGTCTTCGACGAGACTTGCTGGACGAACCTCGACTCGGACAGGGTCGAGTACTACGCCCGATCCAAGACACTCGCAGAGCAGGTGGGTGTAATTCAGTTTTGTCGACACAAGCGCTCTATTACTGTCAACACTTGACATTGTGAGATATAGCAGCTGTGAAACGTATCGCATTCACCCATTCCAGGCGGCGTGGAAGTTGTGGGGCGAGCTGCCGGAGGAGAGCCGCTACCAGCTCACCGTCCTCAATCCCACCCTCATCTTCGGCCCCTGCCTCTCCGACCAGGACCACGGATGCGCCACCATCGTCAAGCGGATGATGGACTTCCGCACGTACCTCGCCGCGCCAAAGGTTCCAATCACTTCCTGTTCACAATCACTGAAATCACTCACTCCCTCTTCGACCGACTATCCGTCATCTTCCAGTGTTTACATACGTACAGTGTTTCATTCCATCTCTTCAAGGTGTCGATCGGTGCAGTGGACGTGCGCGACGTGGCGCGTGCTCATCTGGAGTGCCTCACCCGGCCTGCCACCGATGGAGAGCGCATCCTCGTCACATCCTCCCCATCCATCTGGTTCCACGATATGCTCACCTGGCTATACGACGAGTTCAAGTCGCAGGTAAGCTGATAATCATTAAATGATAACTGTAATCTGAAGTACATAACTGTTTGCAGGGCTACATGATCTCGTCACTGGAGGCGCCCAACTGGGTGGTGCGAGTGTACAGCAAGCTGGGCATCGACGCGCAAGTCTCGGCAGTCATGCACCGACTGGGACCAGAGCTCCGGTTCGACAACTCAAAGGTGCGTGTCCACTCTCCACTGTCCACATCAACCTCTCTCCATTTCCGACACGTGCATTTTCGTAGCTTGGCATCTTTCATGATCACGCTCCAAATCAAAATCATCAAACACTCTTTTTCATTCCGGCACGTGCATTTTCGAAGATCACATATCAATTCAACCACAACATCACACACTCTTTTTTCTCTTTTTTCATTTTCGAACGTTGGGTCACGAACACATATCAACTCAATCTAACATCACACTTTCATACATCAACACTTGGCTCATCCATCTCTTTCCAGTCGCTCTCCCTTCTTGGCATGTCGTACATCCACCCGCGGGAGTCTGTGATCACAATGGCCTATTCGATGCTCGACCACGGAATGATCAAGCACACCCGCGGATACACCAAGAGACAGCAGAAGGTGCGCGACAACAAGGCACAGTCCCCAGTCAAGTGGGCCTAAGTCACTTAAGTCCGCGCGCTTAAGTCGCTAAGTGATCGCTTGTAATTCCGCCGCCCCCGGCCTCTCCCCTCTCAGGTGCATAACGTGTATCGGCGCTCCAGTCGATTAGTTTAGCTGATATGATTATCCTATTGTGATGTGCTGTGACGTGTATATATACTCATATACATATTTTGACATGAATAAAGATGTGTAACAATACAAAAAGAGTATTATTTGCTACGTATATGTTTGTGTTCTTAAATACAGTGTGGTTAGTAAGGCGCAAACGTGAGGAGAGATGCTCAGATATTATAGGAAAGGATGGGTGTGTACACTACACAGACTACAACCGCGAGAATGGACGATCTTGCAATAGGGAAGGGTTTCCGATCGCTTGAATGATGATAAAAGGCTGATCGAGAAAACTGGTGCAACGAGAAAAGTGCACCGCAATTCCGCAATGAATCGTTGTCCAATTGGGTGAGAGAAAATGCCTCCGTTGGAAATACACAGCCAGCCACAAAAATGCAATCAGTTCTCATATCATTCGATCAATCACGACAAACAGTGGGTGTAAAGTGGAAAGACCACGTCCTCGCATCAATTCTTCTCAGTTCACTGTTCGAAAATTGAGTGCTCAACTATATGGGAGAGAGTTCTGTGTGAGAAGAGCGAAACGAAAAAATACATAGGTTTCTTCTTTGTGCCCGTTTTTAGTTTCATCAAAGTTACAGGCAACAGGAATAGGGATCACTCAAACTTTGAAAAAGTGATAGGTTGAAATACTGTAAACACGAAGAAGATTTGTTTTCAACAAACAACAATACAATGGTGGATTTTTATGATCAATAATACGTACCTATGTATTCTATTATGTTAATGACAACATTTATTTGATAGTTGATTTTTTGATTCGCTCACATAGTGTTTCACAACGATCTTGCATATATATGAGCAACATTTCGAGGTAGGCATCACAAAAGACAAATAATCGGGCTCTGTTGTAATAATTCTGTTGGCGTGTCGTAGCACTTTTTTGTAGTGGAGTAATACTTGGAAAAAAGCCTGAAAAAGCAATTTTGAGTATTCGAGAATAATTCAGAAAAATAAACTACTTACCTTGTAGACGTTGTTGATTATGGACAAAAGTGTGGAATATAAGTCCGTATAGTTCAGTGAAAGGAGAGGCACAAATGAACTCAAAGTCAAAAATGGCAAGCTGTCTCAAACGACCTTCGCTGACCAGTTTCACTGCTCACACATGTTCTGATTAATACGTACCAAACGTGATGGTTAGCAGAAAGTAAAAAAGGCAAGCATGAAAATTGTATTTAATTATAATTAAATTGTACTTTTAATATACTTAATTAAATTGTACGTTTCACCGCGAACATAACATTATGCTGTGATAGCAGACAATAATTGGTCAAGCCCGTTAAATAATATACCTCATAAAATACCTTTCTTGCCGCCCCTTCAGGACTTTGCTACTTCTCTGGTGCGACTGGCAAAGGACTTCCAAGCAGCGACTGGCAAAGGACGTCCTATGCGGCGTAAAGAGATAAAGAGAGAAAGAGAAGGGGAGAGAGAGAGAGAGAAGAAGAGAGAGAAGAAGAAGAGAGAGAGAGAGGAAGAGAGAAAGATAGAAAAGATAGAGGGAGAGAGAGGCCTAATCTATTCTCTTGAGGTAGTAATTTATTAGTGATATCTCGCTGGATCTGCAGCAAAGAAGCCGCAACCCGTGCTGATCAGCTGATCAACTGTCTGCTCGTCTGACCCTCTCTCCCATACACACTCTCTCACAGACGCGGTCAACATATACCATGAATTGTGATATAATCAGCGAAGATTGTAATATTTGTAAAATATCTGTGTGCATTGATGCGATCCCTGTGTCCTCCTCTCTGTCTTCCTTCTCTTTTCGAGTCATTCGCGGCAGAGACGCAGACTAGTAGACTACTGTAGTACCCTCGTCATCTGCGCTCTCTCACACTCGAGTACTGTAACCTCTCTCTCTCTCTCTCTGTTTGTATTGCGATTTGAACTACTCACATTATTCAAAAAGCATATTATCATATTTATTGTGTCTATTCGACTCGCTTATTTACACGCTTACACAGATTCCGATGCAGTACATAAAGTTTTAACATCTTTTGTGGTTGATTGAAATATAAGTATTGTCCGACCAAAGTATTTGTTGTTGTGTACATAATTGTTCATGATACCGGCGGCATCAAAAGACAGAGACGCGTTCCCAAGAGACATCACTACGTTGCCACAGGCACCATTCGACACAAACTCACTGTCTCTCACCGCCCGAAAACTCGCATCTCCAATTATCCACTGTAGAGAGAGTGAGCATATAAACAAACCGCCAGTTCAACTAATCACTCCACACTCGATTCAACCATGCTCGATCTTCTCCCCAACGAGATTCTCTTCGACATCTTCCAGTACCTTCCTGCTAAAGTGAGTTCCCATTTCTCCTGTTGTTTTGTGTATTCTAATTTCTGTTCCTAGGACCTGATGTCTGTGAGTGGTGTGTCTCTGTTCTACCACCACTTTGTGATCAGTCAGAGGGCCTTCCTTCCCCGATCCGGACTCCATCTCGCCTTTTCCCCTCTCAAACACTCCAACGATGTGTTGACTGTGGAGTGGCAGATGGAAGGAGAGAACATCACTCACTTCGCCTGTATAGACCTTACTCGGCACTCCAAACTAGGATGGTGAGTCAATCAATATTGTTATATAACAGAAAACTAATGAATACTATTACAGTTGTCGGAAGTACTGTGTGTGCAATGTTCGGCAACTACTCAACTGCATGCTGCCTCACGTGGATATTCTCAGTGCACAGGTGAGTGTTCTCTGATCCTTCCTCTCCAGACTTGTTCTTTGAGTGTTCTCTGATCAATACTTATATTTCAATCTGACAATACTTATATTTCAATCAACCACAAAAAACTCTCCTTCTACTCCCTCTCTCCATTCTCCTTCTATTCCCTCTTTGCAGCTGTCTCCTGCTATGCCTTCCGACGTCTACCATTCGATCGAGTCTTGGATGTGGATGAGCGGAGTGGATGTGTGCGAGTGCGTGGATAGGGATGGAGTGTGGTGGGAACTGCTGCACACTGGCCGTCTATCGGGTCACGTCTACATTCCTGTCCAACAGCCATTCTTCCCACACTCCCTCCCACCCACACACAACCATCTCTCTATTGGATCCTTCCACTTTGCCTAGTCTATGACATGATTTCTATTGACTCGTGTGCTATATGACTTAGTTGTTCCGGTGAATTGTACATATTTAATAATGCTAATAAATATTAACAATTGTAAGAGAGAGAGAGAGAGAGAGAAAATGGCGAAAGTTTTCGAATGATGCATTTTTATGATTGTGTGTTGAAACTTATATAAAATATTTACATGAAATTAGACTTCAGTTTGATGAAATCATTAACGGCGTTACTTTAACGCTTTACACATTTATTGTTTCAGAGATGTATCCTGCTGAAAACCAGCAATTCCTGAGGACACGTTGACTTATAAAAGAAGCGAAGTGAGAACGAGGAAAGTGCACCGTCTGCAAGAGCGATCGCACTTAGCTGTCCAATGCCCGGAGGCGGCAGAACTCACGACAACACTAGTCCACGAGTAGTCCCAAGACTTGTCGTATTGCAGGAATGCACTCGACTCGACATTCAAATGCCCACACGAAATCAAAAAAATGTAACTCATACTGGTTATCTGAAGACGTTTATAAATAAAGTTCTTCTATACACTATGCTAACTCGTTTCGTGGTATGTATATTTAGACAGTGTATTCAAACTTCCCTGGCTGTACCTTACGTATTTATTGTAATAGCGATGCGTATGGCAATGAGCAATACCCACAACTTTTGGTTGAGAACTTTTCAAAAACAATGATAGATTTCATTTCTATATCACCTCATTATTACACTTCATGATACAAATGTTCACTTTAAATGTTTGCTTAATTTAATACCGTCTAATGAATGTGAGTTATAACTCAAATGTATGTAAGTAAGCATTAAAATCATTAATTGTAAGATAGGGCCAGTGTTAGTGATTGAGTTATAAGCGGCTGAGGGGCTTGAAACTGGCGAGAATAGCCTTCTTGTCCCTGGAAGTCGCACGGGTAGTGAGAGACTGAAAGAGAATAGATATTTCAGCTCTGATACAGTTCCATCATACCTCATACTGCGCCTTGTTACGCAGTCTCTCCGAGTTGATCCAGTCGAGATCTCGCTAGAAAAAGTGTCATGCATGAGAAAAAAAATCAATTACTCACAATGAGATCGCACTCTGCTCCCATCATGATGTGCATCATTCCTCGGTAGTCAGGAACATCGTGAGGATTCATATCATAGATATACCTGAATCAATCAATAATTAAAGTTTATAAAAAAACACTGACTTGATGACGTGTATCATAGCTACCGGAAGACCCTTGTCCATCAGTGACGTCATGTCTGCAATTGAAAGATGGAGAGAAGTAACGTCATTGATTCGAGTACACCCACATTTCCCAGTCATTATATTGTGTTTTTCATGCAAGACCTGTTCTTTATCCACATTTCCCTTCCACGGCAACCTTTGAAACATCTGAATATTGATTGAAAGAACTACATACTAACTGTAAACTGTTAATCAGTTCCGTACCTCAATGCTCATGTAGAGCCAGGATTCGAGGTCGTCGCATGGATGTTGTTTTCTCATTTCGTGGGCTGCGCGGGAGGCATAACTGAACAAGCCATCACTATTTCACAGATCGTATCTTACCGCAGAGTTCCAAGGAAGCCGTGTTCTCTTCCTTTGCGAACATTGACTTTTCCCTGGTCATCAACGCTTCGCCAGGCCATTCCAAAGTCGAAAATGAACACCATTCTCTCATTCTGCTTACCACCGATCGCAAAGTTTCCGGGTTTGATGTCTCTGAAAAACTTTTATGTTTGAATAATCGTATACTGCTGACCTATGAATGAATCCACATCTGTGTAGCTGATGAATTGCATTGAATGTCTGGATACAAATATACATTGCAGAGAATGAGCTGAAACATAGGTTGTATTTACAAGATTTCGTAAACACAATTAATCACTTCATTTTCTTGGACACATGTTGTTGAACAGTGCTGAGAGATTTTCCCACCAGACTCATGACCAAGAAATGGAAGTTCGACGTATGACCTGGAAGATTTTTCGATGAAAAAAGTAACACACAACTACCTTTATCCACGTATTGAACAATTTGGTTTCTGTTTTCAATAGCGTTTGCTGAGACATCCATAAGTACGAAAATTTCCGACTAAACATTATGGATTGATCAAGTTGTTAAAAATGAATTCACAATCAGTGAAGCGAAAACTCCGCGTTTTTCAGTCTTGATTGCGTAATTTTCTTCGGTTTCTTTATCTTTAGATAAGCCAGTCTTCCCGTTTTCTTTCGACTCGTCTGTTTTCTTGGTTGCTTCATAGACTTCTCCATAGGTGCCTGCTCCCAACAGTTTTCCCAGTAGATATTCATCATCGCAACCTTTCAGGTACGTTCCAGTCAGTTTCTTCAACATATCTCGCATTACATTGTAACATTGTATACTATTAACAATATGCGTATAAACGTACTCTCTCTTTTTTCGATGATGATTCCTTCTTCTTCTTCTTCTCCATCCCCACATTCAGTACAGCTGTTTGGAATTCCACGTAGTTCATTGCATTTTCTTGTCGTTTCTTCTGAAGACCTGTGTAGTTGTCCGAAACTGACACTGCCTTCATTTTCTCGACAAACGAAGCCTTGCGATCTTTCAGATAAGTGTAGATCTTAGAAGATTCTCCATATGTGAGGTTCTAAAAGGTAAACAAATTGTGATGAATAAATTAAAGACATCACCAAGATGTGAAACTGGAAAAAGCAAATGTAAGTGAAGTAATACTGCCACTTGTCAGTGTAGCTGTTGGGTCGAAAAGAACGCATAGTCTAGAAAGAACTTTAATCATCATTCGACATAACACAATCAACAAAAACCTGTATTAATGTGAATGGTTCAGGATTGGGATCAGAGTCTACAATCCCCAGAAGAACATCCATTCCTGAAGTCCGCACAAATTAGTTCACACATAGTACATACTGCCAAAGCGTACCGACGAAGGCGGCGCTCCTTCCGAGTCCGTCGGCGCAGTGGACGACCACTGGCTCGTCCGTGTTTCCGATGTTCTCGTATAGCGTCTTCATCACATGTGCCATCTCTTCCGGATTCTCAGGAGCGAGGCAGTCTTGCCAGCCAGTGTACTGCAGCATTTCCACCTCTTTCTTCACGTATCCACTACACGATGTAATGAATGTTGTTGTTTTCATGTTTTCACTTACTTTGACACTGTGAAAACCATGTGTTTCAGATTTTTGATAGCTGTCTTTTTTGTGGACTTGTGTTTGATCTGAATATCACAATTGAATAAAAGATGCATTTCTAAACATTTCTTCTCACCGTATACTTTGCAAACTGGTTTTCGAACACACAATGTGTTTTTTCGTTCCAATACTCGAAGCACTTCTCGATCGGTTTCCCTTTCTCCATTTCAACAAAATCGCATACCATGACAATTGCCTTGCAGTTGTATCGAAAGACCACATGCCAAAAGTCAATGGCAGTGTCAGCTGTCGGAGCAGCGGCCATGATGTATCTGACACTTGACTATCAATTACCGAAACTAGAACCTACTTGTGTGCGTGTCCCATGGGAACGACCCAGTTTCCATTGAAGTAGTTGTTTTCTCCCGGCCATCCCAAATCAACCAGCGTTTGGTCAACGCTTGATTCTTTCGATTCGTTCACGCCACTCATTTTCGATGCCGACAATTTGCTTCCCGAAGTTTTCTCCTTAGATTTGTCTGGCAATGTTCGCTTCATAAAGTCTTTATAGACTTTCCTCGGATCGATTCCAACACAATCCTGAAAAAAAACACCGAATTGTAAACTTGTTTCTGTTATCAGACCAAAGAAATTCCAACGCTATTTCCAAACTTCATTTGATTTGTGACGTTCATATCTCGCTGAAATGTGAAATTTACAAATACAAATAATAAATGTAGATAATTTCAGAGAAGACATACTTTAAGTCCTTGGAGTAACTTGATTCTCACAGGATCCAACCTGCGAAGTCGACTAATTAGGAAGAACACACTACCAAACAACCAGAGACATGCAGTAAAAATGTCTAAGTTAGTTTACATTGATATTGAACCTATGAATAAAGATAAACTTACACATTGATTCGACAGCCAGGTAGAATGGCTTGATCTGATTACATGCGCGAGTTAAAATGTTGGAGTATATGAGATTCATCTGGCAGTTTTTTGGCACTGCCCTCATAAGACTGGTCTGAAATGAGTTTCAAACGATGAGATTGTTATTTTATTACCTTTATTTCGTCTGTATACTTTTCAATTTTCGGGAACAGTTCATAAACTCCAGGTGATTTGATTGTGTAGTTCAAATGATTGATGAGATCATCAAAGACCGTCAAATTCTTGCACCCTGTATTACGTATCTCACAATTCCAGTTGGCCTAAATACCAGACATTAAAAATAATATTAATAATGTAGAGCAAACCAAGAATTGTTTGATAGATTTGTTGAGATCGTTCAAATTGCCCATCACGTCACCAAAATGATCATTTTCGAAGCATTCAATTGATGGGTCGACCAAGCCGTCGCATTTCCGCAGAGTAGAACTAACTTTTTCGTTAAATTGCATGTACTTATTTTTCAGGTCCTGAAAAATTTTTATACTTTGTGAATCAAAAGTATACACAAACCGTAACCCTGTCGTGAATATCGGACAAGTATTGAGCGGACATCGTTTGAACTGATTCACGCGTTATTGACAGTTCGTCGCGAATTCCTAAAACACCTATTGCTGAGGCAATATTACCTGAGGCAATATTACCTTGCAATAAACGATCAGTATATGCCTCGAAGAAAACGTGTCCTTTCTTGTTATAGCACTGTTGTATATTTCTGGAATTGTATTTCATACATTTTTTCTTCGTACAGAACATACAAAACGTTGCGATGCAGAAAAGTCCTGTTTATGTTCCGAGTAACTCTCCAGACATCGTTTTTGTTTCCCATAAAGAAGTTGCAGTTCATTTGGCGAACATTAGCGAAGTTAGTAACAGTCCTGTATCATTTCAAAAAAAAAAATTAAAAAAAAACGTTGTGCAACTTACATTATGTACATTGCAGGTATGAACATAAGCAAAAAGAACACAACAGATCCAATCATTGTTAACTTTGCATTAACTAAATTACATTACCATAAATGACAACTATTCTGTTGAAAATACAAATGAAGCATACTAGGTCCGAAGTAGAATACTGATACCACTATAATTCCGAGAGAAACGAACACTGCGAACCCCGAAAGCATTTGACCAACAAGGTTTGTTATTATGTACTGAAAAAAACAACAATAAAATGAAAACAAGAAAGGAACTGACTTCAGCAGTTTTTTGCCCTATTGTTTCCTTTTCTTTGCCCATGACATACAATTCGTTGTAAATCTAAAATTATACATATTTGTAATACTTACATTCTTGATGTTTACCAACGAAGAAAACATATTCTTAGGTCGAACCAACTTGGTATCCTGTATTTTATTAGTGTATAGAAAAGCATTATTGTTTAGAATGTTGTGAATACTGTAGTTATTTGCCTGAAAAACTTTTCGTTGAAAAATATTTCTTTTGAGTGACAAACTTCATCGGTAGGTCCTCGAAAATACAGTGGAAATGTGTTAAAGAAATCATAGGTCTCGTTTATAGCGTTTAGAGCCTTGATAGAAAGACCAGAATCCAAATTCAACTCATTAATTGTTTCCTAAAAGTGCGAATATGTCAGCGAAGAGTTTTTGATACGAGAATTTCATAATACAGAAAAGTAAACGAGTGCAGAATGACTTTTAATTTTCAGGAACATGGCGTTTGGTATTACAGCGTTTGGTGTTACAAAAATTTGACCAAAAAACCGAATCTTTAATGTGAATCACTTGTTGGTTAGATTTTCGCTTATCACAGTTTTTGGCCAGAACAAACCCTTGCTGTGTAAATAAACGTGAATAGTCCTTTCAATTTATTATTCACATGTTTGAAATGATCTATCAGAATATTCTGAAAAATGTACTTTCAAGAACTCTATATAAAATTGAACTACCGCAGTATCATTCGGATGACCGTTATTCAATACTTTTGCATGGATTTCGTTCATCTAAGAAATATATCTTTTCTTAATAAAACATATGTAAACGATTACTTGATTGCGGAAACCAGTAATGAGAGCAACGATTTTATTGTCTTTAGGGTTCTCTACAGAATTTCGAATAGCACACATAAATTCAAACAATTCATCATAGACGTCTAAATTATGTCGTGTTCATAGTAATTTGAATTGATAGTACATACTTTTGAGTTCAGTGTTGATGTTTCTGGAGAAATCCTTGGCTATTTTGTTGTGAGTGTGAAAGAACGCACTGACACATACGATCGATATAATGATACACGCGAGAACGAGTATCGATATCAAACAAATCGCTATCTGAAAAAAGGACTTTCACAAATCCATTAGCATAATCAATTTTCTGACCTTCAAGATAAATATTTCCAACGATCGGTCTTTTCCGAGCAATGGAATAACAATCGTCGTATTGCTCGAAGGATAGATGACCGTCTTTGATTTCTATAAATTATTGATGTGTTATGTATCGAACTGATTCAACCTGAACCGGTTTCTTCTTTGTGATGTATATGATGTAGGAAAGAACCGCGCCTGCACTAACACACGACAGCGCACTGAATAGCGCAGTTGATATAGACGAATTCTGAAATTTTGAATTGAAAAGAACATTTTATAAAAATTCAAACCGGTGTTTGTTCTTCCATTTCACGAATTAATACATCAAACGACGTTTTGTTGTTTACGTCAAAAAGATACTAAATTAAATACAATTACATAAACAATACGTCGTTCAAAGATGATTCGATATTTACCTCGATAACTCCTCTCAGCGTTTCTCCAGATGGCTTCTCGGCAGTGTCTGTGGCGAGGCAGTCTGCCGCCGCCGCCATCAGTCTGTCCTGCCACTCCGTACTCTCCCGAACGTCAGCCACCGCACGCACGTTGTAGGACGCAAGACATTCTGAGAACAGCGTAGTGTGAATAGTGATTGTTCTCCGAGCCAGCAGTTCATTCACATCTAGCGGCTATTCTATCGTTTGCATTCTCGCACTCTTGCGGATCTCCTCGCTACGAAATCAGCATATCTCGGTTCATTCGCGGTGAATTCGCGCGATGTGCGGCGGAGAAAAGAGTCGCCATGCATATTCAATAAAATATCGCCAATCGGCGCAGCACAAAACTAGCAGATATTTCCCAGACAACACTTTCTAAAATGATTGATAATCAGCTACATAATTTTAAGCACTCACTGGCAGTGGATAGTCCTTTGGTCGATGCGGTCTTGGAAGTCGGACCGTCGCCGAGAATCGATCGACACATGAGGAGAAGGAGCAGAAGCCTGGAAAGACACACCGATGAGCGAGAGACACAGGGTAGACCGGGAGAGGGAGGGAGAGGGCGGGAAATGAACACACCTCCACACTGGGCGAGTCATGGCGGAGAAATGACGATGGGAGAGGCAGGAGAGACGACATGAAATCAGTTGAACAACGTCTATTATAGCCAATTTTTATTGACTCCTTTTATCGATACACGATTTGCTTCCAGCGATATTTTCCTCCCCAGTTAGACAGCTCCGAGCAGTGCATTTCTCGGTGCGAATAGACATCCCACGCAAACAAGACTTTACTTTGGTATAGTATAGTTGTTTAGTATAATGTAAGTATACGGAATAAGGTTACGATTTCGGTTCGGGATGTACGGTGAACCACGTATTCACGCAGTGCGCATAGTCTTCGTACAATCCACGCACATGCCACGCCACTCACACATCGATGCGTACGTACACGGTTCCTCCACGCATGGCATTGTGTGCGCAGCGTGCGCGATCTACAGAGATATGCATCAAGCGGTTACAGCTTGTTAAAGTGGTTTTGTGAGATTAGCAGGAGAGGGGCAGATCCCACTGTTTTCGGTGGCAGTCCCATTTGAAGTGTGCTCGCAATTCTTCGTGGCTATACGACCTCTCTCGCGAGTGAAATGAAAATCGAGTTGATTCACGCGATACTTACACGCAGCTCTGGTCACTGCCAGCAGAGTGCGCTCTTCTTCTGCCTGCACGGGAGCGAAGGCCAGCTCGCCGAAGGAACGCTTCTCTCCTTCTCCTCCATCGCACCTTCCAAAGCGATAAAAGAGAACTTTTAACATTTCCCTATTGATTTTGTTGGCATTTTCTCAAAGTCGATCATTTTACGTGTACGTATTTGAAATTCGTTTACGCATTTGAAATTCGGCTGGAGACCTGTCAAGGTATCCAGCCGACAAAGCATTTATCAGTCATCATGTGGTTTTTGAAATGAAACCGTGGATACCATATCCCAGCAACCTGCGAATTCCGCATTTCATTACGCTCTATATCATTGTGGTGAGCGATGTACCAACTGCTGCAGATTGCCTGCTATACTACTAGCCTGCTCGCCAATCTCGACAGTACACTCTATGAGATGGGCTACCGAAACACACCGGAACAGTGTTTCTTGAACACTGACAACACTCGATTCTCGGCCATGCTTTTCAATCCGGACGCCACTTTCGCAGTGGTTAGAAAATTGAATATCTCGAATAGTTTGTTTAGGTCAAATAACATAATTTTTCAACCACATGACGAATTATGTTAGTGCTACAATGGCGCAACCTTCAACCACTCCGCAATGGAAACACTCTGTCAGATGACGAAAATGGAGGGAGAGAAACTCGGATTCATGCAGGTATACATATCATTAAAGATGATGAGACACGACGATTTCAGGTGTTCGCCAATCTCGACATCGACAGCTGCCCGGAGAGTGGAGACCACGACTTCGCAATGTTCCAGCTTCAGGTAAGCGGGTTCATATGAATGCATACTAGTGTGTTCAGCAAACGCAGCCGCTGCTCGCATTCCACCACGATCCGGACAATAAGACGACCGTTCGCCACGCGGTGGTCACCTCGCCCCTCATGGCTGCCCAACTCCTCCGAACCAGCCACGATCACGAACCAGCTCGTGAGCATAGGAGTTGAAGTCAAGCTACGCTGACATTCAGGCCAGCTCGGCAGAGTGGTGCGTCCCGATCTATCAGCCAGCAACAAGGAGTGGTTCGATTCTGCATGCGACGGTCATCTCATGCCCATCTATGACCTGCAGTACACGGATCCCTTCACACAAAGAGGTACGCTGTCCTCGTTTCATTGTAGAAGGCTTGCAGATATGCGAATTCTCGCCAAGAACCCAGCCCTCGAACGGGGCCAGCCCACCTCAGTGGCTGTCGTGCAGGGATACTGCGTGTCGCAGATGGCTTTCAGCGCTAGTATAGCGCTCTACGTGCTCGATAAAGACGGTGGGCACGTTTCTCGAGTTGAGTATGTGAATGCACATCCCGTTTTGCATAGGCTACGACCGTCTGATCACTTCGGATCAAGCAGAAGTGAACAGACTGAATGGGACGAAAGGTTGGGTCGCGCGCCCGGAACCACTATGCTATACGTGGAAGTGACTCTTCACAGTCGTTTTCCACACTTTTCACTCCAGTTTGTGGATATCCACATTTGAAAATCGCTACTATTTCAACTTATGACAGTGTTCAACAGTGTTGTATCGTATAAAGATAATACTTTCATAACAATCGTAGCAATGCTTTTTCAAAGACACGTCTTTATTTGCGTTTTCATTGCTTTTACATGAATCTTGTATATACCCATCATCCTCGTGTTTTATGATGGCAACAGAGCGGCATCCTCAAAGAACATCCTCATTCCGCTGAAGCGCATCCAGTGATGACGTGCCAACTGCTGCAGCCGGCTACACTACCAACATCCTCAAAGAGCTGCATGATCCGCTCACTGTACTCGGCTACGTCGCAACGCCCAATGGCCCATATGTGTTTTACGATACCGATGCCACCCGCTTCTCCTCTCAACTCTTCTGATAGAAACAGTGTGGTTTGTGATGGAAGATCGTGATTAAGATAGGCATCAGTTGAGTGCTAGAGCGGTTCATCCGTTTTTTCGAAACTGGTTTTGGTTTCCGACTTGAACAATGTGCGAGCATTGCAATCATGATACACACGGTTCAACAGTCACTTCCCTCGTTCGACATCGACGCGAGCTCGTCGGTCGACAGTCACCACGTGAGCGTCGCCCCGACTCGCAGTCCTGCCAGCAGCCAAGCACGAACGAGAGCGTGAAGTGATGTTTGAGAACTGAGGAATACGCAGGCAGACTTCCTCAGCCGCCTGATCCGTCCACACCTCTCCGCCGCCAATCTGCAGTGGTTCCAAAACAAGCCCGTGCAACAAGCTCGTGCAACTATTCGGTGTCCAGTACACCCACCCGGCAACTAACAAACGTCTGTTCTTTCGCATTTTATCTACACTAATAATACATAAATTTCACAGCGGTGCAAATGCTTTTGACCGACGCGAGGGGGGGGGAGCAGACTGGTTGTTGTTTCAAGCCTGCAGGGCTACTATGTGACGCGACCATACCGCTCTACGACGCTGATCGAACAGGTGAGCCGGCCGCAGAGAATGTGTCGCAGTCTCACATTCAAGTTGCTGTCAGTCTCTTCAAAACACGAAACATTTCGGAATTGCCTCACGAATCGCCCTCGCAACTTTCCTTCGGAATACTCCCGGTCACTCCCGAACACTTCGGAATGCCTTGTTTACCTTGCTATCCCTTCCAAAAGCTTCGGTTCCGAAGAGACTGGCCGCACCTTCAGGCTACGAGCGGCTGATGACATTGCAAGCCGTCGAGATCGACAATCCAGTCAAGCAGCCGAGATGGACGATTCCGGTCGGACCTATGTGCTACACGTGGACTTGATTTCGACGTGCAAAAAAAAGACTCTTATACTTTTTAGTTCTATAAGTACTTATATCGGTATAAAATGAAAAATGCTACGATCAGCTTCATTCACTTGCAAATGCCAAGGCGGCAAGGCGGCTGCGGGCTATAGTACATTCAACGATTACAAATTACAATTACAGCATTCGTAGGTCTAGTCTAACTGTCTAATTGCACGAAGACCACATTATTGACCCTTTTTAAAACCAAATGATCATTCCATCACTCCGCGCATCATTCCATACGTCTGCCGTCAGTGATGCGGTCGCTCCTCCTCCTTTTCTTCCTCCTTCTCCTACTCTTCCCACAATGCGCTGGCGACGAACCCGAACGATCGTCAGTTTTTAATGTTTCCCAGAAAAGTCGCTGTCCTTGGCACTTTATAGTGTCAGTCTTTTCGAAACAGACGTGTCTAAGAAACACATCGTTTTCGAGGCGTTTCGGGGACAGAAAAAGACGGAGAGACAGACAATCCGTTTTACAGTCTCGGTTGCCTGTGGGGCGGGATATCCCCAGTGGATCGGTTCACCAACAACTTCACGTTGACAGAGACGCAAAAACAGAATCGCTCGAGGATGTGGAGCATCATGACACTAACGGGCGTCGATACGGAAGAGGTACAGATCAACAACAAACGACGATTGAAAAGTTATTTTCTGGGATTTTGGGAGTAAATGTTCGCGTTGCTTTACCCACGTACTTACTTCTTTTTAACCGTTTCATTCAGTATATTTGTTTCGCATTGGTGTACGAGTCGCAGTGGAAAGGTGGAAAGAAAACGATCGACTTTCAGTTTGGATTGATGAATATAGAAACATTCAGGAGACAGCTGACGCCGATGGTAGTAGGAAATGGCCTAGGGTCATTTGATCGATTACGTCGTTCATTTCAGCCGTCGGTGCATTCTTTGCTGGAGAACCCGCAATGTTTTGAGCTATCGAAGGCAATTCGGGATCAGAGGATGTCAGAAGATGAAGAAGATGAAAAACAGGTCTGACTCATCACTGACACAGTGATTCTGTTTGTGCAGGTCTTAATTGTACGTTTGAAACGAGACATAAAATTTTAAATGACTATTAGGATCATATTTTTCTGAACAATCGTCTTGTCACGGTCGCGCACGAGGGATATAGTTTTTTTTTTGAATAAAAATTGCTGGAAAAAACTTTTTGCGCTCGCTGATACGAGCTGGTTGCGACCGCGCGGCCTAGTGAATGAAACGTATCGCTAACTTTGTCTTGAAAAAATATTTAAAAAAAACGCGTTTTGCTCGCACGGAATTTGATTGCTGTCAACTTTTGGTATCAATCAATTCTTTTCATTTACAGTTGGGGCCCGGTAACAAACACAATTTCTTATGGTATTGTGTTTGTCATACAAAAGAATTAGGAATATGCAACGATATCACATTCATCAAGGTGTGCTTGCATGGAATCGATAGAATGGAATAATCAGTTCAGGTACAAACAGCTGAACACCTTCACAAAACGAAATCGAAACTCATTATGTTACCCACAAACCCCCTTTATTTTGATGGTACGTTCGGAAACTCGGAGATTATCATGATTTCTTAGAATATGTTGATGGAATATCCGAAGCATGGCACAGTATGGAGACTGATTATCTACCCTACGTACTACAAGAATTTGCCCAACCAAAGCACTGCTACAAGCAATTTGTCAACCAACCTTACGGAATAGCAGACATGAACACTGTAAACATATTACAAGCTGTGAGTCACCCCACTATAATCACATCAATCAGATATGCTGATATACAGGACCTGCGAGACACTATGTTCTACAGTGGCTATCTCAGTGGTCCGTTGTGGTGATTACCTGTCTTGAATCGACTTGTCTCGTACTGTAGCGTTTCCAGGTGTGCGGTATCGATCGGTCGCATCACGTCTTCCCACGGTCTCGTCATCCCATTCGTTATCGATCGATCGATACCATTGGCTAACGGCACTATGACTATCGACCTATCTGGAATCAACGCCATTCTACGGCACAATCCGAGTTTCGTGGAACAGAAGTTCATTTGCTACAGGCCGAATGCGAGCATCGCTCAGGTGAGAAAAATTACTTCACACAAAACTGCTGTACAGGAACTAAAACTTACACCGCTCCATACATGGAACGATGAGGGTGCTTCTGGCAGTTGCTACCATGTGCACTTGCTTTCTTCCTACTAATCTCACTCGCTGCAGCTCACCTATCCGTCCTGGCACAGAGTCTACCTGCCGCCCGAATCTCGGGATGAGATGAGGCTGTTGTGCTCGTGCGGGGTCAACTACTGCAACAGCCTCGAGAACGCCAAGGTACGAGTCGAGGGGGTACCTTCAACTCTCCTTATACAGCTCCTCCGCGACCACTACTTCCCTCCGCCTGTGTTCAGCGAGGTTTGTTCAATCAATCAATCAATAACTCGAAAATTCAGGGCGATCTTTATGACGAAGACGAGATCTGGCCGTGAACATTTACTACGACAGAAAATCGATTTGTAAATTCACGTTATAAAATGTTGTTACTAAGTCTAAGAGATTGTTTCCGCAGTTTTGTGCAGAGACGTCCTTGTTTTATCTGTTTCTCCTGCTATTTTTCCCTGCCTTAGTTGCTAGTTCCGACTGGCATAGATGATCACTAAATCATCAAACGTTGTATTCGATGTGCACTCTTCAAAAATAATCAAACTGGAATAGATAATTTACAAACAACTTAAAGTACATGCATAATTATTACAGTCAGTTGAGATATAAAGAGATACATGTGTTGTTAGAATGAGATCATCACTTGAGCTGGTTATGCTTTGGGCTTGGGGACTAGGGCAGACTTGGAAGATGTCTGATCTTCCTCACTCTCCTCCTGCGTCTGCGCTCTCTCGATTAGTTCCGACATGGCCACCCTCTGATGGCTCCTCCTACACAGCATCTGTTTCATCCTGCTTTGGCAGAGGAAGAGAAGGATGAATGCGGCGACTGTGGAGACTGAGAGAACCAGGACGACGAGGAAGGTGCTGTTCTCAGAGGAAGAAGACGATAGAGCGAATGAGGTGTCTCCTGGAAGTGATATTTATATCATTTATACTATTGATTAAAAAACGAATCTCGAAAGTGTAGCTGCTGTATATTCTTTCTCTCTCTCTCTCTCTCTCTCTCTCTCTGTCTCTCTCTCTCTCTCACCATTGCATCCATCGGTCGAGCAGAGTTGACAGTACCGCTGCGGTTCGAACACTCTCACGCACGACGAAGTGCAGCCGCGCTCGACCACTGAAAGTATTGATTTATTGATAAATTGACGACATGTTACCACAAAACTATGTATAAGGTTTCTATTCTGTTCTGTGAGTAAAACTCGAAACCGGAAAGGGAGCCATCTGCTATCTGTCTCTTCTCGAAGTCAAAATAATCAGAGACGCTGTTAGCTGGCGAGAGTGCTAGAGAAATAAGGGGGCGAAGGTCCGAAGGGCAAGGCGTGTGCACTGAGGACAAGGGCCAACTCGCAGCGAAACAGAATTGAGAGAAGTCCATCAGAGGGGCGCAGCGCGACGCGGTCGCTACGCGATCGGCGAACGTGTAAATGAGTAAATGGGCTAGTAAAGCTAGCGTGAATTGTCATATATAAAATATCTGTCCTTTTCTAAAGTTTTGTTTCACCAAATTACATTTTTATACACACACGCACACAGAGGGGGCGTGGCCTCCGCGATTGTCGCCCCCACGACCGACACCCACTTCAATCCGCACCTCAATGCGCACTCACTGTATCTCACTTCAAACTGATCCGATCTCGAAACAAATCTTTAAGACTTCCCTTCATTTCGAGAGACTAATCCAATGGAATAGTTGATATCACTTCAAAATCAGGAAAAGTACCTCATCCTGTAAAAGTCGTTTTAAGGTGGCAGTCTAGCGCGCGGGGTAGCCCAGTACAAGCGAGAGGGCGCTGGCGCGCCCTCTCTAATGCACATCACGTTATCACAGGTGAGCACGTTATCACAAGAGTGACTACTGCTGAAATAGCGAACTGTGGTTTGTATCACTCTCTGATTGTGACTTGACACCACCAAACACGACGAGTGAACTTGAAATACATTTAGCCCAAACAGTAAATCAGTCTGTATGAGTATGATATGTAGGAATTTTGTGGGACGTTTCTTGCTCATATCGATTAGTCAACAAGTTACGTCATCGGAAAAAAACGTGACGTCATTTGACGTCATGTGAATCAAATGACGTCACCCACCTGTGTGATGGCCGTCGTTGCAATTGTCAGGCAGGTTGTCTGAAAAGGTGAAGATCACTTTTGAAGAATGAAATGTTCTCTACTATTCATGCATGAACACATTGTTTGTGAAGAGTTTGTCTCTCGCGATTCAAACGATTAAATTAGTCCGCTTATCCCTACTGACCGATCTTGTGGCAGCTGGCATAGCAGTACTCGTTGTCCGCGCACTGCTTGAGGGTGTTCCCTAGAACGTCCGAACAACTCTCGGCTCCACTGCAGTGGTAGCACAGAGGAGGCCAGCGAGGAGACGCTGACATATAGTCTTCGCCTGGAGGATAGTTTCTGTTATTGCCAGCCGGGGTCAGTTGGCGAAACTCAATTGCGAGCGAGAGAGGTCAGACAGCGCGAGCAAATGGTCGAGTGTCGCGCGGCCTTTTTGATTCGCATGCCGGCTTCTTTGATCAATATTATCGTTTGAAAGCGCGCGCTTGGGTCTCCTCACGACTAGAAGGTAGATCGAATGCGACTAGAGGGTAGATCGATTTTCTACCGTAATCTGGCAAACTATCTCCCAGAATAATATTATATTACATATATATACATATCGGATCAATAAATGCATTGTGAACATTGTTGCTACAAAGTGCGCGCGCTAGATTTCTTTTTTTTTAGATGGGTTAGCTTTCCGATTGATTATATTCGCGAAACAATTTCGACAAGTGGATAATAGTATCGTTTCATGAGTTCAATACACGTGATGTAAACATACAAAGATTGAGGTGTGTCCGAGCATTACAGAGACGATCGACCAAAGAAAGAGCGAGAATACTCCAAAGAGCGATCAACTCACGAGAAGTAGAGACGGACGCAACGAAGTATAAGAGAAGGATGTAGGCGAGACGGGCCATCCTTGCTGAATGATGCAGATGCTGAATGGATCAATTCACAGAGTGCCTCGTTATCTTGTGCGACGCCTGCTTATCATCACCTGCTTATCAACTCCACACATACGCACATACCGCATTGCGATAACGTCGAGATTGCATTTTTTACACAACAAAACAAAATGTGATAGTGCCTATGTGTGCTAGTGAACTGTGATCCTAAACCCCAAATCTCCACACCGCACCGCTGGGTGCAGTCTGTCTCTACGATAAACTCAAGAACAGAGTTCATATAATACAGAGTTCATATAATCAACGATTCGATTAGTGAATCATTGCTGCACTTGACTTGTCATATTGTCATCTCGTATGAGTTTTTCAGAGGGCAATCCGATTGTTGCGAGCAGAAGGCCCCTAACATCGCGGAACCAGTGTAGAGATCACACAGGGGACAGGACTCTATAAGCCGTAAGGGGAAGTGATAAAAGAAGATATCTGATAACTTCATTATGTCCGTTCTTATCAAGCTCTTCCTGTTACTTATGTATGAGTGATGCCGAATTATGTGAGCTTCGTACATGTGTTTACGATTGTAAGCAATTACAGCAATTGTACTGTTCTGAAATCAAGGAGAAAGTAAAATATTTACAATTTACACTAAAAAAAACTATTTTGAACTTTGGAATACTGATTTTCTGTATTCATGGTTCATGGTATGTGTATGTTCCATGTTGATTTGATGTTCTGATCTTTTGTTCACGTGTACTATCCGAATTTGCAGGAAAACTTGATCTTAATTTTTTTCGTAATTTCTGCACGTGGTAAGAGAAAGAGAGAGAGAGAGAGAGAAAGAGAGAGTAGAGAGAAGAGGAGGAGGGAGGTTGATGTCATCCAGATATCAAGAACGTGTCATTCATGACAAATCATCAAATCACAAAGATCAAATCCCTAAAAAGAAGTCTGCTTCTTGCTATAAAAAGAAGTGTGAGGACGTCATTTCAAAACTCACAAAATGTTCCGATTCTTGTTCCTGGCTGTACTTATCGGCCTCCTTTCCACAGCAACTGCACAATTTTTCGGAAACGATATGATCGGATTCACACTATGGCCCGTCGATGTGAGTTTTTTATTTACTTTTCAAAAGAATTCAACAAACTTATGTTACTTTCAGCGCTCTCAATACAACCCGACCGAGCAGATGATCTTCCGCGCGCTAGGATGGAGACAATAGCGGAGATTACATTTGTAAACAACAATTTACAAATTCAATAAATCCATTCACTTTCAATTTTGTATATGATGAAATACATGAGACATTCCGATCATAGTAGATGAAAGTGATAATTGATCGGGACAAAAACATCGCCTAGTTCATAAGAAAAGACATTGAATTGTTGAAATTGCAAGACTCGGTTCTGAAATAAGTTTCGCATAAACTTGTTCATGAATTTTAAAAGTTCATAGCGATGCATTTTCTTCGCGATGAATTTTCCAGTTTGCCGTTTGTATTATTTATTTCAAGCGAGTTTTTTTTGTAATAAAAAATCATTGAATTATTGCGCTCTAATGTGACAGGTATAGAAAACAGTGCTCTTTTGCAAATTTGATATCTTGCAAGAATTTGTTTGTTTTTGCTTGTTTTCTATTTTTCTATTCATGTTTTCTTTTGGTTTAAGACGGTATTTTGACACAACGCTATCTTGTGTGACATTGATATACATTTCTGCGGTGATAATGCCTCGCCTTCGTTGATGTCTCCTCCTCTACCTCTGTCCCTCCTCTGATAAAACTATATTGAGGCATCCTGTAAAATTCAACAATTCAACAATTCAACAACTGGAAAAATTCAACAGTTCGGAAAATTCAACAACGAAAAATTCAACAACAAATGACGTCATAGCGAAATTTTCTGAGTGTCTCCAAATAACGGGCCCGTTCAAGAGTTCCGTATTTTTGGGGGAAGCGGCCCTGTTTTTTAATGAATGTGTTTCGAAGTATTTTCATCATTTATTGTCGGAGGTATAGGTCTGCAAACTATTTCAACTACGTTTACAATTCTGAGAAGGTAATAGAAGCCCTATTGACAACGCTTGTGAACGCATCGGAGCAGCGTGGTGCCGAGAACAGTACCGTGGCATATCAGTGATCCGCGTTTGTCGACAACTGACGACGACGTTTCTCTTCGAGTCAGATCGTCGTGAAATGTGCCCGTAACGAGCAGCCGAATCACATCATCTTTGCCGACTTCTGGACAGTATTCGGCAGTCCTGATCGAGAACTCTGTGCGATTGGTTGCACGCAGATGCAGCTCAACTAATGCTACGCGACCTGTACAGCCAATTTGTACTCTGTTTACACGCACTAAAGCATCCGAACTGGACGTCGTGTCGAACTGCTGCAAATGTTCGGCCCACTTCTCTTCTATTATACAATGTCATTGACAACATGATCTGAGCCGTGAAAGTTTGCAGACGTGTGCATGCAACTAGACCTCATCAGCAAATAAAAGTACGTGGCAAAAATATTACATTCGTCGGTTTCATTTAAAAAAGGGCCGGATTCTCCGGACCCCAAATACAGAACTCTCGAACGGGCCCATTATTTAGATACACTCAGAAAATTTCGCTATGACGTCATTTGTTGTTGAATTTTTCGTTGTTGAATTTTCCGAATTGTTGAATTTTCCCAGTTGTTGAATTGTTGAATTGTTGAATTTTACAGGATGCCCTATATTGATGGTGTTTTCGGTCTAAACCAACTAAACCGTCACAGCAGTCTGTCCGCAGACATCACATTGTTATGCATGCGTTAGCGCGCTAGGAATCTATATGTAATCTATGCATCAGACCGCGAGCCGCTCTTTTAGGCTGACTCATTGAAAATGTCGTCTTATACCGTGCTCGTTGTGATTGCACGTATCAGACCGTGAGCCGCTCTTTCATACTAACTCATTGAAAATGTCGTTCGTGCTCGTTGTGAATGACCTTCTCCGCCTCGTTGCAGTGGATGAGCGTGTCGTCGCTGGGCAACGCGTGGCGTCGCGCCGTGTGGCGATGGCGTCGCTGGCGAGACGCACCCAACACCAGCACACCCGTACAGTACACCCACCAGAGGTGTGTACTGTACCTTCAAGGCGTGGTCAACATCATATCCGTAGTATTGTTGTTTGAAATAATTCGAATCGATAATGCTAACAGATATTTCGGGAGTAGCTTGAAAGCAATATCATAACGATAACCACACAGGTTCACCCCGTCGCACCTGCCCTCCTCGACCCTGCGCGAACGACTCACACAGGAGCAGCGCCAACAGCTCGACGCGATCGTCACCGAGACACAGGTGCGTTATGATCTATCGCCTTTCTTCCAATATTCTGTCATTATCCGATGCAGGACCACCTACCGTATACCCAGCACGTCTACAGTCCCCCTTGCAGGTGCTGTCCCGCCTGCACCCGCTGTTCCCCCAGCGTCTCGCCGACACAGACTGGAAGGTGGGGTGTTCTTGATGGCATGATATGAAAAGCCGACAGTGAGAAGATTGTTATGACGATTATCCATTCAGTTATTGTATTTCGATGTTGCGTGTTTTTCACGATTATTTGTTGGTTCATGCATGTTCCATGAATGTTGACTTGCTTAGTCTATGATTGATTGATGGTGGTCCGTTTGCAGGTGTTGCTGGAGTGCGGTGGGATGAAGCAGCGGCTCGACCACCTCAAGTTTCTCCACAAGCGGGAGCAGCTCAGGGAGAGGGAGAGGAGGTGGGGGCGAGTGTTCAGTGTTGTGTTTCCTCATTTCTTCATCCTTTCCTTTTAATTGTTGCTCGTTACTGTTGTGTAGCTTAAGGAGTGGTGAAGCTGTTTTTTATGTTGTATCTTCTTCTTTACTTTACACTCGTTTGTTTGTTTATATTGTGAAAGAGTGGTGATGGGTGTAGTGTGTTTTTACCTTCTATTTTCCATCTACGAGTGAGAAGGATATTATTATACAATAGACAGAGGTCGCATTGTGTTTGTGTCTACAACACGATACCTATGAACCTATCTACCTATGCCTCCATTGATTCGTACCTTCTCAGGAAGAAGGAAGCGCAGCGTGTGGAGCGGAAGAAGGAGAAGGAGCAGAGTGAAGAGGAGGAAGGCGAGAAGGACAGAGTGCTGCACCTGCCGCCCGGCAGGAGACGTGAGTCGGGTTAATTGAACATACTAGTAATCATATACGAACACTTCCAACTATTCCATTCCAATTATACGTTTCACATTATGAATACATTTATGCATAACTTTCTGCTGATTAATGACTTGTATGTATGCCCTTCATTCTCCATTCCATCTGCAGTTGACGTGGAGCGCTCGCTGTCCTACTGCCGCGTCGCCGCCGCGCACCGTCTGCTCGACCGGCCCGCCGTCGCCGTCGACTGCCGATTCCTGCCCCTGCTGTCGCCCAGGTCAGCACCTGTATCTACCACCTGATGTGCTCTTATCTGTTCTACTACCTGTTCTACTACCGATTTTGCGCTACTGTATGTTTCTGACAATTCTGTCTTTTCTTGGCATTGATGTCATTACGCGGGAATTGATGTCCTTGCAATGTGCCTGCCCCTGCTGTCGCCCAGGTCAGCATCTCCCATCTCCCTTCCCGCTTCCTCCTCCGTGGTCCTTGGTTTTTTTTTGCGCTCAGTCAGCAGCTACCTGTTGTGTTCTTATCCATTGTTCAGTTGGTAGCTGAGTTCGAACCTGTTTCCATATGCCACTGTTTTCCTGGCTATTCTGTCTTTTCTTGGTATTTACGTTATACTATCTTCACGCTTTGGAAATATTGTCCTTGCATTGTGTCTTTTGTGTGTTAATGGAAGTGGTTGCAAATAATGAATTGGATTGATTATAGTGCAACATACTGATTAATTGATCTAATTTATTGTCAGGGGCGCGGAGCTGACGATGGCGCAGCTGCGCTACGTCGCCAGCGAGAACAGGGATAGAAGAACGCCACTGCCCATGTGAGTGGAGAGAGAGAGAGAGAGAGAGAGCGAGAGAGAGAGAGAGAGAGATCCAATGTGAGTCACTAGAACAACCCGAAACTGACCCTCGTTCCGTCAAAAGCCCCGGATTCAACTTTCACTTTCCTTCTAAATGGAGAGGGAGAGACGGTCTTTTCTTGGTATTTAGTGTGCAGTCTGTGAGTGTAGCAGAGATAAACACGAAGTCGCTTCCCCGGTGTAAGTGAGGTTGATCTCAGTAATTGCATGATCATGTGTCTTGTGAACGTGATAACTGGTACAATCGGATAGTGTGGAGTTGGTTACTGTGGCTATGGGGCACGGAGACCGAGACGCCGCTGACTGATTGTAAAGCGAAACGTCATTGTGGAGCGAAGCGATCTTGCGGTCATAATACATCTAACTTCTAAATTGTTTCAGGTGGTTTGTCAACTGCGACCGGTCGGACGAGCGCACCGCGAAGATGATGAACAAGTGAGTGGGAGTCGATATCGATTTTTCGATTAATTGATCGATCGACTTCAGGCACCTAGCCATGCTGGACAGCCCGCGCTCGGCCGGCCCGCAGGTGGAGCAGCGCAACTACACGGAGGTGGGTATTGATTCATTATTGATTGGTTATCGATTTATTGATTTGTACAGCTGTTCCCGCGTGATCGCATCGTGTACCTCAGCCCGCACGCGGAGGAGGAGCTGGACGAGATCAGGGAGGATGAGGTGCGTGTGATGTCTGGTAATCTGACTCTCTCTCTCTCTCTCTCTCCTCTCTCTCATTTGTTTTTTTATTCAAATCAAAACGTTTATCCAGATTCCAGAATCTCAATACACAAAACATTCTATGAAGCTGGTATCGTGAGCATTATCGATTTCCATTCAACGTCGTTGTCACTCCTTGCCAATGTCGCCCAGTTCTCGCTCAGTTTTTTTATTATTCATCCAGTACCGAATCCTTCCCGAGTAACCAGTGAGGCGATTCATTTCCCCGCGGCGTGCGGTCGGGTCCTCATTTTGCCCCACCGCCACCGAATGTTCGGTCATCGACAAGAATCCTTCCCGAGTAACCAGTGAGGCGGCGGGAAGTACCCTCATGTGGAAGCAGCTATGGCGCGAGGAGATACTGATTGGCATGGAAGCAAAGGAAAACCCGGAGCTCTACACGTCAAGAATGGTACTCTAATGGTCCAGGAATGATTATCGATCAAGTATCGTCTTTCCACCACTAACCTTGTCAGCCGACCTGTCTTTCCCCGGCGTTAGCCTATTATGTATCTAGCATCTTAGGCACTACTGTATGCTTCATATCATTATGATTGTGTTGTCATATTCAGATATAACGATTCCGGATAAACGATTGATTGATTGATCCAGTACCGTGAACATGTGATTACTATGTTAATTCAGTTCATGGTTTTACATCATGTTGATACCTACATTGTCGGATGTTCTATATGACTATGAAGATGAATGGTGCCGTTTTCAGGTGTACATTGTGGGCGGTATCGTGGACCGTGTTCCGGAGAGGGGCATCGGCAGGCACGCGAGTCGCGCGGCGGCCGAGGCGGACGGAGTGCGCGCCGCCAGACTGCCACTCGACACATATGTCAAGTGAGCGGGGGGGGGGGGGGTAGTGGTATGCTACTCTCTTTTTTCGGTTCCAGACTGTCCTGCTTAACCATTGTCGGTATTTTGAGAGTTGTGGGTTTTGGAACAGGTTGAATCGTAGTTTACGTGATGGGATAGTGTTTCTGCATTATACCCTTTTGATAGAGAAGGTATGCTTTGCTATGGGAGTGTAGAGTGCCTATTGGGATGAGATTGTGTTTCCGGTTTCTGTAAACCATCCTTTTGATGGTCAAATGTTTGTTTTCTAGATGGGAGTCTGGGCACCGCTTCCTCACCCTCACCGCAGTCATCTCCATCATACACGATGTGCACGTCAGCGGAGACTGGGCGAAGGCGCTAGAGAGGTGAGGGGAGGGGGAAGGGGGGAGGAGGGACTTGTGGTAGTAGTGGGGGTAGAACGCTCCTGCCACATTTTGCGAGCGGGAGGGTGACGGAGACGTCTTTGAGAGATGAAGGACGATATTGCCCCGGAAAATTTGATGAGAGAGCAGTGGTGAGGAAATTTATAGTCCTTATACGGTGTGCATATAGATAATAGCTCGGGAATGGTGACTGGGCGACGGCGAGAGGTGGGTGAAGGGAGAGATAAGCATAGTGGAATGACATCGTTTGGTTGAATGGAGTAGTAGGGAGAGGGAAGATGCGATCGTTAAAGGAAAGTACCACTCTAAATTTCATGTCATGGATTCTTTTCGAATATGTAGTATGAACATGTCAAATTTCGGTGAATACGGAAATGTATTTCCCAATTTACAAAACATAACTTCACAAAATATTGTTAGTGAACAATGATCCAATGGAACTCAAACGCGTATTTTACCAGAAAACGAGTTATATTTTCACTTCTACATGGTTCAGAGAAACTGTGAACAATAGAAATATTTAATAGGTATGAAAAGAGATTGTATTTTCATATATTTTCACGTGCTAGTTGTAGTTTATTCACAAAATTTAGAGTGGTATGCTCCTTTAACAATGTCCACAGATGAGCGATTAAAAATTGACCATTTCTGTCAAAACTATATAATCTCGTTCGTTGCAACTAATAATGAAGATGTTGATATTTGAATTATGGATATAGGATATAGGGGAGGATTCTGATTATCGCGGTTCGCGGAAGGTGAGCGGTAGTGAGATTCGCATTGCGCACTGCGCACTCGTACTGTGTGTATTTTGCGTGAACCAGTCGGAATCGCGCCTACGGCGCTCCTCCTTCTGGTATGCGCGCGTGCGGGGATGATTTCGCAATAACATGTCCTCGCTGAAAAAAGTGAAAACACGGCGCGTCTCACATGCTGGCGCCGGCTGGGTTGTATAAGCGGCGCATGAGCGTCACTTACAGACAGACGGACGAACGGAGAGGCCGTTTTCTATATGTTAGGATAGTTGTGAACATATAGCTGATTGTGAAGATTCATTAGAATCCATTATTTCTGTCAAAACTATACAATTTCATGAAACATACAATACGTGGTTTCTATGCAAATAATGATGAAGAAGTTGATAGTGTGGAAAGGGATTTGGTCTGAATGTGAATATTATGGAAGTATATAGTGCGATGTGGAGTTGTACTGATGGACTGGTGCTTGTTGCAGGAGCATTCCGGTGCGGAACATGAAACCAGCAGTGGCCAAGAACCAGAACGCCAAGCAACAGCACGAGAGATATAGGTGAGTGCGAGAAGGGGAGGGGGAGAGTGTGTGTGTGTTTGTGTGTGTGTGTGTGTGAGAGAGAGAGAGAGAGAGAGAGAGAGAGAGAGAGAAGAAGAAGAACGAAGAACGAAGAACGAAGAAGTCTTTGATGGAATGAAAAGTCTATTGATAGTTTCAGTGATTCTTATGTATAATGATCACGTGGAGGGATGGTTTATGGGTGTGTGATTATTGTGTAGTCCGTTATGGGTTGAACTTGTTGATGTTCTGTATTGTTTGTATTGTTTTACAGGCGTTTCGACCGCGAGGTGATGCGATTGGCGCAGGCTCGGTTGTGATTCTGTGATGGAGCAAGGACAGGGGAAGGAGAGGAGAGGTGTGGTTGGGTAGAGTAGGGTAAGGTTGTTGTGGATTTAGACACTTTAGGATTTTTAGATATTATAGCTAGTTACGTCCTTTTTTTTTGCCTTTACCGTTTGCTCATTGTTGACTCTTATTGTTACATAAATAATATGTAATAAAATATTTATCATGAATAAGTTAGCGAGTATGTACACGGAATCACAGTGCGAGTGGATGTGGGTGAGATATTAGCGGTACGAGACTAGAACAAATAAATAATCGGAATATATTATTTAGGTTTCAAAACCAACCATTGTAATGGAGGAATACATACATTCTTCAAAGTACATCAATCAATACATCATAATTGTTGATCTACGCGAGCTCGAACTGCTCGATGGGCTCCGCCCCCTGCAGCTCCTCCTCTCTCTCCTCTCCCGCCTCCCTCTTCTTTCTGCCGTACCCGTAGTCGTAGTAGTCGAACCGGCTGCAGCTCGTGCACCCGCCAGTTCTGCATGGGGTTAGGGTTACGGCTCATATCAACTACTGAGCGCATCTTTTCTGTAAAGGCGAGTGGGACATTTCCTGTGGATCCATCTGTTGGTTTTTCTGAGAATGTGCGGTTGTTTAGTTTTTCCTTGTCTCCTGTCGTACCCGGTGATTCAGGGTTACGGTAGGTATACTGTACCTGGTGCAGCGGGGCGCGCAGCTCGGCATGCAGCAGCTGCAGCACTGTCTCGTATGGGTGGTCACGGAAAAGGACGAGCGACCGTTCAGACCACAACCCACACACGGCTTCGGGGCCTGGAGGGGGCAGTGAGAGAGGGGGGAGAGGGGGGATGGTGGGAGGGATGGAGAGAGGGGGATGGGAGGGAGGGAGGAAGAGAGGGGGAGAGAGAGGTAGAGAGAGGGAGGGAGGAGATGGAGGGAGGGAGGGAGGTAGAGAGAGACTCACGGGGTCGCAGCAGCGCATCGGGTTGTTCCGACACGGGTTCATGCACTGTCCCACTGCAAAGAGTGAGGTAAGAAACGTAAAAGAGAGTAGGTGAAAGAGAGAGAGAGAGAGAGAGAGAGAGAGAGAGAGAGAGAGAGGGTAGGGGAAGAACTCACTGCCACAGTTCCCACCGCTGCATCCTCCAAGTCCACATCCGCTGCCAGTGCAGGGTCCTGAAAAAAAGGTTCGTGCAAAATCCAAAATCTAGTTTTCTGAGGGTTTGTATAAATCCAAATCCAAAACTTCGGGTTTTGGATTCTCGCTGGCAGGTATTTGAAATATTCACAATATAATTTTTTTTCTTATTCGGATAAAATAACCGTTCGAGTATGTAAAACTTGTAATTCCAAAAACCGAAATCTGGATTAATCTGAAATGCACGCGTGGAGAGAGAGAACAAATGCAACTAGAACAAACGATAGTCTCTCTAATTATGTAGGATTTTTCGCACCACTAATACTCACTGTTTCCGCCGCAGCCGGCGCCCCTGCACCCGCCAGCTGAAAGGAATACTGGCATTGTGGTAAACAGTAGCTTGCGAGTGCGTTGGAGATGTGATTGCACATTGTCACATACATTGGGGCAGAAGGGTGCTTCGCATTTTGTAGACATACAATTCGAGTGCATCGTATCGTATTTTAAAGGTGACCGATGCGAAGACTCGCATTCATTTCATTTTGTGGGTGCAGACACACGCACTCACACATCACAGGCATCACTGGCATGCTGTACACTGGATAGATGATCGGGATGCATGAAATTGGTTACGGTATCGGAGGGAAACTTACCGGTTAGAATCACATTAAGTAAAGGAAGTAGTTAAAAGCATGCGATAGAAATAGAGAAAGCCACCGACCGATGCGACAGCCGTAGCCGCAGCCTGCATGGAAAGGGAAAGAATAGGATAGTAGAAATCAATCAATCAATCGATATACCTCCGCCTCCGCAGCCCCTTCCGGAGCATCCGACGCCGCCCCCGCACCCGCCCATACCACACTGTCTCTTTGCGCGGACCACTGCGGTCTCACTTGAAGGCACACCTGAGATGAATGGTGAAATCATCAGGATTGATGAGATCGTTGGTTGAATCTTTGACCTACGTATGATTTTGTGCCATAGTCTTTCTTCAACGCCCTTCGTAAAGTAATCTCTTGAATCAGAGGGCTACCTGATTGACTTTTTTCTCACCTTCCGCCGGCGCGGATTTCGGGAAAATGTCCGCGGACACGGTAGCGACGCCGAATAGCGCGAGTAAAACGGCCGAGCGCATACTGCAAATGTACTCGTGTAATATAATAATAATACATGCACGTACTGATAATTATATGTGACTATAATTATATATGTACAACACATCATATGAAAATGCATCCGACTGGACACAATAGCCACTTGACACGAGTACGTATTGCACCACAAAACAAACACGATGGGTGACAATAATACTACTGCGCGGATCCTTCACACCTCCCGGCCGCGATGGTCCTTATATAGTCGCTGCGGGTTTTTTCCACATCGCCGCCAGCGATACAGGAACCGCCCTCTAAAAGGACCTGTACCGTAACCCGACACTGTTGCAACACTCGAGGAAGAGTCAAATAGCAGGGAGTGTGAATGCGGTTATGAACGCTTTGTTGCGGACACTTTTTGGCGATCGCAGATCATGCTATAAATATTGGCCAATGTGACTCATAAATGTACTCATAAGGTGAAAGTGCGTTTAAAAATGAGGAATGAAGGATAGTGCACATGTTCACATGTTGTGATCGGTCCGGCCCCTTGGTCTCAAATTTCATAAGCACTCTTTCGATCTCTCACCGTTCAAAGAGCGGACACTCGGGGATGAATGATCAGATGGGGTGTCCGGTGGCCGGGTACTGTTTCACACAGGATTTCGGCTAGACCAATCACAAACTATACATTCCGCGAAAATTGTGAACATCTCGAAAGAGTCGTGACAAAACTTGAAAAGTAACATGAAACAAGCTCCGTTTTTTATAGTTTTTCGCGAGCCAACCTCACTAAAAATAAATAAATACCCCTTTTGTTTTTGAGAGAGTAATCCAGAATACCAAGCATAAGCGTTGCACTACTTGACAAATTATTATCGATATGTTGTAGCAGAGGAGTGGTTTGTTTTGATCTAAATCAACAAAAACACATGCATAAAATCTCTTGCTGACTAAAATTTCAAAACGAACCTTTTTTTCTCCCCTAGGCCTAGTGGCGGCGGCTTCGCCGCCGCACTGCGCTCCGAGGCTCGCGCGCCTTTGGCGCGCTCACCTCTTTGCGTCAACCGTCAACTCTTCAAATCTTATAGTGAAACATCAAATTTGGTCAATATTATAAGTCGATATTATATTTGTAATAAATTAGACAGGTGAGATGAGAGGATGATTTTCATTTCGGAGCGTCTTGCCACCAGCCCACGTAGGCGTGTGAAGTATGAGATGTAAGTGTTACTTGTGACTTGAGTTATGTCTCCGGATATACACTCCGGGACCATGGTAAATTTTATATAGGCCGGCGAATAAAGAAATCGTGTGCTGCTTGGGTGTGGCGTGTTGCGCGCGCCACAAATCAAAACAAACGGATCAAAACACCGCTGCGCGCCGCCCCTAATTATAAAATGGGGCCTGTTATATGGAGCGATATCATTCGTATATCGCGATGGTTCGATTTTCAAATTTGTACCGATTTCCAACATTATGAGCACCGCGTAGTGTAGTGGTTAGCGTCGGGGGTTCGATCCCCCTCTTGGGCGCTTGACCGTACCAAGGTGATAAATTGGTAGCAGTCTGCTGAGAAGGTAAACCGCAGGATAGGCCACCCACGAGCGCATTATTGCGAGAATATGCCAGGTATCGTCGTTGGAAAATCGTTGGGCTATGGTGTAGTGCCATAGACCTCCTTCGACTCCCTCCGCAGAGTAAATCTCTTGAATCGGGGGATTCCTTTACCTTTCCAACATTATACATACCTTCGAGTGCAAAAACATCCTATCGGGCCGATTTTGCATAGAATTCTCGCCAGCAATATTGCCGTACGATGAAACGGAAAACAGACTATACTGATTACTGATAACACATACAAACGACATGAATGACGACATGACACTGATTCGTGCGCACTGATTGAGTGAATTTGATTACCTGATAATTTGGAGAATACGCACATTTTTCAGCGAAAATGTTTCTCTTTTTTTCAGTTTCAGTTCCATCTTCACTTTCACCGTACTAGCCGTCTATCATTTCATAACATCCGCCTCCAGTACGAAAGCTCCGCGTGCGGCCTAATCAAAGCCACTCGAGTTCAGTGGTCTACCGTCTATCCTTCTATTTTTTCTGAATTTTTTTCTGAATTTTTTTTCTGAAGCGAACAAGTTCCAGATCCCCGAATGCTAACCACACCAAGAGAAGAGAGGTCCAATCCCGTTCACACGTCGTATTCGAAACTCGACTATCGATAAATGGTCCACTGAACCCCTCAGTGTTTTCTATTCGTCTTATTCTCGAGAAAAAAACAACAATATTTGCACATGACGAATTCAATTTCAATCATAACGTCAATTTAATGAAAAAAAGGTGTGTAATCCCTATAATAACGAGTTCTTGTCTTATAGACAAAGTATTTTGAGAAAAATGGTTATCATATATTTCCCTCGATGTTCGTCATTGTCTACATAAATGTCGATTGTAATTACCGCGTGAACATCACACGTTTTCTTATCATATTCCGAAATTCTGATACTTGCGTAATCTAATCTCCCAAGAGGTGTGCGCCTGAACATCATTCATTCATACTAATTAGTGCATAGTTGACACGTGAGATGTTTGATAAATGTGATGACGTGACAAAAGGAAGAAAAAAAAGAAAACTATGTGTTTGCGTGACCTTTTCCTTTTTGTTTTGCGTCGTAATGAGTAGATATGGGTTCACTGTTTTTCGTTTTTTTTGTAAAATATATCTGGTCGAAGAGGGCTCAAAAAGCGAATATTTTACTCCGCTCAGATTCCGCAATTCCGTTCCGTCATAACTTTTGATGCAACGAAAAGGAATGGATGCGACTTTTGCAGGATTCTAGATTAGGAAACAGTTTTTTGTCCAGAAAACATGATCTCGTTCTCGTTCATTCCTGCATCAAGATGAAAAATCAATAATTGATCGAAATCGGCGTCATTTACCCCCTCGAGAATGGTTTTTCAAAAAAAAATTATTTTCCCGAGATCGTTTTTGAGTTTAAATTTGGTTTTCAACAACCATTAGTAGTGTATTAAACGGTAGTAGGAACAAAATTTCGAAACTCAAATTTTCGTAAAATCGTTTGTGCCGCTCACGGTTCACGGACCATGCTATGCCGGTTCAATTCCCATTGTTATCTCTCAATTCTCGAGTTTTAACGAACCTCTGTAATTTTAAACGCCCCTGTGCCTATAAACAAATCTTTGCAGAAGAAAACTTATATTTAACATCACACTATTTACTGTGTTCTGTTATGATCAAACCAAATCCTTATAGACGCAAAAACATCAGCCGTACTTCGATAAATTACATAGCTCGAAATCGATGTATTACTTCAAGTACTCAACGTAATTAGAACGAGCATTTTCCTGATTAATTCCTCTGAGAAATCTATTGTAAATTTACCTTTTCTGAGATTTGTAGTGATGATGGATGATATTTTTCATTTTTTGTGAAACTTTAGAGTATCATCATACATATCTTTCCTTTTATAAAAGTAGATATTCAAAAAGTTTCTTTTTAGGTTTAGATACTAACACATTTACAGTACATTCAAAATTTCTATAGAAATAGAGTGACGTATCAGAGTGCGCTTTTGTACACTAACATACAATATGGTATGTTAGTATGTAAGTACATAACAATGTAACTTGTGGATCGAAAAAGCGTGGAGACATCGTTTCACAAACTTCTCCTGAAATCTGTTGTAGCTACTGTATCTGGTTTAAATTTTCTATTAAAACAACCAGCAAAGTCAAGCTATACAAAGAGTGGTTATCGAGGTGCAATTAGTGTCAATGATTGCGTGATTTGACACTGATAATTGGTCAAAGATCGAATGCTAACAAATAAGCGAAACAATCAAACCACCCCGCGGGAATTGGCGGTTACATGAGAAGTTCTTATGCGACAGTAACTTTGCGAACACACGCTGCACTGAATTCTGCCTCCCTCCTCATTTATCGCGTTCAAATTTCAGTCATTCACATGTCTCCGTGAGATTATTTCTAATTACTGTCCCGATCACAAGCTTTGACCATTCGGCCGTGACGTCACGGCCCGGGCCGTGACATAGCGTGACATTGATCAGTTATCACTATCTGATAGAATTAAAAATAAACCAATAACACCACTGAATTCAGCATACTTCACTTAGTCGAAAAGCATGTTTCAATCTAATTTTGGTCACTGAAATTTCCACCCGGTTAGGTGGAAATTTTCTTGTTCATTGTCTACATATTATACATGCATGTCGCCTCAGTCATTGATATTATATGTTTCAGAGTGGCTTGAGATGCTGCCTATGATCTCCCAGGTGTACTACTTTCGAGTGGTGAACGCGACGTCAGTTCTCACTGCCATCTTCAACGTTCTCCTCTTCTTCGTTCTGTACAAGTCGGACATGCATCGCATCCAGCGCTACAAACATCTCCTCGCCACGTTTGCCACAGTCAACATATTCTTCGCCGCAACTAACGCCATTTGCCTTCCGGTAAGAGTTGTTTGCATCAAGTATAGGAGGTTTCGTATTTTAGGGGTGTATAGATCCGTAGAAGAAACATTGACGTATGTGTATCAGAACTCAGAACCGTATTTTCAATGTTTTGTGTTTTTGCTTTCAAGAAGAACTTTTCTTTTCGCAAAAAGAACAGTTGATTAGAACTGACAATCATGAGATCACCAGTGGTCGCACTTAACCGAGCTAAAAAGACATTTTCAACTAGAGTTGAAGACACTTCTGGTACTATAGTGGGCCCGCTAATGAGTTCCACTCTGTTCACGAGAGACATTAGGGTGGTTAGACAACGATCAGAGATCTTTTCGGATGATGTTTTCCATTTGACAAAATTTGCGTGAGTACCCGAAAACGAACTCACGGACCTCTGCTCCTCTGCTCGCTAAGCGAGAGCGTTACCACTACGCCACGTGGTCATAGCAGAGGATCTGTGGAGTAGAGATATGAACGGTAAAAACAAATGTGCTGTGCATTTCGTTCAGTATACGGAATGTTCAAAATCCACGATAATGTTTTCAACGAAAAATCCTGAGCTAAGTGCGAGCCTATTATACTAGCGCAAACACAACCTAGTACAACCGAGGAATGTTAATCACAACATTCGATCAACCACAGACGGATGAAACCATGCATATTTAAAGGTACACTGGCGACTTGTTTTTGACTCGGAATGTTTGCAAGAGTCATATTAACCCAAATCTCAATCGATTTGTGAGAAAGAACAACGATAATCGGTTGCTTTCAAATGTTGCAAGTTGCAACTGACTGTTGCAACATTTTATTTCAAACTCGAAATTGGTCCCGCCACGACTTCCATTCCGTTGAACTCTTCAATACCGCACAAATGGCGAGAGAACACATAATCCCAGACGAAAGAAGCCCGTTCACTTACTATGTGTCTCAATGCGTGTGTGCGCCGTTATTGCGCTGAACTCGCCGGTTCGAGTCCTGTCTACGGCAAATGTTTTGCATGAGTGATAATGCGCGTTCAAAAGAGCTAGTTGCAGAATTAGGTAGCCACTGTTCCTTTAACATAATCAGTCAGGTGAATGAACATTTTCATCACAGAGTAGTTTGTATGCAAAACATTACAACCATAAACATATCAACGACGAAACGACATTATTAAACACCAATACTTATCACGAAAAAAACGGGTTTTCCTTTCTCTTCTCCCTTTTTAACCAACATGGATAACAACGCGAGTAGAATGGTGGCGAGCGTTTCATCCTCGCAATCCAGAAATGACGTTTTCATGAATGTTCGAATAAAAACAACAGAGTATATACTAGAAATCACGAAATAGCCTTTTCTGGCTGTATAGCGCTCTGACGCCAGCACCACAGACTGACAGACGGCAGACGGTCATTCAAGAACAACTGAAAACACATGCCTTTGATTGCCGATCAAATACAATGTGTACAAAACTCTCATTTCAAAAACACAACACACACACACACACACACACACACTTTCCTCACGATTGAGGAGCAGTGCGTCAAGGTCGAATAGACCAAGAATTCAGCAAGAACATGAAGACGCAGAATTACAAAACATAGTGTACAAAACCGGCCTTCGAGTTGACGGGGAGAAGCTGAACCATCTGCGCTTCGCTGACGACATCGTGCTGATCACCGAGACCACGGCAGATGCTGAACGGATGCTGAACGAGCTGAACACGGAGAGCGAGAAGGCCGGGCTGCGCATCAACATCGGCAAGACGCAGTTCATCCGAAACGAGCAGGCTGCCGATAGGACTATCCATCTTGCCGGCCAGGCAATCGAAGAGGTGGAGGAGTACATCTACCTCAGACGAGCCATAAACGCAAAGAAACACCCTTACTTCGAAGCTGGCAAGGAGAACGAGAGCAGGATGGGCGGCATTTGGCAACATCAAGGAGACACTGGGCACGCTGAACGACAAACACCTCAAGGCGAACCTCTTCAACACGTGCGTACTCCCCGCACTGTGTTACGGCTCGAAGACGTGGGCCTACACTACCACCACGCTAGGTCGCATCCAGACCGCACACCGCGCAATGGAGCGACAGATGCTGGGATACTCACTCTATCGGCAGCGAGACGAGGGACTGAGCAGCGAGGACAGCAAGATCCGCGTTGACCAACCCAACCTCCTATTTGGCGCGCAGCAGACATAGACATAGATGGGCCGGACACATACAAAGGAGGACGGGCGGGCGATGGACACGGGCGACTACCGATTGGAGGCCGCGCAACGTCACTCGAGAACCCGGACGGCCGCCAACCCGCTGGGCAGATAATACAACACTGTTCTATGGGCGCAGGAACGACTACAAGCAGTGGGCAACTGCAGCTCGAAACCGTTCACTGTGGCGAACGATGGGCTCCGCGCTTGCAAGCTGAAGGAGCATTCAAGCATTCAAGTAAGTAAGTAAGTGTACGAAACATACAATTATACAACATCATAAACGAATATTCAAACAACTATTCGAGAAACGGCAAACCGTTTGGAAACACACACACACACACACACACATGGGACCGCGCGGCGCGAATTCAAACGCTTTGCTTCATTTCTTTGTGATACTGGAAGCGTGCTTGAACAAATCAACTGCAGGGCTTTCTGAGTGACGGAAACAATAATGTGATTATTTTTTTCATGAAAACGAACAAACGAGAAATGTTATTATGCACAATTGCAGGTGTGCTATTCTGGCCACGACGCCTACCTGATGCTGTCCGTGTCACCCTACCTGGACGGCTGGTACCGCAAGCCGTTTCTTCACGCATTTTGCGTCGCCTACATACTGTGCTACATCGCCCTCACCTCCCAGTTCATCTACATCTACATTGTCATTTGTCGGTGCGTTGGTCGATGTGTGCTAGTTGAATCATTAAGCGGATTCTTAGATAGAGAAAATGTGTCCATTCCGGAGTGATGCCACTATTTCAGACCACATAACATAACATGGTGATGCCACTATTTTAGAACACATAGCTCGTCGATCCTGCGTCGCTTCATGATCATCTACGCCATGATCGCCGTGTACTTTGTGGTCGTCTTCTTCTGCCTATTCGATGTCGGATCCCCGAACGAGGAACAAGTGCGCCAGGTAAGCGTTCCCTTCTTGCACCCTCGTTTTCTCTTTTCTCTCACCTCACTCATTCCCATTCGTATGTATTCTCTATCAGATCGCACCTTACATCCTCCACACGTACGGTCTACATGCTGACGCGGGCGCGCTGATTGGCTTTCAGTACAGACAGGTAGGGGGATGATAATGTACCGTATACCGTACATTAGAGTGATTAGCAGATAAGCGCACAAGGAGGGCGCGAATACAACGTACGTGCCGTGGTCGCCTTCCTCGCAGTCGGCATGCACTTGGTCGGTTATACGTCGCTTTGCTTCATCGCGTTGCGTTGATTACAGCTCGCGCTGATGTTCACAATCATCTACACGTCTTGGAGCATCGCGAAGAAGCTGTCTTCCAGGAATCTTTCCAACTTCATCAAGTCTGATCACATTCGTTTTTTCCGCGTGCTTCTACTACAGGTAAAAGAGAAAGAGAACTATGAGAAAAGAGAAACGAGATAAGAAACGAGACATCTTTTGTTTAGACGTCGATTCCCATCATCTTCAACCTCTTCCCGCTAATGATCAACGTGACGCTGCCTCTATTCGGCCTGGAGTTCGCGTACTCTCGCTATCTCTGCGTCGCTGTCTCTATCTACCCCATATTCGATCCCTTCATTGTCATCTACTTCATTCGCGAACTGCGTATAACGGCCATTCGCATTCTCGAGAACTTCGAGCATGACGACTCGCAAATCAGTGGCCAACCAGTGAACACTAATTAAAGACTGCGAAACCTCTTTGAGTTTCGAACACCATGTGCTGCACACTGTTGTAACGACTTTTAATTATCATAAAATAATTGTTAATAAAATACACGTTCACTTTTTGCATTCCGGGAAGATTAAGTGCTTTTATCATCTGCACAGTTCGCATTGGCCTGCAAAAACCGTTCTCATCTACATTGTGTTTCAAAATGCCCAATTTGAAAAAAAGGCATACAAAAAAGGTTTAAATATATAAATGAAGACATACAAATACAAATAACGTTTTGCTTCTAGTTTGATATCGGAGCCCATCTCTCGCCGCAGTGAACGGTTTTAGGCTACCGTCACTTGTAATCGTTTTCGCGCTGCTCACTCAGTCGCTCATTTGGTTTCAGATAGAGTATGTATCATACCAGAACATGTCATTTCATTGAACGGTGATAGCACACATGTTTTGAAGAATGAGATGTTAAGAGATGTTAAGCCCTACTCCATCAATATACAGTAACGTTTCGATATATGTTTCCCTTTGCATTTGCCTTATTTATCTTGTTTACTGATCAGTCTTCTGACTTTCACGTGTTATCAGAGATGTTTGTGTCACAAAACTGTCAAAAAATCAAATGCGAACTAATCGGTGATATTTAGGTAATTATCACTGTAACAATCAAATTAACCCTGTGGGAATCGGTGGCTACATAAGCAGTTTTTAAACGACAGTAATTTCTCGAACGCTCACTATGCATTTGCTTTCCCCTCATTCATCTAGTTTGCCTTTCAGTCTTCAGTCTTACAAGTCAAAATATGCCTTACTCTATGATATGTTCATCGAATACTTCTTTACAGTATTCTATGATTGCTTGTTGTCTATAAATATGTTTTCCATCCGATAAAGGCAATACTTGTTTCAGACACAGGGTCACTTAAAGGAGTATACCACTCTAAATTTGAGTATGCAAGTATGATATATACCATATTAATGATATAAAATAGAAATGAAATTTCATGAAATAATATTTTTAAATTTTCTAAGAAGTACATAAAAATGTGGTTATAAATGCGTAGTGTATAGTGATATTCTCATGCGGAACCCTTGTGCACGCACTCAAGGAGTGTGGTATGGCCGCGCGGGAAACCGGGTGGTTGTGAGAGCGACTCGACACGGCTCGATTCTTGTGTTTTTATTGGTTTCACATATAATTTGTGTTTTTGCTTTGGTATATTTATGTTTTTGTTGTTTATTTATTCACGAATAACACTTGTTTCGTTCTATTACACTCGACCGCCCATATTTCATTTATTTTGCCGTTTTGTGTTGATCCGTCAATTTCGAAATATTCCCGAAGGACGCGAATATCGTCTAGCGTGTTTTAGTTGGTGTATCAGGCTGATCCGGCAGCTTCTGCACAATCAGGACCTGCCTCACAAGCACGACAACCGCGTATCAATGCGCCACACGGTAAGTTGCATTATTCAATTAATCATTAAAATCGTTTTTTACTATATTTTTATGGATTTTATACGACCTTGTTTAGCGCGGGTCTGTGCGGTGGGTGGTGATACAAGCCCGAGTCGAACAAGCCGGGACGGTCGTAGGTGAGCTGTTTTTTTCAGCTTTAAAATATATTGTGAGATTGTACGTGATGAATTTAGTATATGAAATGTATCGCTAGTGTTTTGGAATATCTTATATTAGCTTCAGTGCCGCTGTCGAATGATACGATGCGAGGTGAGCATTGAATACAGCGAGGTGAGCATGGAACGACGAGTGCGGCTCGGGAGATAACCAACACACACACAAGGTGGGTGCATATTTAATTTGTTAAATTGCGTATTTACTAGGATCTAGTACAACAATGCCGTGTCATCATTCTTGCTTTCGCCTCTACACTTCTCGTGAACGCATCATTGAACTGATTTAGGCAAACATCGTTGATAGGATGTGAAATCGACTGTCTGCGTGTTACACAGTATGATTGATTGACTTGTTCTAGGCGACTGTGCAGATGTCGCTGAGGAGTGAACAGGGTGGGTCGAGGCAGCACACGCAGCGCAACTTCACCAAGCACAGCCTCGTGCAAGAAACCGCTCGCCGCACATCCCGCCGCACATACCCGCCCTTTTTCAACAGGTGCGCTAAGGTTTGTAGTAGTAGTAATAGTTGTTGTTGTTGTTGTTGTGTTTGTTTCTATTTCAATTATTCATTCGTAAACAACCCAGCGTTATAGATGGAGGCGCAGCTGCCGGACTTTGAGCGTGAGGGCGACATCGAGTCTCCGTGGTGAGTTGGTGTTGAACCCCGACCGTCGTCGGTTTGTTTTATTGTTGTACATGTTACCATATTTGATTGATCATCAGGTGAACGGCGCAGAAGAGGAGAACAAGGTGCGCGTCAACTGGAGCGGCAAGATCTTCTCGCTGTCGTCGGGTTCACTTTTGGGATAGAAGAGTTGTTCGCTGCATTGTTCGCTATATGTTTCATACGGTTCACGTTGTTTGTTTATTGATTGCATTTGTTAATTGAGACCAGGCATCCTGTCTCGCTTCCCCTTCTTGGCCACATAGTGGCGCTGCGTGCCTTATTCCCTAATCCACTTGTATTGATTATAATTTGTTTTTACATATCGTTGCATAGTATTTTCTGACCTATAAAATCAATGCAATACTGCATTCTTGTTGAAATGATGTGAATGTTACATCGGTTTTGGATTTACGGGTAACTGTATTGTACATGTCAATTATTGGGTTTCTTCCACACAACACAACACGTTCTTGGTAAATTGTTTTATCATTGCAAATGATACAAACAAACAATATTATGAGAAGTATAGGTGCTCCAATTATTTGACAATGATAACATAACAGTAGTCGGCGATGAATAACATACACACAACAAGTTCAATGCAAAAGAAGGAAAGAAGGGGGAGTGATAAAGAAGGAAAGAAGGAGGAGTGATTCACTGAACGGTCCTGGATGATTTGGGTCCGGAGGCGACGAGGGGCACGGAAGAAGGCGGATCCTACAGGGGAGCAGGTCTGCACTAAAACAGTAAAACTTGGGTAATTAAACCGATAAGTAGCGGACACAGCGCGAACAGTAGAAGACGATAGCGGGCGAGACAACCCTCCACTATTTCCCACCTCTCGCGGACTGGTGGTCCACGACCAATTTTGGACAGACTTTGCCCAAAAGTGGTCAATCAAAATATTCCAAGCGGTTATAACATAATGTTGTATGTTACAACCGATCGAGAGCAGTTCGGTATGCAAGACACCGATAGCCCACACTAGGCGGACAAAAGTGGCATGCGCAGACTCGCACTTAATTCCTCGCAGCGGCAAATTCGCGCCGGGTTTGTGGCACGAGTTAGAGAGCCGCTTTTCTGTAAGAGAGTGCGAGAGGTTGTTTTGCAGTCAGGCTGTTTATCACGCACTTTCCCGCGCGTTTTGGCTTCTCCCTCACTCACACGGACAGTTCGCACAATTAGGCCCCGCCCCCAAACACAGTCCGCGAGAGGTGGGAAATAGTGGGGACAGGCGAGACATCAAGAGTGGTAAGGCACGCTCGTTATCAATACATCATGGATCACGAAGAAGGAATAAGACGCGAAAACACGTAGGAGAATGAATGAGTGAACTGGCTGTTTGTTGAAATCGATAGATATGAAACCGAATAAAAAGACAACAACACCTACTTCTAAGAAACATGACTATTATAAAAAATACAAAATATATACATGCAACAGCGAACAAACATCAAAAAGTAAAAATATCAGCTGAACAGCTGATGACGGCTTGTGTACCCAATGCTTTATTATATCACCGAAACCGGAATAAACAACCGATCGCTCAAAAATCTCTAAATGTCAGAAGTGTGGCATAAAAACAGTAAATTCATCGTTGTTTGTTTTATCGTAGTAAAATAATAATTTTGTATTAATATTTAAAAACAATTATTTTTCACATTTCATAGACTCATTGGACGGCTAATTTTGACAAGATTATCATATTACATTATGAACGAAATTGAGAACAATAAATTTAGAGTGGTACATTCCTTTAAGATGCTGCCTATGATCCCCCAAGTGTACTACTTTCGAGTGGTGAACGCGACGTCAGTTCTCACTGCCATCTTCAACGTTCTCCTCTTCTTCGTTCTGTACAAGTCGGACATGCATCGTATCCAGCGCTACAAACATCTTCTCGCCACGTTTGCCACAGTCAACATATACTTCGCCGCGACTAACGCTGTCTGTTTACCGGTAAGATCTAGTTTCTTGACGAGATAGGTTGTTTATAACTGTCGTATCACATTTAATCTTTTTTCATCACTGTTCACAGGTGTGCTACTCCGGCCGCGACGCCTACCTGATGCTTTCGGTGTCGCCCTATCTAGAAGGCTGGTACCGCAAGCCGTTCCTCTACGCGTTCTGCGCCGCTTACATACTCTGCTACCTCGCCCTCACTTCCCAGTTCATATACATCTACGTCATAATATGTCGGTACGTCCTCCTTCCCTATGGAGTATAGGAAGCAAATTGCAAATATTCCGAAGTTCCATTTCAGGCCGCGTAGCTCGTCAATCTTGCGTCGCTTAATGATCATCTACGCCATAATCGCCGTGTACTTTGTGGTCGTCTTCTTCTGCCTATTCGATGTCGGATCCCCGAACGAGGAACAAGTACGCCACGTGAGCGTTCCTTTCTTTCTCTTTCACTCGTGTACATGTCCATTGCATTTCAGATAGCTCCCTCCATTCTCAACACGTACGGTCTCCACGCGGACGTGGGTTCGCTGATCGGAATTCAGTACAGACAAGTAAGCGTGCGGGCAAGTGAATACCGTACACATGCCTGCCATTTGCAGATGAGCGCGCGCGGAGAACGCGAGTATAACGCGCTTGCGGTGACTGCCTTTCTCGCCATCGCTGTTCACTTGGTCGGTTAGACGTCATCTTGCATCTTGCATGATCGAAATTTCAGCTCGCGCTGATGTTCACCATTCTCTACACGTCTTGGAATATCGCGAAGAAGTTATCGTCCAGAAATCTCTCCAACTTCTTGAAATCGAATCACATCCGCTTCTTTCGCGTGCTTCTACTGCAGGTAAGAGAATGCTAATTCTCCTGCGTTGCTTTCTGGTCATCTGTTGGTGATGGTGAGAGAAAAGAAAAGAATTCGTTCAGACTTCGATCCCCATCATCTTCAACCTCTTCCCGCTAATGATCAACGTGACGCTGCCTCTATTCGGCCTGGAGTTCGCGTACTCTCGCTATCTCTGCGTCGCTGTCTCTATCTACCCCATATTCGATCCCTTCATTGTCATCTACTTCGTTCGCGAACTGCGTATAACGGCCATTCGCATTCTCGATAGCTTCGAGCATGACGACTCAAAAATCAGTGGCCATCCTGTGAGCACTAAGTGATGACGAAAACCTCTTCTAGTATCGTACCGTGTTGTGAAGCTACTGTGACAAATCTTTCGTACGTAAAATGTGATTATTGTATTGTGTACATAAAAGTGTTAAAGGCACAGTGGCGAGTGGCGCTTAGTTTTTTTTTTTAAACTTTGTTTCATTGCTTGATCCATGGAAACACAAAATAATCAAAGAAAACGCGAAAGAACGGCGTTTCAGCGTTATCTACACGCTTACCAAAATATGCAAGTGCGAAGCTTTGTGCGCATCTCGTCGATATGAGTTCGACAGCACATGTCGTTGTAGTGTTGTGGTAACGCCCACGGTTCACGGACCATTTCCGCTACGTGCGATCAGTTTTGCCAAGTTCTCGAGAGTGAAATTCGATGAACCTTGGTAATTCTAAACGCCCCTGTGTCTTTAATGATAATGAAAAAAATATCAAATGTGATTACTGTAGACGTCAAAGATTTAATGATATGTTTGTATGTATATCAGTGTCGACATTCAGAATAAAGTTGACCAAATGACAAAGTCCCCGAAGGATTTATCATAGTGTATATTTGTGGTTGCAGGATACTGTAGCAGAGGTCTATATACATATACATAGACACCTTTCGTGGGCTGCCCCCGCACCAACCTGACGTTCGTAAGTATGCGAGTGTGTGAGGGTGCTGATCAATTTCCAAACATCGATGAGTGAAGAAAGCTTTAATTGATGTTGAGTTGCCAGAAAGGCCACGACCAATGTTAACATGAGCTCCTCGTCCGTCGGATTTGTGGAGAAGGCGTATGTTCAAATCTGGATCTGTCGACAGAAGCCAGAAGATAGGGTAGGCTAGGTGGTCATGGAGCGTGACAATTAGGAGTATGTTTACTCTGAACAATCTGATCAACTGAAGAATCTGTACAATACAGTTTTTGTAATGTAATTTTCGACTATGAATGAAGTGGTACATTTTGAGTTTGACACTATAATGTGGTGCATACTGATTGCTCCACGTCACCCATCCATTAGCTCCGATTGTATGAATGGCCATCCAGTCAACGGACAGCAACACTGTTTGATTGTGCACACGTTCGCTCTCCCGCCATAGACCCGACGACGTTGGTGATCAAAGTTCTGGCGATGGAGGTATCCGTGCCGGCCGCCTACCGGCCCGAGCTGCCCCATCGACAGTTACCGTGCGGTGTGCAGAAGGGCTTCCTCCGCGATTGCCACTTCACCTACGACCATTTGTGGACGTTGGAAGAGGAGGCGAGGGTCCTTATCGACATGCTGTATAACATGCGCTTCCGTTAGGGACACGAGTCGCAGTGCATTCATGACACGATGGTTGAGGCTAAAAAGAATCACAAGTTCGGACAAGGTTTGCGAATGGTAGCCGAAGTGAAGAACATGATAACCAGTAATACGACCGAGTGGAGTCACTTCGAGTCGACTCCACAGCAGCGAGAGAAGGCGTTCGAGCCAAGGAGGTCATGGCACGCCTGAATGACTACGTCTTTTTCACCGAGCAGTTGATCGAAGTGCGCTGCTGAAAACTATTTCGAAACTGTATGGAATAAATATGTCTCATATCAACTTGTATATAAAAAATTTGTTCTTTTCCACAAAACGAATTTTAAATATTTGATCGCTGTTTTATATTGAAGTGTTTATTTCCACGGCAAGGGAGAAGTAATAACGATAAAAGGCAAGCATGAAAAGTATGTGGATAAACAAGGCTAACCCTAGGCTGACCAGTGCAAGTGGTCAGCTACTTATTGGGGGGCCCTCACGTTACATAAAATGATAGGTTAATAACATCAACATAAACATATTACACGACAAAAATAAAATAAGTCTACAAAAAGTGGGGGAGTTGACCAAACATTAATACGTCACAATTCGACAATAGTTTTCTCATATCGGAAATTGAATATACGCTATCAAGACTGAACGGAAGATTGTTCCACGGTTTAACTACCCGATTAAAGTAGAAGTTTTCATATTTATACTTATGTATTTCTAGGAATCGCAATTTGTTTTTCGTGAGATCTAGTGTTGTATCTCGAGTGATGAATGGCTGGAATGTGGTTTTGATCTAAATGTAATTGGTTTGTAAGGACTTTGTATAAGGTTACTAAATCATTATGTTGCCTACGTTCGTATAATGACTGCAAACCCATCAGTGAAAGACGATCTGGATATGATGGTATAGGTAAAGATGGATTACATCTTTTGAAAACCTCCTTTGTGAAATACCGCAATGATGTCTCTAAGCGTTTTCAATTCAATTCAATTATTTATCATTGCGTATTCAGAAAACATATGGGGACAAAAATATGTGGCTGTAATAAGTGGTGCAACGTATTTGTGATTAAGATCAAATCAAAGAATGGTAAAACAGATACAAATGCGTATGGGACAATACAACAGACATATGTATATGAAATGAATGTACTCTGTTACATATACTGGGGAGACCGTACCCGTATCGATCAGGAAGCGCGGATGCGAGATGGTTCAATCATGCATTTTCTAACCTCCTCTTTGAAAGAACCGGTGTCTCTGATAGCTATAATGTTAGATGGTAAGGAATTCCATATTCGAAACTTGCGGTGAATGAATGTCTGTGTTCTAACGGACGGATCAAAAGAGGGTACGATTCGGTGGCAGTGAGAGTGTCTCGATGATGTGGATATGATATTATAGATGGCGGATGAGTCAAAGACGGTGCGACCGTGTACAATTTTATGTATGTAGGCAATATCATTGACTGCTCGTCGTGACTCGAGAGTCTCCAAGCCTAGCAGGCAGAGTCTGGCAGAGTATCCTAGATTGAAAATGCCATTTCTATGGCAGATTCGTCTGGTGAAATACCGTTGAACGCCCTCAATAAGATTCACTGAGCGCACATCGGTGGGATTCCAGAGCTCAGTACAGTACTCCAGCTTACAGCGATAATATGTCACAAATGCTTTGCAGAGAACGGCTAAGCTGCGAGTACGGTATGCTCTTAGGAAGTCATTGATTCCCCAAAGTGTGCGATCGACAATGCGTTTAATGTAGTCATCGAAAGAAAGGCGAGTAGAGATATACACACCAAGATCTTTAACACACTCAGGGGTTTCTAGAGTCACTGTGCCAAGTGAATATGCATACAGCGGATTTCGCTTGCCCAAGTGAAGAACCTGTGTTTTGCTAGCAGATATGGTGAGACCCCACTCAATCGACCACTCAGAAACACAGTCGACTGCTTGCTGAAACATAGTGCGCGCGGTGAGATCGAGGGGACAGAACGCGTAGGACACTTTCAAATCGTCAGCATACAATGCGCAGCGAACATAGTCCGGCAAACAGTCGACAATGTTGTTAATAAATACATTGAAAAGAAGAGGCCCGAGACAGCTCCCCTGAGGAACACCGCAATTCACAGTGCGTGGGGAGGATAGACACTGACTGACAAGTACACGCGTTGTTCTATCGCACAGAAAAGATTTGATCCACGCGAGTGCACTGCCGCGAACACCAAGTGAGTGGAGCTTCTTGAACAACATGGAATGATTTATGCAATCAAACGCCTTTTTGTAATCTACATAAAGGCAGTCGACTACTTGCCCGTCGGTGAGATCACGCGACCACTGGGCATGACACTCAACGAGCTGTGCGCATGTGGATCGGCCCGCGCGGAAACCGAATTGGCGAGAGGTGAGAAGGCAGTGTTTTTCAAAGTGCTCTGTCATCTGCGCCGCGCAAATCCTCTCCAGCAGTTTGGAAAGTGTGGCAGTGAGAGCAATGGGACGGTAGTTGACTACCTCACTCTGGGACCCACCCTTGTGGATGGGTCTCACATACCCTATCTTCCATATAGGAGGAACGACACACGCGGAAAGAGACTGCTGGAAGAGGAGAAAGATTGGAGTGACTACAGAGTCTACAGTGTGCTTCAAGAAATATGCGTTATCCCATCTGGTGACGTATTGATTTTTGGCGCGAGTGAGCGTATTGTTTTGGCAATGAGAATGTGGGTAATGTGAAATTGATTGATTGAATGGGAAGAATCAGTGAGTGGCGCACCAGACGGGATTGGTAGATTAGAATACACTGAGTCAAAGTACTCTGAAAAAGCCTCTGCCTTCTCACTCTCATCATGAATGTACACGCCATCAGCAGAGCTTATTGGGCCGATTCCATCTGCGGGGTTCAGCCTAGATCGAACGTGTTGAAAGAATTTTCTCTGTCCCTTAGAGAGCAGACTCGACTCAAGCTTGGTGTTCCATGCGTACAGCGCGCGTCTCAGATCTTTCTGTGCTCGTTTAGTGTCGCGGGAATAGGGTCGCCTGGCGGCAAGGCGCGTCGCTTTCGCACTCAGACGCTGGATATATGCTGGAGCTTTCTGGCTGTTACTGCGCTGCGGTTTCAGTGGAATAAAGTCCAATTGACAGGATGCGACACAATCTTGGAACAAACTGCAACACTCAGCGAGTGTCCGTCCGGCGAATGTGAGAGTCCAGTCAATGGAGGCAATGCGCGAGTTGATGGCGGGCCAGTCCGCCTTAACATAATCAAAGCGAGGTGAGAGGGTAGAGCGCTGCGTTTGGCGAATAGAGAGAGAGGCAATCACTGGGAGGTGATCACACAACGCAACACGTGAGCCAATGGAAATGTGTGAGAAGAGATCAACCTTGTCAGTCAGTATCAGATCGAGAATGTGGGGAGTTTGCCCGGGCCGGTGGACCATAGTGGGTTTATGGACCAGTTGAGATAGCGAAAACGTGGCGGTAAAGTTAATAAATGAGCGGTCGAGAGAGTGGATCGCTGTGAGTGAGCGCCAGTCAATATGCGGGAAGTTGAAATCGCCGGCTAGAATATGCGCGCGCGAGTCGGGGCGAAAAAGAGAGCGGAGTGATGCAATCATTCGCTCACCGGCGGCCCTCACTGCGCGAGTGGCACCGGGTGTGCGGTAGACAGCTATAACGCGGAGAGGTTGCTGAAGCTGGAGACTGGCAGAGGGTAGAATATCAAGGCATACAATCTCACACAGATCATCAATATGCACGCACTCGACTAGGACACACGAGAGACCAGAGGACACCAAGACTAGTACTCCGCCTGCATGAGACAAACGATCGCACCTATACACACTAAACTGGCCACCGAATCGCATAAAACCAGAACTATCGTGCACATCCAACCACGACTCAGTCACGATATACACTTGAGGCGAGTGAGAGGATATAAAGTGCGCGATGTCATAATACTTGTTCCGAACAGAGCGAGAATTCAAAACCACAAGTTTCAAAGAGGAAAGTGAGTGATTAGTATCAGAGAGCACCGGATCAGTCAAAGAATCGGAAAGTCTATGCGTACCCGACTGCTATGTTTATTGTTTGTACAATTTTATGACTCCGTTAGCGGTATCAAACTCATTTCCATTCTGAAGATGATGGAATAATCAGGATACATTTGCTACAGTGTACAATGTTTATAAGGGTACAGTTAATTGATTGAATGTTCAAAAAGTGAGTTATTCTTCCAGTTCGTTGTGATGGAAAAAGCAAAATAAACGGACGCCTACCACCGATAGTTATTTGTGGTTATTCGCAGATATGTATTGCAGAATTGTGCTCCGTTCCCTTCCCAATAGTTAATAGATAGGTTTATTACCGATAACATGGGAAAATCGAAATTATAAACAAAAAGTGAGCAATATAAACGGCAGGTATAAATGGGGTTTCAATGATAATGAACAAGGAAATAATCACATAGTATTACATGGAAAAGGAAGTGGGGAGAGCTCTCTATAGGTTGCGCTATTTCCTAAAATAGTCGCCGTGCTTCCCGATTAGCAATCACGTGAAATGAGAGCAAAAAGTGACTGACTTGAGACTTGACCAAAACATTACACAATGACGTTCAGGGTTCACGCGATGATTTGATTTCGTTCGACGGAGAAAGTGATATCAACAATAGCGTCGGTCAGTTCCGTTGCTTGCTTTTTCGGAAACCTTTTTGCAAGACTTGCGGCAGTAGCGTGGGTATAAAGTCATTCGATTTCGAGCAGAGAGTATGCACCATGAAGACGCTTCTACTGCTTGTTCTCGTTCCATTGGTAGTGTCCCAGTGGGGCGGCGGTGGAGGACCGCCAGGATTTGGAAACAACGACGGTGGCGGAGGCTTCGGAGGCAATCGTGGAGGATTCGGCGGTCGTGGAGGTGGCGGTGACGGCGGCAGTGGGAGCGGAGGCGGTTTCGGCGGGCGTAAGGGAGGAGGTGGTCGCGGTGGCGGAGGAGGAGGAGGAGGAGGAGGAGGAGGACGCTGGGGCGGGAACAGAGGCGACGACGGCGACGACGGCGACGGCGGCGGCTTCGGAGGCCGCGGCGGAGGCGGCGGCGGAGGCGGCAGGGGAGGAGGCGGGGGCTTCGGAGGACGTGGAGGAGGCGGCAACCGCGGAGGCAATGGAGAAGGAGGAGGCTTTGGCGGCGGAGGTGGCGGTGGTCGCAGGCCGGCGAGACCGCAGGTCCAAGCCGGCTCTGGAGTCGACATCGTGAGTGGCGCAATCGATTCGAACTGTTGTTACGAACTCGTTCAGAACGACCTCGTGCCTGTGGAGCGCTCGTACAAACCTTCGACGAAGAAGCACCACTACCACACACAGGCCGACATCATCGACCAGGTCACAAAAGCCGGCTTCAAGTTCGAGAGTGAGTTCGGCAATAGTGCGAGAGCACGCCTGAATCAATTTCAACATTTTGCGCGCGCAGTTATTACAAATTCGGGGTGTACGTACGCGAGGAGTCTTGGTGGAACTAAGCATTGCTCGGGCTGTAACTGCAGCTGCAACGTTGCAGGCTACCTCGGTCACGTGCTGCGCAAGTCGGTGTACCAGAGCAGGCGGGCGCAGCTCAACCAGGCGTGTCGCAACGCCATCGTCGAGCTACACTACCTAGCCGGCCCCAACGGTGAGATGTGACTGTTTGAAACACTGGGTTCTAGACTCTAGAACATTGCATCGCAGGTATCTACATGCTGACCATCGACAACAGCCACGCGCAGTCACTGGTGCGCAAGGGATGGCGGCAGATCGACCGGCTGGGATACTGCATCACACAGCGGTGAGTTGTGGTTGCCGTATTCGGTATGACTACACAGCATATCACAATGCAGCCACAGCAGGGGTCAGTTGTTCATAGTTGACTTATTCAGAGGCGCGTGCGGGGCGCAGAAGCCGCTGTACTACATGGACGCCGACTTTGACAATTTCTTCACCACCGAGCCGAAAGAGGTGATGAAAGTGGCGAAAACGAACGAGGCGTACCAGTGGGCCAACAAGCATCCCGTGTGCTACATCTGGGGATCCATCTAGAAGAATGCTCCCTCCCTCACTTACTTTTGCTTTATTGTACAATAAACTATAAATAAATAAGAAACTCGAACGTGAGGGGGGCAAAACCGGGCAAAACCTTAATTTCAGCTGAAAATGAAATTCCTCATTTACACAGGGATCGACACACCGTGCGGTAGCGTTGGGGCTTAAAGCATCCTGTGGCGGGCGCCGACTTGCAGACAATTTTGGTGGCGAGCTGCTAGCGAACAGTCCCTTCGATCTGCGCGCCGTATGCTTGATAGGATCCATTCGGAGTAACGAGCAGAACTGCTGTCATGTTCTGCTCGTTACTCTGAAATGAAAAAAAACCTGCAACGTTGCATCTTTTATACGGCACCTTCTTGGGGCGGGGCTTAAATCCGAAACTCATTTCCCGCCAAAACCACTGCAACGACTGCAAGGCTCTCGCCCCGACGAAGATAATAATAATAATGTATTTATTCATTATCAGAAATCACAAAATCACTACACACAGCATCCAACAAACTAACGGTCAGACCCGTGAGTAGGGACAAAGTGAAGACTGTGACAGTGGCACCCATACAAGCGCATAGAATGGGATGTCATCTCAAACACAGACACAGAAACTACTTTAACCGTCCAGAACAAAAAGGAATCAAACTCGGGCTACCTAGTCGCCTGAGAGCATTCAATTTATATACGGGTGGGGTTATCTACAGTAAAACGAGAGAAGTTATTTGTGAAAAAAGACATTAGTCGTACTCTGAAGTCCGTTTTTTTTAAATTGGCATACTGTGTTTGAATCTAAGAGATTCCAGTATTTCACAACTCGATGTGTGATAGAACTCTGGCTAAAGGTGGTCTTGGAGATACTCTGTAATTTCAAGCCATTCGAACGCAATGATGATGATCTTGAATTTACAAGCATGAAGGGAATTTGAGCGTTTACGAAACCATACAGATAGCTATGAACAAGGCGCAAATCTGACAAAGTTCTGCGAGTCCACAGTGTATCTAGCTCCAAGTGTTTCAGTCGACATTGATATGACAGTTTCGGGGCAAGCATTCTAGTGAAGGATCTTTGCACAGCTTCTAAATCGTTAGTTTGAGTTACGTTAAGAGCAAGGAGCACCTCACTACCGTACTCGAGAACTGGTCGTACTTTATATTTATAGAAGTTGGCACGTTTTCCAAAATGAATAACTCTGGATTTAGCAGCCGATAATAAGAGTTGGCGCTCACCAAGCCATTGATGTACATTTGCCAGGTAAGTTTCGAGTAATACTTTGAAATTGGGAGTGTTCTGTGGAATTGACAGTTTCATGTCATCCGCGTACAAGAAGTATTTACTATGTTTAATAACGGAGCCGATTCCATTTACATAGATCAAGAAAAGTAGAGGTCCAACAACACTACCTTGTGGTACACCACTTAGAACTGGAATCCAATCTGATAGTCCTGTGCCCACTCTTACCGACTGAGTACGGTCAGATAGAAACAGATTTAACCGCCGGAGAGTTTTTCCATCAATCTTGTAAGACTTACATACCTCATTTAATCTTTTATGAACAACTGAATCAAACGCCTTTTTAATATCTAGATAAATCGTGTCTACCGGTAATTTTTTGTCCAAATGTTTAACTAAATATCCTACATAATCAACTATTTGACTTGTTGTGCCTCTACCATCGAGAGAACCATGCTGCTGTGGATTTATTATGTTGTATTTCCACAAATGACTTCGAATGTTATAGCATAGCATTCTCTCAAACACCCGGCTTGCACAACAGGTCAACGTGATAGGTCGATAGTTTGTACATTGTTTCTTATCATCACTTTTAAAGACCGGGACAACTATACCCTTACGCCATATTGAAGGAATAACACCTTCATGAAAACACTGTGAGAAAATTATCGATAGAGGTTCTGCGATGACAACAGCGACGGCTTGTAAAATAATAGAGGGAATCTCATCTGGTCCACAGGATAATTTTCTCTTAGTTCTCTTCAAGTGTTCGTAAACACAATGGGGACTAAAATCTACGTCTGCTATCAAGTGGGCACCAGGATGGTCTTGTAAATGGAATGGCTCGTTATTATCTCTCGAGAAGACCGAGCCAAAGAACTTATTGAATAGAGTGGCTCTTTCTCGATCGTCTGAGACTACTCTACCACTACTATCAGTTAGATTCGGAATAGGGTCAACCGGTGCTAACTTCGATTTTCCTTTTTGCCAGTAGCGCGCAGGAGAGGAACTGTTCAGTGTGCTTCTCGTTCTTGTATACATTGTTTAATACTTCGACGATACTCTTTCAGTAAGCATTCATAACTCTCTCGATCCTGTATGCTACTGGAAGTTTTCTGCCGATGGTGCAACCGTCTCACTCTATTTTGAAGTTTTTCTAGCCATTTTGGGAGTTTTGGAGACTGTTCACGGTTGACTTGTATTTTAGGTATACGGTAGCGTATTGCGTATTATATAATGTCACAGAATCGGGAATAACGGGAATCTATATCAGAGTCTGACAACTCATCAGCTGACCAATTCATCAAAGAGAGATCTTGAATAACAGCATTGTAGTCACCGTTACGATAATCATAAGCAGCGTGAGCAGTATAACGCGCTCGTTCGCATATCAACGTCATTTCTCCTTCCACACAACAATGATCAGAATATGCGATCCCCACTCGCACATTGTTGATAAAGGTTCGATCAGTGGAGAGAATTAAATCGAGTATGTTCATGCCACGAGTTGGCTCTGTCACTAGTTGATAGAGACCTAGGGAGTTACAATACGAGAGAAAACTCTGTGAGGGTACAGTACTAGCGCTTTGAGAATTAACGTTTAAAGGAACAGATTGGTGGTTGATGCATAGAGGCGCATACAATTAGTTGCGCTCCTCGCGAGCGCGGAACCATCACATTTATTTATAGTTTATTGTACAATAAAGCAAAGTAAGTGAGTGGTGGTTGGTGGAGCTGTGTTCTAGACGGATCCCCAGATGTAGCACACGGGATGCTTGTTGGCCCACTGGTACGCCTCGTTCGTCTTCGCCACTTTCATCACCTCTTTCGGCTCGGTGGTGAAGAAATTGTCAAAGTCGGCGTCCATGTAGTACAGCGGCTTCTGCGCCCCGCACGCGCCCCTGAATAAGTCATGAACAACTGACCCCTGCTGTGGCTGCATTGTGATATGCTGTGTAGTCATACCGAATACGGCAACCACAACTCACCGCTGTGTGATGCAGTATCCCAGCCGATCGATCTGCCGCCATCCCTTGCGTACTAGTGACTGCGCGTAGTTGTTGTCGATGGTCAGCATGTAAATACCTGCAACACGATGCTTTTGTGTCTAGAACATAGTTTCAACATTCTTGGAAAGCAGTTGGTCACTCCATTACCGTTGGGGCCGGCAAGGTAGTGTAGCTCGACGATGGCGTTGCGACACGCCTGGTTGAGCTGCGCCCGCCTGCTCTGGTACACCGACTTGCGCAGCACGTGACCGAGGTAGCCTGCAACGTTGCAGCTGCAGTTACAGCCCGAGCAATGCTTAGTTCCACCAAGACTCCTCGCGTACGTACACCCCGAATTTGTAATAACTGCGCGCGCAAAATGTTGAAATTGATTCAGGCGTGCTCTCGCACTATTGCCGAACTCACTCTCGAACTTGAAGCCGGCTTTTGTGACTTGGTCGATAATGTCGGCCTGTGTGTGGTAGTGGTGCTTCTTCGTCGAAGCTTTGTACGAGCGCTCCACAGGCACGAGGTCGTTCTGAACGAGTTCGTAACAGCAGTTCGAATCGATTGCGCCACTCACGATGTCGACTCCAGAGCCGGCTTGCACCTGCGGTCTCGCCGGCCTGCGACCACCGCCGCCGCCGCCGCCGCCAAAGCCTCCTCCTTCTCCATTGCCTCCGCGGTTGCCGCCTCCTCCACGTCCTCCGAAACCCCCGCCTCCTCCCCTGCCGCCTCCGAAGCCGCCGCCGCCGTCTCCGCTACCACCGCTACGACCTCCGAAGCCGCCGTCGCTGCCGTCGCTGCCGCCGTTGCCTCCACCCCAGCGTCCTCCTCCTCCTCCTCCGCCACCGCGACCACCTCCTCCCTTACGCCCGCCGAAACCGCCTCCGCTCCCACTGCCGCCGTCACCGCCACCTCCACGACCGCCAAATCCTCCACCATTGCCTCCGAAGCCTCCGCCACCGTCGTTGTTTCCGAATCCTGGCGGTCCTCCACCGCCGCCCCACTGGGACACTACCAATGGAACGAGAACAAGCAGTAGAAGCGTCTTCATGGTGCATACTCTCTGCTCGAAGTTGAACGGTTTTATACCCACGCTATCGCCACACAAAGCGCCTAACAAAACAGTTTCGGACAAAAATAAAACTGACCGACGTTATTGTTGCTATCACTGTCTGGGCCGAACGGAATAGAATGGTCACGTGAAGGTCACTGCGCGGTTTTCTGTCTCTATTGGTCTCACTTCACAACATCACTAATCAGAAAACACGGAAACAATTCTCCCGATTCACTTTCACTTACGCAAAATTCTGGGAAACGTTTCACTCATAGTCATACCACATAGCAGTACAGTAAAACAAGAACGCCGTATCAAAAACAAATTTATTCACGAATCCACGTAAAAAAAATCTCATAACGTACTCTGCGAAACCACTCAATGTACACACAAACATTTTGACGTTTATGGCTTTGAAAGTGTAGCAGGTGCATACCCGTAGCAGAGGTAAACAGTGTACCCTGGTTGATCGATCGATCGATCAATCAATCGATCGATCAATCAATCGATAATCGATCCATCTCACAACTTGAGGAGGTCGTTCATGAAAGAGTCCCACTCGTGCATCGTTCCGAACGAGGGAATATGCTTGACGACATCGAAGAGAAGGTGAGTGTGCTTCTGGAACAGAGAACATGAGGGAAAGGGGAGAGAGAGAGAGAGAGAGACAGACAGAGACAGAGACAGAGACAGAGACAGAGACAGAGACAGAGACAGAGACAGAGACAGAGACAGAGACAGAGACAGAGACAGAGACAGAGACAGAGACAGAGACAGAGACAGAGACAGAGACAGACAGACAGACAGAGACAGACAGACAGACAGAGACAGACAGAGACAGACAGACAGACAGACAGACAGACAGACAGACAGACAGACAGACAGACAGACAGACAGACAGACAGACAGACAGACAGACAGACAGACAGACAGAGACAGACTCACCGCGAGTGCAGGCAGTAGCAGGAGTATCTTGCCTAGCCGGGCGTCCACATCCGGCACACTCTCCTCCTCGCTGTGCTTGTGCAGCTCGCGCACTGCACGGTTCGACGCCTGACATATGTCATTGTCACTCTGTCATCTTGTCATACGTCAATAAATATGTCATTGTCACTATGTCACTGTCATTATCACAGGCTGCTGTCACTATCACTCTCACTCTGTCACCTTGTCAATGTCACTATGTCACTATGTCAGGCTTTGTCACTGTGACGCTGTCATTGTCAATATGTCACTGTCACTCTGTTACTGTCCTTCCCCCCTGTCCACTCACCAGCTGCGCAATCTCGGCGCCCTCGTGCGACAGCACACCCGACCCGGGATTCCAGAACATTATCAACCTGCAATATGTGTGAGATGAATAGCCGATAAAAGACTTGCATTGTAATACAATAACACCACCCGTGTATAACCACATAGCGCAACCTACTTCTGACAGAACAATATCTCAGATCTGCACACACTCCCTCTTTCCCTTCCCTTGTGCATCTCTCTCATCTCGTATCTCACCTCTCACAAAAACCTCATTCAAAAACTTTCTAAACTCTCCCCGTACCTGAGTGCCATCATCTCCCCGCTGGTCATTCCCAGCTGGATGAGCGGATCGACCAGGTCATCGACTATCGACAGAGACTCCTCGCAGTACATCCTAAAACAAAGGCGTTATTACTGTGATATTAGTCTATAAGATGTTGCAATCAAATTACCGGCACAAACACATTTCGACAACACAACCACATCGTGAAACATACAAAACATCATACAACTCACAATCTCAGAGCGTCCCTGCTAAGGGAATCGGGGGCGGGCGGAGGGGCGACACTGCGAGACAGGATCGAGCCGTTCACGAGCAGGTACCTGCAGAAAGGAATTGTGGAAGAGTAAGAGTTATCCCGCGACAAACACGTTTCAACTATTCAAGAACACATAGTGACGCCATTACCACTAATGTAGTACATAGGCATAACGCATAAATCATAAATACATCAAACTATAAATCAATAACTCTATCACTCACCTCGCCGGGTGGCCGGATTCGACCGAGTGGAAGACGTTGTCCAGCACCAAATAGCGGAGAGCAAACGCGCGGAGGAGGGCAGTCTGCGAGGGAGGCGGTCCTCTCTCTCTCTCTCTCTCTCTCTCTCTCTCTCTCTCTCTCTCTCTATCCATCTCTCTCTCTCTCTCTCTATCCATCTCTCCCTCTCTCTCTCCCTCCCTCCCTCCCTCTCCCTCTCTCCACCCACCTTGTCCACCGCACTCCTCATCTGTCGAAACTCCTCCAATTTCTCCGCCCACTCAAACATCAACACCATCTGCACCTGAAACAGAGGAGATAATACCAACACAATAACTAACAAAAAAACAAGTAGATAGAGATCGGAAAGTATAACATAACAGCTACATAGATACACAACGGATACTTGTTTCGACCGTTGCGAAATGCATACCTTGAACAACTGCGAGTAGTCCTCCCCGACAGCCGGGCGGGGACAGCGGGCAGAGTACTGAAAGGAAAATCATTTTCACCGTTTGGATCGGACCGCACACACGAGAGTATTATGAAGATGAGATGAGAATCACACAGACGGTCAAAGATGACCCATCATTTTGTAATGCTCTCATTAGGCGAACACGAGAACGCGTAGTCTATTAGCAGCGCAAACACATCTCGGCCACAGAACACTTTCGTGAAACATAAAACTACCTATTTTGCCACAACGCACCACATCCTGCTGTAGTATCTCCTCTAGTGTCTGGCACATCATGGCCCTCCTTCTCCTCTTCTGCTCCCCATAGTCGTGGCACATTCGGGCGATGAACGACGAGTCGGGAGGGGGAGAGGCGGGCAGAGGCGGCAGCCAGTGCTCCGAACCCTGCAACCACAACACTACCATAACGACACCGATCACTCAACCACTGACATCTCTCGTACTACAGAGCAAGTCAGTGTTCCGAACCCTGCAACCATAGTCACAATAGGACACTCACGGCACCCTTCTCATTTGAGTGGGTTTTGTTATATGTGAATCTTTTTGTGAACTTTTTATCAATACATGAGTGTTCAGATTTACACTCGCTGATCCGGAACGAAACGTGCACAATACATATTCTAAAATAGCTCATATCAGACAACTGACACAATGACGTATACCACACGTTTCACAGAGTGTTTTTGTTAGCCAAAACTTTTACACGGTAATGTTGCCAATTCGAACAAATAACGATCTATCCATTTGGAATGCTGCCTACATATTTATGTAAAACTAAAACGTAACTAACAATATTATCGTGTTGATTACACTCTCGTTCAGTCCTAAACAACACATACACCACACATCTTTGGCAAATTCTTTGCATCTCTATCGCCATCCCCACTATACTTTCCACCCTCATCAATTGAACGCGTGACTTTTGTGGTGCACGGTAGTATTAACATTCACATAGCACAATTAGCTATCCCTTGAGGAAAATAACATTCGTTTTCATAACAATGTCAGTGACGCTTCAACATATCAACTAAATGCCACTTGCACTCACACCCTACCTGATTATCCTCTCAGGGCATGTATCTTCTAGTACATTTCAGAAGATCATGCATTTGATACAGTGCAAAACACTAACAAGGGCTAACATATGTGGTGGTATTTCTCAACATACTGAACAAACGTAAGCACTCAAGAAAATTACACGTATGAAATCACTCACTGCTAAGGGAGTGAACGCGGAGCAAGGCGATTGCAGGTCCACTTTCGGAAACTGAAACCGATACAGTAATGCTACCGTAATACATAGGCAAAATACAGCAAGTCAATTCAAAGTACAGTACTCACAGTTCTCTTATCAGCTCCGCCTCCGCCTCCAGGTGACAACTTATCACCGTTTGCATCGCGTTTCGGCTGCACAGCTGAAATGGCAACAGTGAAATGAAAATACAGTATCCAAAATTACAAGTACCGTAAGCTAAATTCACGCTACCATACCTCGCTTGTCCATGCCCATCGCCTCGCACTTCTTCAGTCGACACGCGCGGCATGCACAACGAGCGTCTGAAAGAAAAAGGTGAGGTAAACGAACAAACAATCAACATAAACAAACAAAACAAAACAACCGACTCTTATCGACTGGACAGTTGCCACCGCGCCGGCACACAAACTGCATGTTGTAGGTGACCGCTCTGCAATCGGACAACTACTTATCACGAGAAGGAGATTGGACGAAAACAGCAAGTATGGACTAGCAAGTGTACATATGTGAGCGACACGCTATACTACCGCGACAAAATGTCGGTGACAGTAAAACGTGTCACGAAACATACATTCCATAGAACAGAAGTGACAAAAACGAGAAGGCTTTGGATGAACGCGTTGACAAAAAAAAAGACAAAGGGACCTTCACAAGAACTGAATTGACGACAAAAGAGACTGCATTGACCAAGAATCCCCATGGATACGTACCTTCGGAAGAAGGCGTTGCATCCGCGACACGAGCGCACCCCGTAGTGGTAGCCATCCGCCGCGTCCCCACACACACTGCACGTCTCTGCAACCAACACACACACATTCACATAGACACATCCAACACACATCTTTCAATCATATTACACATTCCAGCAACATACAATCACAAATACGTATGATTGACAAGCAAGAGTCACATTTCTCAGCCAACACCAATCAGCTCACCAGCCCTGCCGACAATGTCTAGTTGATCTGCGGGGTGCGAGATGGCCGAGGGGGGAGAGAGCTGCGACGGCACGGGCAGCGGCACGTCCCGCCGGGCAGGCAGGAGGCCTGCAAAGTCAATCTTCAAACTATTATTGGTATTACTTCTACAACATTCTTCTCTCTCTCTTTGTCCCGTAGCCAAAATATGCTTCACACATGCTTCACACTGCTGCAAAACATACTGCCATAATTCAGGATCTTTCTGAAGCAAAACGGTACTACTTTCGGTTTACTTATAATACAAGAACCCACTAATCTCTAACAATGTAAAATATGTGAAACATGAAAAATGTAAATCATGAAGCTAGGGCCACTCTTATTCAGAAGTGGTGACAATGACAAACGGCACACAGACCGTTTTCCTCACTCATTTGTACCTCGTTTCGATCGAGTGATGAGAATTATTTTAGTTACACATTATATTATCATATCAATGCACGTACCTGCCGTGCCCAATCCGAGCAGGTAGTCGTTGTGTAGTTGGAGTGGCTGGTCGTCGAGTAGACGGGACGAGGAGGAGGAGGAAGGGGGCGGGGCGGAGGCCACCGCTGAATACAGTGCAGACGCCTTCCACTCCAGCTTGTCTGCAAGGTCGATCATCAATCAATCATCCAGTTTCCAGAATCAAGACTGTCAGTCCGCAAAGCATGGTGGCTAATCTGTGGTTTAAACCACACGGATAAAGCAATTGATCTGATGGAACTCGACCATATTCGAGGAAAGAGCGTTATTAATGCGCTATTGTTAGATGAGTCATGTATGAGTGTGGTTAAAACCCCGGAGCTCTACACGTCAAGAATGGTACTCTAATGGTCCAGGAATGATTATCGATCAAGTATCGTCTTTCTACCACTAACCTTGTCAGCCGACCTGTCTTTCCCCGGCGTTAGCCTATTATGTATTAGCATCTTAGGCACTACTGTATGCTTCATATCATTATGATTGTGTTGTCATATTCAGATATAACGATTCCGGATAAACGATTGATTGATGAGTGTGATCTACATCAAAGCGGATGAGAACACAATACACGACCGTAGAGGGAGAGAGGGAGATAGAAGGGAAGAGAGGGATAGAGGAAAGCGGGGGGTAGAAGGGAGGGACTGAACTCCCTGACACACACACCTTCGCTTTCCGAATGCACCCGCTACGTGCAATTATCACTTATAGCAGCGTGTGAGAGTGAGAGTGCACTCGCTAACACTATTACTTACTACTTACACATTCGATAGCAACCGATAAACATCATGTCGACACATGTTACTGAGAGAGGAAAGAGGAGAGAGAGGGATAGTGATCACTGACCGTGTTCTGACCCGTGGTAGGGATCGAACGCGCAGGATACGTCGGCGAGTTGGTGCGGCGGTTGCGACAGAGTAGACTCACCCACCCACCACGCACCGAAACCTACAAGTTGCAGAATAGCAAAATGGAGAGGGAGTCAGTGGTCAGTCTCTTCGGAAAGCTCGAACTGGTTGAAGTAGAGGTCGGAGGGTATTCGCAAGTAAGTTGTAGTGTGTAAGCCTTTTCGCATATGTTTTGAAGAGACTGACCGCTACTAGAGATTACGATGTGAATAAACATAACGAAACATCAAAATGTTTGAACAATACGCTCGCATGTGTTGATAAAGAATATGAAATCTGCAACGCAAGAATCACGTTAAGTAATAGCGCGTGAAATTTTGTTATTCAATGCTTTCAACATCGAGAGACTATGCGAGACCATACCTGAATCCATACTGTTATAAGAAGGTGATTATGGGAAGCAGAAAGAATATGCAAATGGCCGAAGGGGGTGGTAGTTTTCTTTTCAGATTCTTCGGGAGAATGACCGGAGCGATCGGTTATATAGTGTCGAGTCTACGCCATTGTGGGATTTGGGCTCGTGCACTTGTTATGGGAAAAGGCGGGGCTGAACTTATCACTCCCATATTATGAGGTCCGAAAAGCGGCCGGCTCTTGTACATTCAGAGTGTAGAGGCACTTTCCATGGAAACGCAAGGGAGGAAAATGCACTTTTAATCGGTAAAAACGCGGAGAGAGAGTGATAGATCAGTTGTATTTCATAAATGATGTGGTGGCCTATCTGCTACCCATTCCCCGATGCCCAATTTACGCAGAAAACGGGTCATTATTCACGTACATTTCAAAAAAGCAACACTCCCCCGACGATAGAGAATAACACATGATTACGGTTAAGCTCATATTATCCAGTAATGCCATATAATATAAAGGGTAAGAATAAAAGCGGCTCAATTAGTCACGTCTACAGACCAGGCGAATCGAAACTTTTTCACACAATTCGATGCTTTTAAATGAAATGCAAACGGACCGATCGTTGTAGAAATATGAAATCGATAGGGCGTGTGTGCGAGAGATAGAAAGAGAGAGAGAGAGAGATCACAATTCTGGCGTCATCACGTGATGTGTGTAGATGGTAGCGGCGGAGAGAAATGATAACAACGCATACACACACCTGTGATGAGAGAGAGTGGGAGAAGGGTGAGAGGAGAGACGAACGGAATGCACTCGCTAACAGAGTACAACCGCGTGGCTGACGGCTCGTGTTGTTGTTGTTGAGGGGCAGCGTGGCGCCGTATGTTGCGTTGCCACTCAAACGTAATCGATGCAGGCGCGAGACAAGACTGTCTTTGAAAAGCAACGCGGTCTGCGATCGTTTTTGAGTGATGCTATTGAGCGACAGAATTATCACAGCACGACAGAAGAAAGCGATAAGAAAAGGACGCGATGTACAAATGTCGTAAAATGCGTCCTGAGTAGATCAACGAAATCATTTGCTTATGTTTTTTGATTAAAACGTACAAGAAAGATTAGAACAAAATCCAAGAAAACAAAAAAAAACGAAAAAGTTGCAAGCGAAATACAACAGCTGATGTGGCCCCGCCCACTTTGCAGCGTGTGCACATTGCCACGCCGACGACGCACGCTTTACCGAGCGCGGAGAGCTTGGATAATTAATGCAATTTAAAAGACGGTATTCGATTGGAACTCGCTCGCTAGACTACAATACGGATGTGAACAACTACATTACTCAGAAATGGTCACATCCCGTTTTGTTCCCACGTTGTTTGTGTCCCGGTTGCCGGGACTACTCTCACATCCGTCTCTCTCCACTATCGATAGCTTTGCTGATAGTCATTCATATCAGAGTAGAGAGGAGGAGAGGGAGAGGGAGGGGAGAGAGAGGGGAGAGAGAAGAGAGAATGCTTGGAAACGCATTGGAAACGCAGCAACGCGTTGCTCCCTCTATGGCACCGCCCATGTGTGCGAGAGAGGAGAGAGGCTCTACAGGCTTCCATTGATTCCCATTATTCCCATTCTTAGAACTAACCTTTGCAAACTTCTCCATTAGATTTTATAGATGTTTCAATCCGGTGTCGGATTTAGTTATTTTACGCAGTATTCTCAAATCCTTGGAGATCTTGATTAACCGATGAACGTTTTCCCTAATTCTCCCATATCCGCTTCTGAAATTTTCAAGTTATTGTCACTATGTAAGTCGCTGGATTGTACAGTACATTACACTAAAATCATTTCTAATAACACTTTCAGAACAAACCACCGATCTCTGGGGACTACTAGACTCAACCACGCTACGAAAATGGTGGGAGTTGTACAACATTCGTACAACTTCGTTCAGTTTGATTCTAAAATGTATAGCCTTTTCATTTGACGGGTACAAACTGATTTCACTATTCCATGTTTGACTTATTCATCCGTACGTAAAGGGCGTTTCCTTTCGGCGTTTTATCATTGCACCCAGTTCCCACGTTCCTTTTTCGAACATCTCGCGAGCAAGCGAAACTAGCGCGTGCTGTGTTTTTAAAATCTAGACATGCTATCATTTGTTGTTGTCTTTCTTTCTCGGCCCGGGAGAAAACTATAGGAAGGAGCGCTATTCTCGAAATTGGGGGCCACGCACATAAAGAAAGAAAAGGGGGGAGAGAGAGAGAGAGAGAGAGAGAGAGTGAAAGAAAGAGAAAGAGAAAGAGAAGGAGAGAGAGCAACAGCAGCAACAATAAAAGGGTTAGAGCCTCGACCGGATATGCATGCAATTTCCACTGAGTGCTCTAAGACAGCTGAAATTGCTGCTTTTGATTCAGTTTTTGGCGAAAAATGTCCTCGGTTACTCAAAAAAAGAAGAAAACAAACACGAAAACTTGTCAAGATGAGCAAAAAAAACTTTTTCCGCATATTTTCGGCAAAACGTCTTTTTAATAGGAAATAAGGGACTGAAACACATAGTGTATTCACACGTATAGTGGTTTCGCGAATGAGTTTCAACAGAACCCGTTCACTAATGTTTTCCATTCGACAAATTTATGTGGAAAGTGGCCAAGCAATAGCGTTACCACTTAAGCTAGCAACGAATGATGACGACTTTGTGAATGAGAACTGTCAACGTGAACTTTCAAAGTGAACGTGAAGTATAATTTTCGATGTTCAACAGTTCCGTGAGTTCCGTGTATAACTTCATGATCGCATAATGTTTCTGAACAGACATGTCTGAACGCCGAGTAGGAATATACTAATTGTTTTGCGTAAGATACAAGACTTGCAGGTACTTTTCTTTGACTCGTAGGAATATAAATACAGACACGCATTCGTGACTTTGATGACTCGTTGCAGAACCACCTGACCCCTGGTCCTCCTCGGGCGCGCGCCCCCGCCCCCACAGTGTTCTGCTACATATGCGGACGACAGTTCGGATCGAAGAGCATCGAAATACACGAGCCACAGTGCATGAAGGTGGGGAGACTGAAAAAAATGATCGCTCGAAAAAAAGTTTTTCAAGAATCTCACAATCAATTCAAACAACAAAAATAACTTTCTCGCTATGGAGCTGGTCCCCTAATCATGTGTATAGTTAATAATGTGATGAAGATACATGCCGTGATTTTGATTTGATACCTTTGAGTTCGAGATAGTAGAATCGCAGTGCATGAAACTGAGAGTCATTATCATTCATTCATTCATTCATTCATGTGTTTCATCGCATAGATAAAACACTCGGTCAGCAAATTACATAATGCCATTTCTTTTTCGCTTCTTCAGTTTCTTTATAACTTGCCAGAGCGATAGTTTTCGATCTTCTTCGCTTACAGTTCGGAATACGGTGCCATAACCGTCTGTCTCTCTTGTCTTGTTTTGTGCGCTATTGCCGAGATCTGACTCTCCGTCTTCCTCTGATTACCTCTGATCTACACCACCGCGCGCAATTTATTGCGAGCATAGAACTATAGTTTCTTTAGTTTCTTTAATTTTGTATTTTTAGCTTCTTTACTTTCAAGCACGTTCTTGCATTTATTGTGAATGAGTTCAACTGCCTTCGCTGCGACTAAAAAAAATTTCAAAAAATCAAAAAAAAGAAAAGTGATTGAACACTTTCTTTTTATTTTCCATTTTATTCATCCTTGCCCTGAATGAGCGGAGTAGAACTCGAAAACGTTTTAGCTGTCCGCAAACTTCTTTAATCCTAGTTCCTCGTTTCGGAAAGCCCCTAAAATAAACCCTAATCCTGTGGTTAGCGTCATTCAGAAGTCAAACTCAGAAAGACTCTTTCCATAAGTAGAATTGTTCATTTCAAAAGTATATACTCAAAATCAAAGGCAAAAATCATGAAAAATGGATTAAAACATTGGGGAAACCCCCTTCACAAACAGTTTTTGCATGTTGTAATTGTAATTCCGAGCCTGTATTTTGCTCTCCCGCTGCAAAATGTTCTCTTCGGCAGGCGAATGTTTTGTTCATCAGAGTTACTTCCTGCAAAGTGTCCTTGCCTGTAATTGATAGTATGGTGCTAAACTCGCTAGATAAAATGACTACGTGTCGTAGTATGGTTGTGATTAGCGAGGGTGCGTGATGATGTCATAGTGTCTGCTGTCATTCCCTATCTAATTACAAATTACCCTGTGCTCTTTGTGCGTCAAATATAAGTGTTACGTGCATAATATGTTGCAAAACTACTTATAAAATATAGTTTGAGTTAAACATTTTACATTAGTAAAGTCGAACTAGAATGGCAATTAGGAATTCGCACCACGCACCACCGCACCACCGCACCACTACACCACCGCACCACCGCACCACTACACCACCGCACCACTGCACCATCACACCATCGCACCACCGATCGCACCACCGCCCATGGGTTTTACAATTTTAATTTTTCGCGTGTATTTTCGAAAGAAGCATTTTTCTCATGCATTTTTTGATATAAGTTCCGTTTCAAAATCATGTTACTCGTTTTCAAAAGTAATATAGTTAATGTTGCTTGAAAAAATAATGGTGTCATATCTGATAGTCGCTAGACTTCTATTTGCATAGTGAGCTGTTTGGTGATGGTGACGTGTCGTGTTGATTGGTATTTGCATTCTCACATTCAGCGTTTACAGACGATTTTTCTTCTTCTTCAAATCTTCGCTATAGGTGTAGGTAGCAGTTGCTGACGTGCGCGGAGTTTGCTCACAGACTGCTACATGTCTCATCTAGCAAGTGATGATTTGATCTCTGCATCCATTACTGACATTGACAGAACAGTCTGGCAGTTACAGGGCAGACTGCTATATAAGTGATAGTTTGTCTGTCCGAGAAGAGATATAACGAGGCTTCAACGAAAAGAACTCATCTCACCCCTGGGCACTATGCATGTAAAGAACTAGGTTCGCAAATGTATGACTAAAGACTAACTGATGGTGATGTTGTGGTAAACGTATATGCGGCACGAAATGGCATCCGGCATGACGAAAAAAGTTACATGATATACTACATAATTTTAGGCAAGTGGTGCTATAACTTAAGTGGTGGTGCGATGGTGCGGTAGTGCGATAACATGTGGTGCGATGGTGCGGTGGTGCGGTTAAATGTGGTGCGATGGTGCGGTGGTGCGATGAAATGTGGTGCGGTGGTGCGGTGGTGTAGTGGTTCGGTGGTGTGGTGGTGCGTGGTGCGATTTCCTAATAGCCAACTAGAATAGATAAATATATTTTTTCGATTACCAATCAGGTTTACCTTTTCTATGAAATATATGCCTCTGTTTCAAGATTTGTAATACTCACACCTAAATCGAAAAACAATCCCGTGTATTTTATGAAACCTGTCCTTGTTTCGAACAGCTTCTTCCGAGAAGCAGCTTCAGTTGGATTTGGATAATATGTTTTCTATAATAGCGTACTCATTATATTCGTGTACGATTCTAAACCTAGTTCGATGCTAATCTGAGAATTGATAAAAAGACTTCTGTTTGAAAACCTCGTATGGATCAAAATTCGAAAGCACAAGAGTATGAAGCTTATAAACCAAAACAGACAACCGTGTGAATAAAGTTTTTTTTCAGAAGTGGCATATGGAGAATGAGAAACTGCCAAAATCAAAAAGAAGGCCGCCTCCTGTGAAACCAGAGAACATCGTCTCCGAAGGTAATTTGTTTATTACTTTCTAGATCTTTCGCTAATCTCAGGTTTTCACCACATAGTTTTTTTTCGTCCTATTTATTTCCGTACTCCTAAGTATTGTGCGTGTATGAAGATATCTTTTGTCATTGTGAAATACATCACGTATACGTCTTTCACTAACTATTAAATGACAATACTTTTATAATATTAGAGTAATTAGCGGTCGTTTTAGAAACAGTAAACGTTTTAGAAACAGTAATTGTTTGTTTTGATGCCGGGGTGGACGGATTGTTTGAGGCGATTCGAACTGGAGAAATGGTGAGAACCTCACGCGTGATAAACAAACTAACTATGCTAATCCCATGTTCATTATTTTCTTTTCATAGATAATCTGTCAAATGAACAATATCTAGTTCCGTATTTTTAATACCTTTACCACCTTTACTTATATACAGAATATTACATTACAACTAAAGTTATATTGTTATTACAATACTATTCACACATTTTGCGGTCGTAGATTGTTCTTTGCGAGAGATTACAATCGACAATACGCATAATACATAATATAATACCGCTTAACAGAAATCAAACATTCTAAGATTTGAGAAGGGCAGAAAACAACTACCAGTACGCTTTCAATATTTTCGATTAGTGAATTCTAGAAACAACTTTCGTATTTTCAGACGGAAAAGTCGACATCGAAGCGACAAACGAGGCTGCTTGGAAAGCGTCACAGGTATGGTATTTATTCTACATCAATTGCCCCAATTATCGTATCAGATTTGGCTTTGGCACTAGAAATTGGAATGATTGAAATTATTTTTCAGGGCAACATGGTGCAATGCGAGCACTGCGAACGGCGATTCAAGGTCAATTCTTACTGTTTTATATTATTTTTAAATATAAAATGGATTATTTTTATCGTGTCAACTGCATAACCAGACTCAAAATATACTTTTTCCACGGACTTTACTCTTGTTATAAGAACTTCTGAAAAAAACGAGAGGAAACGCGCACAAAGTGACATTTCGTCATTTTCGTAGTGTATCAAAAAATCGTGGCTGAGTCAAGATTTGAGAAGCACAAAATTGAAATTCAAAATGTTTTTCACTGACTGGCGCTGCGAAAGTAAATACACAGCTCACGCGAATTAAACTAAAACTGCCATCTGTGTAAACGTGAGGTCGAATTCAGGACATGGATGTCAACACAACACAGTATTATCGATTTATATTGGTTATATATTTATCAATTTTTCTAGGAAGACCGTCTAGAAGCGCACCAGAAGAGCTGTACAGCTGAGAATCCCGCGAAGAGAGTGGGAGCGAAGCGAGCGCCCAGCAAGACAAGAGTTCAGTGACTATTCCCGCCACGAACGCCTGTTCCGACATTGATCTGATATTGTAAACGAATAGTGCACAAGACATCAAATAACTGTAGAGTACGTACTTGTCCCTGGAATATGCCTATGCTACTACATATGTGTGTCTGATGTATGTTGTAATACTCTTTGGTACAAATGTACCCACTTTGCCACTTTGCCGACTCTTCTTTTCATTGGCCAAAAAAGATCCTATCCGACCTGGAATCATTAAACATCACGACCAGATCTCAAAAAAAAAATCGGTGTCTAGCGAACAAAATCGTCACCAGTGACAATGATGTGAGCGGTTTTGTATACAATGTATATTGCACAAACGCATATTGAATGTAATTTTGTGTGAGACATGATGATGTGATGCTTATCTTTGAATCTGCACAACACATACCCATGTGCCGGTTGCTGTCTCACTTCGTCAAAACATCTTCCGACATGTAAACATTGAGTACCGTCTGCACGCACCCGTCTTGTTTCTCCATCTTGTTTCTTTCTATTTTACGTTTCCTCTCCTTTTTATTTACCTTCTATATTTCCCTCTCTCTCTCTCTCTCTCTCTCTCTCTCTCTCTCTCTCTCACACACACACACACACACACACACACACACACACACACACACACACACACACACACACACACACACACACACACACACACACACACACACACACACACACACACACACACACACACACACACACACACACACACACACACACACACACACACACACACACACACACACACACACACACACACACACACACACACACACACACACACACACACACACACACACACACACACACACACACACACACACACACACACACACACACACACACACACACACACATCTCTCTCCTTTTTTGAATCTACAAATTCGACCATAAACGACTTCACTACCTACTTCCGATCACAACTTATATTTTATGTATAGTTTCATCATATACATACAATATTCTAAAAACACGCAGAAAACATTTTGTATTCGCGTGAATTCTTCATCCTTCTCGATTTCAGCGAGAAATCTCTGTCCCGCCGAGGCCCCGCCCCCTTGTCTCCTCGCTGGCCCCGCCCCCTCGGCAGGCGCATTCCGACCACCGCTTCTGCAATGGACGAGTGCTCGGTTTCCTTCACCATGTCCACACCCATCAACACCACCAAGGACACCAACAACAACACAAAGGTGGGCTTGTTTACTTGTTTATCTGTGTACTGCATTACCCGTTCGCGTCAAAGTGCATGTGGCAAGGTTGGCATTGCAGGAGTTGCTCTCGCTCTCCTCCCTTTCTTCCTCCTGCGAATCGGGCGAGTCCGCGAGGCAATCCAGGGAGTCGACGGCGGAATCCACCGACTCGGCGTTCGACTCACCCGCCAAGGAGGACTCACCGGAAACGGACCATTCCTCTGACTATGTCCACCCGGAACCCGAGATCGCCGACCTTCTGAGCATATGCACCATAGGTAAGAGCTGTCTGTCTGTCTGTCTGTCTGTCTCTCTCTCCTCTCTCGTCAAGTGGTCTCGCTTTGTTGTTGTTTATGGCCTTTTCTTTCGCGGAACAGCGAGCACGATCTAGACAGCGAAACTAGTAACTAGTCTGTGTGCAACATGCAAATCTTGGAGAACAAGAGAGAGAGCGCTGCTATATATAGTAGAATATGCATGGAGTGTGTCAGCGTTGTGCCCCATATCTCTCTCTCTCTCTCTTTCTCTCTCTCTCTCTCTCGCTCGCTTCCAATTCTGCCAATTACCCCCCGCGACATGAATGCTTCCCACCATCGCGTTTCGTCACGTTGTTTTGGTGCCCGCAGAGGCCTACATCTCGTGAAAACAACAAAACAGTATGCGTGAATCACATTTTCATGTTACCTTTTCCGGCTGGGCCCACCAATCCCCTCTTATCCATTAGGGAACACGCCAATCGCGGATCATCCCGCCTTTTCTCAGTATTTTCATGATTTCCGATTTTCTATAGCCACTTCAATTATCCCTCGGAGTCATTTTATTCCCTGCTCATCTCATCTGATCCGCGCTCGAATTTCAATTCACACAAAGTTTGATCGGAGCGGCGGCGCGAAGAGAGAGAGTGAGAGAGAGAGAGAGAGGAGAGAGAGAGAGAGGGGGGGGGGGAGAGAGAGAGAGAGAGAGAGTTGCGTGGTTGCGTTTTCACCCAGCCAGGCGCATCTCTCCTCTCTACACTCAAGCACCACTCGATTGGCGCCTGTGCGTCAGACCCGCTTGAGCTTCTCGTTTGAACTAATCCGTGGTGTCCCGACACGATAACCCTTTTCCAGGCACGGGCACGTTCGGTCGGGTGGAGTTGGCGAGGCACCGGACGTCCAGCCACTTCTACGCCTTGAAGATCCTCAACATTCACAGGGTCAGTTCGTTTATCTCTCCTCTTGTTTTCGCCTTTTTCAACGTTTGTATGTGTGTACCTTTCATAGACAGCCGTCTCCGCCGCTTATTTTCGATCGAAACGTGACCAGCGTGCGAATACAGCATGTTGCCCCCACAGAGATCTTATCTCCTATCTCTCTCTCTCTATACTCTATCCCATCTCCACTGGTAACTGGTAACAGTACTGTGAGTGCCCTGTACTCCTGTACTGTACACATATTCATCATCATCGAGCGCACAATAATTTCGCACGCACACATTTGGTTTACACGTTTTCCCAATATAGCGAGGGGGGAAACGAGGCCCAGAAATTACGGGGCGGGGGGTTTGCGAAAACGGAATGAGGCTCGCGTCTCGCGTGCTCATAGATTTCTCCCCACACTTCTACACGCGCCAAAAATAGCACCTCTCGCGAAACTGGTATAGACAACTCGATGGCGAGAGGCGAGAGAAGAAGAGTGGGGGATCATTGATGTTCCTCTACGTCTCTATCACCTCCACAGTTGTCTTCACTTCTTATTCGACAGTCTCCCAGTCTCCCAATCTGACCATTGATGAAGTGGTTGATAGCGCGCCGCTAGTTGGACCCAATATCAAAATAGAATCTCAAAAGAAAACGTGACCCACTGACAATACCGTATGCCTGTTCAGGTGGTCTCCACTCGACAGGTCTCGCACGTGCACAGCGAGAAGGCCGTGCTGCAGAAGCTCGACCATCCCTTCATCATCAAGCTGTGAGTCCGAAAAATCAATAAATCAATCAATAAATCGATAATCCTTCCAGGCACGCTACTGGCAGTGATGATCGCAATCTCTACATGGTTTTGGAGTTCGCCTCGGGAGGCGAGTTGTTCAGCTACCTGCGAGCATCGAGGGCGTTCAGCAACAGCATGTCACGGTGAGTCCTCTCTCTTTCTCTCTCTCTCTCTCTCTCTCTCTCTCTCTCTCTCCCTCTCTCTCTCTCCCTCTCTCTCTCTCTCTCCCTCTCTCTATCTCAATTCACGCCTCGGTCCACTCTCACAGCTTACTTTACCGCTAATTGCGATCGCATTCTGTATTCTCTCTTTTCTCTCTCCCTCTTTTTCACCTGACATCGCCTCATTAACTTTTTATCACAGATTCTACGCCGCTGAAATCACCTCCGCCCTTCAGTATCTACATGCGAAGAACATTGTGAGTTCAGCCGTCTCGGAAATCAATCAATAATCAATCGATATAGGTGTACCGCGATCTCAAGCCCGAGAACCTGTTGTTGACCAAGGACGGACACATCAAGATGGCCGATTTCGGATTCGCCAAGGAGTTGCGTGATAGGTACTGTAGTCAGAATACCGTATCCCTAATTGTCTTATCCTCTCAGGACGTACACCCTTTGCGGTACGCCCGAGTACCTCGCGCCAGAGATCATCATCAACAAGGTACCGTAACACATTACCACATACCGTAACCACCTATACCGTAACCTTTCAGGGTCACAACAAGGCGGTAGACTGGTGGGCGCTCGGCATTCTCATCTATGAGATGATGGCCGGACGACCGCCGTTCCGGTGAGCATCTCTCTCTCTCGCTCTCTCTCTCTCCCTCTCACCCCCTCTCTCTCTTTCAGCGGCTCAAACACAGCCGAGATCTACGACTCTATCATGCAGCACAAGCTCAAGTTCCCCAGGAGCTTCAACCTGGTCGCCAAGTGAGTAGCGACTGCGTAGCAGCCTGACTGAGTATCACACCCCTTCACCGAGTATCTTTTCAGGGACCTGGTGAAGAAGCTGCTGGAGGTTGACAGGACGCAGCGGATCGGGTCGATGAAGGGCGGATCGGCTGATGTGCTGCAGCACAAGTGGTTCGAGAAAATCGACTGGAAGGCGCTCAACAAGTGCCAGATCGCGGTGAGTCACCTCTCTCTCTCTCTCTCCTCCAATATCCATATTACTCATGTCACGCTCCATCCCAATATTTTGTGATTAGCTTCATCCTACGGTATTCGAAAACAGCAGACAGACAAGTGCATCAGCCGAATCGCTTTTCTGCAAGAGAGTGCACTCTCTCTCTCCATTTACAAATTGCCAGCTCTAGCCTGCACTCTTTGTATTATCTGAGCAATGCACCACATCTACCATCTAATACACAACCAAACTTCATACATCCACTAATTCTCCCAGCATCTCTTTGGCAAACGTTCATCTCTCACTCTCTCTCTCTTTCTCTCTCATCGCTCTCGCTTACACCCGTTAGTCCACCCAGAGAACGCAAAAAGCGAGTCAGCTATCCCGATTACACCAGCCCAAACACAAACATAATCGGGACCAAGTATTGATTGATTATCGATTGATTTCAGCCGCCCATCATCCCCACCCTCTATCACCCCGGCGACACCGGCAACTTTGACAGCTACGACGAGCCGTCCGAGGAGGGACCCATGTCCGTGCAGAGGGAACGCGATCTCTTCGAAAACTGGTGAAGCGGATGTGCGCGCTTGGTTCCCACCAGTCTGTGTACATATATAGCGCCCCGTCTAGTCACGTCTTCACGCTCCTCCAGATTTCCCCCCTATGCCCCATGTACATACTTCCCCATTCACTTTCCTGCCCACCACTCTCCCCTCCTGGGTGGTCCCCGTTCACCCCGTCTCCTCTTCTGGGTGGTCCCCTCTCACCCTTGTCCCGTGTCCCTCTCCTCCCTGGGTGGTCCATAGATCTGTTCTCAACACACGTGTATCATTCATCTTCCTATACAATAATCGCAACAAAACAACCATAACAATGACCTAATAAACGGCTATGAATCTACGCTTTTTGCTACATTCTATGGGGACATGGGGAACAAGAAGGGGACAAGGGGATGCTGGCTGTCAGTCAACTCTCCACATCGCTCCGGCTGGGACAAAAAGCAACGCGGCAGTGGAAAGAGAGAGAGAGCAGTCGCACACACACACTCAACTCATATAAACACGCACACGAGAGCCGCATTCAAGCGGGTACTGGGCGAGTGAGAAGAGGACCATCCCGAAACTAGAGAGGACCACACAGTAGCCGGCTGATCCCCAGGAGAGAGAGAGAGAGTAACAAGAACATTACACTGGAAACACGACACCGCAGATTGTGTGTTGTATGTGAGTGTGAGCAACTACTACTGGACAGATCAGGAAGGGGGAAAGGGGCTTGATCAGCTGAACATCGTGGGTGGTCCAAACAGCTGATCAGACGGCAAAGAACTCTCCAATCTGGTGGCGGTCGCGGTTCACAAACTTGGCGTTCTCGGCCATAGCCTCGCGCTGCTTCTTCGCCTTCTCCACCTGCAATCGATAAATCAATATCAATCAATAAATAAATAAACAACTCCCACGCACCTCCTTCATGTCCTCGTCCACGTCGAACATGCGCGGGTAGTCAAACTCAAAATCCTTGGCCTAAACACGTCAATCAATAATACTAATCAATCAATTAATCAATCAATCAATCAATCAATACCAATCAATCAAGATTAATATCGTACCATGAACACGTAGGCGTACTTTTTGTCTGCCTCCTTCCACATGGCTTTCTTGTAGCGGTAGTCTTTGGGAGTGTTCCACTGAACCTCGCCCATTTGCACCTGAAAGCAATCAATCGATAAATCAATACTTTGCCAACATAATCAAATATCACCAGATACTCTTAAATCGTTCACATCTCATAGTCTCGAGTTGTTCCATCGACCACGACCGCCCATAAATAGTGCATTTTCCTCATCGCTCTTCCGCCGCCGCCGCAGTCCTTATTTATTCCCGGGTTCTTATTTATATCATTTTTTCCCATCCATCAACACTTTGCGAGTATGCATGCAATGATTCATACCAAACGAACCACTTTACTCCCACTAATCAGCACACACTTTTTACTGCTTCCGGACTCTTCCCTTCATCAATTCACATTATACAAGCCCCGACTATCCGATCAAATTGCCCCTCCTCTCCTCCTCCAGGGGTTGCCCACTGCTCCAACGCCTGCTCCCACGAATCCATGCTTTTCCTCCGCCACGTGTTCCCAACAACTCTCCCATACTCGCAACTTCCCAGCTTCCCACTCTCACACTCCTCGTCTTCGATCGCACATGCGGGGAAATCAAAGAGTGAGAGAGAGAGAGAGAGCCTGAGAGAGAGGGGCCAGCAAAAAGCGGGCAGCGACGTGGGTTGTCGGTATGCCATGCTGCTCCCAGGCAAATCAACAAACACACAGGCTCCAATCAAACAGCCTGTCTCTTCTCTCGCACTCTCGCTCCACGCACCGGTAGCAGCCGCGGGCGTCAAAAATCACTCACCCTCTCACCTACACCATCTCTCTCACACCCGCTTCTGCAAATCAAACATCACTGCCATATCACCCGCGCGCCGTGTGCAAAACCTCATCAACTGCAAATACATCACCCGCCACGAAATACAAGATCGGGGGCCGTTTCTGTCTTCTCGACCGTTGGCAATACATCACACACAGACAGACACACAGAACAGAGAGGAGGGCAAAAACGCGTGAACAGAGACGGGGGCGATAGAGGCAACGAGGGGAGTGGCTCATTCTCATCGTGCGCATGCGCCTTGTTCTAACTCGGCCAATTTCTCAATACCTCACGCATTGCCCACAACGTCAGCAGTACAAAAAACTCAATACCATAGTCACGAGAGATGAATCGCGAGAGAATCAGGAGAACTGAAAAATCGATAAATCAATGGCTGACCTCGGTGCGAATGTCTCTGACGGGCAGCTGGTAGATCTTGGTGAGGTACTCGCGGATATCGTGCTTGGACATCCTGAAATAAGAAAAAAAGAGTGTGTTTTCAAGTATTTAGGTAATTCGGAACTCTTGATTCTCATGCGCGCACGATTTTGTTCAGACATTCTCTTCTGCTGCAAGAACCGCTGGCTTTCCTGCAGTCTTGCCAGTGAGGTGACAAGCAGTGGCGAGAGAGACAGAGAGACTCGCCTTACACCTCGCAAGTACGTCATATCCGGAAAACTGCTATCCTTTCTTATAACTCATCTTTCTCCAAACCACACGACAAGGGGGGGACACGGGACTGAGGAGGGATTACAACACTCTCGACGTCTGTCTTTCTTCTTTCCCATATCTCATCACTTTTTCTTCTCTCTCTCCCTCTCTCTCTTTCCTGCAACTCATCATTTTTCACCGCATATACATATTCACTAGTGTTTTCTGGAATCGACATTTCTTATGCAGGAATCCACTGCACAAAAAAAGACTAGTGTTCTAACAAGTAAATAACGAAGGGACACGCATCCCCCACAATAGTGAGCTCTGTTGCGGTGGCCTAATGCATAGTCGTTCAAGATTGCAATCGCTGGACCGAATCAGCGCGTCACATAATTTGAAATTAACATAATTCACAACGAAAGAAATTACATCCGTCGTCGCTCAGAAATGCTTTCTTTTCCTCTCCTCCAATTAACACATATCCATTAGCTCCCATCAGGACCATATCGACCGTCTGTGTAAGTAATGCACGGCGGCGAGGATAGAATAGCTGGACAGCCGGAAGGCATATTATACGAGTATACCCTCACACAAACCGGCTCGCATCTGTTCGGTCAAAATCGTATCGCATTGATCCGCAACACATACGATGTAAACTAACGATCACAGAGGATATATGATAGATCATTCATCCGCCTCCATATCAATCGAAAATCATGCGTATGATCGGCTTATCACCTCACACATCCATCAATCCTCTCTCCCACGCACTATACATATCCCCTAATCTCTTCAATATCCGGATCCTAATCCTTGAGTGCGGAACGAGGACTCAACATATACTTCGCCCACTCTACTACACAATTCAATCGGCCATTACTCTCCCACTCTTTCACCGGAAACACCCACTGATCCGAGATCTCGCGGCTTTGATGTGCCTCGAAATATCCCAGAGGCGGGGATCAAGGATAAAGGGGGGGGGGGCGAGAACACGGCCGTTACAAATCCCATCACATAGATACGTCACACACTTCACACACAACTGCTATCACTCTGATTCAAGCGACTGGCAATCTATTTTTAGCACTCCGCCTCGCTCAACTAATCAGAGAGAGGAGGGAGAGAACGAAGATACGAATATCTTGCTGGCAGTGTGTGATAAAAACAAGATCATCAGAGATCATCCCGTCTCGGTGTGTGAGAGAGAGAGACAAGGTGCCTGCCAGGCCCAACAAACGCCTCCCAGTGTTACAACTACTGATCAACTCGACGATTAATGACTTAAGAAACACGTGTCTCTGCCTATGCGATCATACGTATCAAATCCATACACACACATCCATCAAGTCTTTGAGAGTTGAGATGCGAATCTCACTCCAACCACATGTTTTGAATCAACGACGCACCGGAAACGCGTCTTCAGGCTCCTTCCCCGAAACACATGCAGCAGCCACGGAGCATGTGATCCCTATCAAATGAATTGGTCACAACAAAAAAGTCGGCAGATTGCAACTGTTGCTTGCTGAATGCGGGTTCCGGGTCAGCTAGCCAAAACATTCCAATCGCCACGTTGCTTCCGCCCGATGTAACTCCAGTAATTGATCACCTGTCTTCGATACTGTGAAGGTTGAAAGCGCTCGAGGTGATTTTCTCTTCCATGCAGAAATCTCTTCTCTCCGCTCTAACCATACTATACTCATCTATTTACGAACGGAGGAGGGGAGACGAAAGAGAATAGATGAGGGAATGGTTTGATCTCGCATCGTTTCTTCTTCTCATATCATAGACGCGCAGTCTCTGTTTGCCGATTCACGGCAAGCGAGAAAAAGCAGGCGAGACGGACAGAGCCTATCCAATCCATCCCAACACAACGAGGGACCACTAGAGCAACGGCTCTCATCCTCTCGATATGATATCCACTTGGCTCTGCAAGCTGCTGGCACAGAGTCTCGCGTGCCACACAGTCAGTCCCAGTCCACTCTACCCTTCCCCTCTTCTCGCAACCACACAGGAGTATCACTTCCCCACTCATATCTGTATGTCCGGTCCTCCATTTTTCAAGGGTCATTAGCACAAATCACACCACCTGTTGACTTTCTCTCTCATATACACGATCACATATCACCGGGACCAGTCAGCATGATCACTTCAACGACTACTACACAACCTACCACCTTCTTGTTATAATAGACTCTTGTCTTCGATCACTCATCGACATCACAAACTAACACGTGTTTTCCCACAAGTGACATCAGCAGCCACTTATCCAGTGGCCCTCCAATCTGTGGCTCTTTCCCTTCCCTCTCCCTCCCTCTTCCTATTCACACACACAGCACATTGCGAGGGAAACAAACTAGAATTACCTAAACGGCAGCAACCAAACAACACGTGTGAATATGTCGAACATTCAGATCCATAGAAAACAACTCCGACAAACATTCATGCGATTTTCGCATTTGTTTTTGCAGTCACCCCATTTTTTCACACGGAACACTCCACCATTTTACCACAGAGTGCACAATTTTTGCGGGACAAAACATAACGAGGAAAGTCACCACATGTGTGCGTGTCAGACGAGGCTATTATTGAAGATGAATCACTTGCATTACTCAAAAAAGAAAAGAAAAACCCAGGGATCTTGGAAAAATATTGAACTGCTTGATTCACCAGTGCTTCCTTAAAGGGAGTGTACACTCTGAATTCCGAAGTTGAGTTAGCACCGGGATGTGATGAAAACGACTCAGTTTTGTCAATACAACTATTTGCTGAAAATGTCTGCAAGTTGGTGAAAATTGAGCAAAATGTATCAAAATGCAGAAATTGGTGCCAATTGGTGCCAATTTTCAATGTTAAACAGAATTTTTCATCGACTTATAGGAATCTCCGACACGTAGTTGCATTGACAAAAGTACATCATTTTCAACATATTTTCACATCCCGGTGCTAACTCTATTTCGAAATTCAGAGTGTACACTCCCTTTAAAATGAGGATGCTCAACAAAACTTTACAAATTACACCCTCTCGCACTGCGTATTTCTGCGTGTCAGGCCAAACAATCCAAAATTGGTCAATGCTCTGAGAAACAAACCACACCCGACCCCCCGCCACTTACTATGAATCCATGAAAACTCTATGAGAGAGCAAACACCGCGAAGGCAGGCGGAAATGAAAATGGTATGTATTTGAATTTAAGCTTCCTCTCTAATAAACATTCTCGATAATCTAAGAACACCTGTCTTTGCCACTCTTCCCAGCAAAAATCACATTTAATGTCACATTCACATAATCAGAACTCACATAATCTAGGGAACGAAACTAACAGTATTGTATTTACAAGCTACAACTGTCGGTTGAATTTTCAACACTGCTAGAGAACTAGAGAAATGCTCGCTTTTCGTATGACGCATAGTTTGCGAAACAAAAATCCTCGTGAATTACAACTTTCTTGCAAATGTATAATGTATGCACACAACCGAGTGTTGCCGTGAATGTTGAAAAGACATACACGCAATTTATCTCGCCACCCGCTACCAATCCAATTCCGCATACGATTTGCAAACGAAATGAAAGCGAGAAAAATAGTCATAACATATACCACGACATTTAAGATCCCGAAAATGAGAGAAAAATTGACCTTTTCCAAAGCGAAAGAAAAAAAAAACCCATTAGATTAGTTTAGTTCAAGTCTGATATTCGAAATCGTTCATGCAGTTTTACGTTTAAAATATACCTTCCTCACAATAACAACATGCAAATCAAATCAAATCAAATCAAATGTTTATCCAGAATCGCTTATTCATGTACATATTGCACGCATGAGAGATGGTTTGGTTAGCGCTGGGAAATGAGATCGTTCCATTTTCGGCGGTCGTTGGTCACTGTCCGTCTCCATTCTTTGCGAGCATGTGTCCTCGGTAGATCGAAGGCATCTATGAAGTCATCCTCCCACTCCTTGTGTGGTCGTCCAGGTCGTCCAGTCTTCTTGGGGGTCCAATTGACTGTAGCCTTTGCCCATCGATGGCCGTCCGCATTGTAGAGTCGTTCCGTGAACTTCCATTTCCGGTGTCGTACTTCTTGCAGAACGTCTCGTAGCCGAGTCATCTGCCGAATAGTGCTGCTCCGGATCCGGTCGCGTAGGGTGACTCCCAGCATCTGGCGCTCCATCTTCCGCTGCGCAGTCCGTAGTCGCATGAGTTCGTTTTGGGGGAGACTCCATGTCTCACATCCGTACGTCAAACAGGGAAGTACTCCGGCGCGAAATAACAACATGCAATCCATGAAATTTTCCACATGCGATTCATGAAAAAAAAACGTTTTTCTCGCGTCACAAAAATACGATACAAATCAATGTCCTGTTCTCGACTAAGAGGACCCCCGATTCAAGGACCCCGGCTAAACCCTCTCCACTCTCCACGCACCTGGTGTCGCACTCGAACTTGACTGCGTTGCGGGGCAGACGGTGGCGGCCCACCGTCGGAGACTCCACCACAGCCATCCAGAAGTCAGGCAGCAGGCACCTGAACGGCAGAGCGATGAGTACGAGAAGTATACGAGTAAGTACTTTTATAGTACATTAACAGTATCACTTCTTTATAATTTTATACATGTAAGTTAATCTCACCTCCTCTGAGGGTTTCCGGGCTGCCAGAGACGCGCGATCCTCGAAGTCATGACTGAAAGATAGTATGGTAGGAAGATAACAATTATACAAATTATCGTCGATTCACAATCAAAAACTACAGATAGTACAAGTAAAGATATCACAACGTTTTGTAACGTATATCGACTGGGATCTCCAAACAAATACAAACTTATTTCAACAACATTTAACCACAAAATCACGTACATATCACAATTTTGAGACAAAAACAGTTCTACAAAATCCGGGGATCGATAGTGATTGGCTCATGTGAAACTCATAAAAACGTGTAAACCGATGTGGGAATAACATACGACCAGTGCAACAAAGGGCCTAAAACCCGACAATCACAAAAAAAAACTTTAATAAATAGTAGGATGCTCAAGCAATTAACACTAGGGAATAAATATAAAACAATAAAACCCCCATTGGAAACATGTCACATAGAGTAAAAGCCGTCATCGCCTATCCATTCCTGTTCTGCTCACAACTCGGTGTGTTCGTCTCCCGATTGCACTACCCCAGACTTGGAACCGGCAAGGAGATCCTGCAATCCATTAATTCACTCCTTTTCTGCTAAACTACGCCCCTCTAGCCCCGCCCTTGCGTACCTTGATCTCCTGATCGTACTCCTTCCACTCGGGGATGATACGAGCCGCACTGTCGAGCTTCGGCTCCTTCGTCAGAGGGTTGTTGCACTGAACACACCACAAATTGCATTTTAAATTTCCATAGCAAACTTGTTATTGTAAAACCCAATGTATGTTTCTTCAGATATACATAGATGAACATTGCATGGTCGAGACAATTCATGCAGTACTAACAATTCATCAGAAGTGCCCTCGATGATACTTTCCCAGCCCTTCAGGTCATTTAGTTAAAAGATAACGTCTTGACGTCTTTTAACCTACCTAACCTCTCTCTCTCTCTCTCCTCCCCCCCCCCCTCTCTCACCAGGTCGATAGTCTTGGCGCTGCTCTTGCTGCCGTCGCTGCACCACGTCTCGCACCACAGCCACTCCTGCGGCAGAGACGCGATCCGCACCTGGTGGATCATGTTGTTCGGCAGGTCCTGAAACACCCACATTAGCATTCAAAACATGTTTGATAGGAAACACAAACATGATCATGACACGTGATGATTATGATGATTACGATCTATTAACATTGAATGGAAACACGGACAATGTACGTCGCAGCTGATTGTCGTAAGAACCACAACGCACAGAGAATCAATCAGATGACAGATGGCAAACCACCACCCACTACCAAAATTACCGACCAAACACTACCCACATTACTCATTAACCCATCTTATCACGATACCTATCCAATACACACCAAAACTAATGCAGATTTTTTGGAGAGTGGAAAAAACACACGATACACAACTATATGATGGAGCCGGGCCTGACCTGGTCGAGGTTGGATAGGGAGTTGGGGTCGGCGGAGAGGCCCTGGTACTGACCGCGCAGGCGGTCCCCAGCAGCCAGCTGCCGGAACTTGTGCAGGTCGATCACGTACAGGGCACTGGACAGGGGTCAGTCTCTCTCTCTCTCTCTCTCTCTTCCTATCCCTCCCCCTACCTAATATGGTACTTCCTTCCGGCCAGATGGTTCGCCCAGTAGCCCTGCTTCCAGAATCGGAATCCGTCCATCTCCTTGCGAGACTCGCAGAACGGAACGTAGCTGAAAAACGAAAAGTTGACTTTTTGTATGTTTCAACTGATTATACTGCTCAGTGAGTGTATTGCTACACCAAATGACGAATGTCCTCTTGAAAAGTAACTCACACATATCAACTATGTAGCATCTACACACTATACGTTTCAGGCACGTATCATTCCCATGACAGGTTAGTAACCAATAATAATCGTGCCAGAAGATACAGAAGAACTTCCCAGCAACCACTCACCCATACGGCGCACCGTCCAAGTTGAAGTTCATCAGCTCCATCAGATCAGCGCGGACCACCTGGGTAGAGAGGAAATCAATAATGGAATCAAAACTAATTGTCTAATCAATAAATCAATCAATATCCATCCATACCTGATCGGCGTCGACAAAGATAATCTTCTGCACGTCGAGCGGGAACAGCACATCGAGGAACAGAATCTGAAAAAAAGTTGAAATGAACATTCAAAATGTTTCAAATACGTTCCACAGTATCATCCTAGTAAACGCCTCCTGTTGTGACCAATCTTCACGTGCCGTTTCCTTCCCACCTAGCACTATACCACCACTTAATACACCTCGAACATGTGTCGTTACGTCTCCTTCCTCTTTCCCTAATAGCATCTAATAAAGGTGATGTGATGTAGGAGACCTAATATAATCTAATCAGCCCCAAATACCATCTAATACATCTCGTATGTATCTACCACCCACCCATCTCTTCCCCCGCCCCCCCCCCTCGCCCACCTTGTACCCCCACATGATCCTGTGCTTTTCCTTCTGCTGGTGCAGCCACCGCGGCCACTTGTACTCCACCAGCGCGTACGAGAACCCGTACTCCTCGGCCATCACAGGCAGCGACTCCTGTGAGAATTAACACTGTGTATCACTTTTTGCCTGATCACTTCTTGAAGCACATATATAATGGAAAATTGACTGACACGTAGAAACAGACATATCAAAATTCAACGCAACGTACAATTTCTGAGATGAGAAAGAAACAAACAAAAACATTCCTTACCTTGAACTGGGGCGAGAGATAGTTCTTGAGCAGCCAGAACTTAACTGGGCTCTTCGTCTGCTTCATCACACTGCAACCAATGAAAAAAATCGATGATCAATCGATATGACCCACCTGAGAATCATAATCCTCATGAACCTCTCGTAGAGGTGGCCAGACGCCAGCGAGAACACGTTGATCGTCTCGTGATTCTCTCCAGACAGACTGCAAACACAGCGAGGTCATTTACATGATCAACTCCCTCAATCACATTCATTCCAATCACCAACTCGACAATCCGAATCCCATCCACCCAATCTACATCCCGCCAGTCGTCATTTCTTGGTTTAAAACCGGCCGGCCGCCACCCCTCGAGCCATTCCCCTACTGACTCGGCTCTCTCGGGCGGCGGCTCTGCCTCAATCTACCCTCACCCCCAAACAACTTCCCTACTGACTCTACTACTCGACAACTCCAGCTCGCCGCGACATGAACTACTCAGGTAACCCCACTCTCCTCCTTCTCCTCCCTCTCCTTCTCCCCCGCTGCCGCCCCCTCCTTGCTGCAGGCCCCGTGCTGCAGGAGCGTCGGCCGGCTCCGGCTGGGCGTTCGACAGCTTCTGGGAGTGGATATGGAGCAGCTGGATCGACCCCAACAAGGAGGAGACGCCGCATGGCTCTCGCGAAGAATGGGACCGCGCCAGTCGCGAGATGCCCCAGCCCTCTGTGCGAAACGCCTCGGAACCCGACGCGTCCTTGTCGGAAGAAGTCACCGTATCGCCCACTCCCACCCCTCCGCGCAAGCCCATTCCCAAGCCCAAGCCGCTGGCCAAGGCCAAGGAGACGCTGCCCCCGCCGCGGGTGGTGCAGGCGCCGGTGGACGAAGTGGCCGCCGCGCTCATCTTCTTCCGCTCGCTGCCCGTCCGACCCGCCAAGCCACATCTCATCCACGGAGGAGCAGAGGGGTTCCAGGCAAAGGACAACCAGACACTGCGCGGACTCGCCGAGATCAAGTCGGACGCGGATCGCGGCGAACCGCAAGACAGTCCGTCACCCTCGCCCCTCATTCCCCCTTTCCCTCTCTTGTTTAAATGTGTACACATATCGATGCTCATTGCACCTCTCCCTCCTTTCAGAAGACGGTCCGGTGCAGATCCCCAAGGGCAAGATCATCGGCAAGCGGTGGCGCGTGACCAAGAAGCTGGGCGAGGGCGGCTGCGGCGCCGTCTACAAGGTCGAGGACATCAACAACTCCACCAAGGCCGCACTCAAAGCCGAGAGCAACTTTGTCGCCGGCGGGTCCGTGCTCAAGCTGGAGGTCCAGGTACTGTATGCACAGGGTACTGTAGTCTACCGTATCGCTCGCAGATCCTGCGCCGCCTCGAGAACCGTCCGCACGTGGCGCAGCTGCTGCACTCGGGCAAGCGAGAGAAGTACTCGTACATGGTCATGACCCTGCTCGGAGACTCGCTCAACCAGCTCATCAAGTGAGTGTCTCCTTCTTCCATAACACAATATGTGTGTTGCAGGAAAGTGGGCAAGCAGTGCACCGTCTCCACCCAAGTGCGCGTCGGATGCAACGTGCTCTTCGGCCTCAAGCAGATCCACGACGTGAGTATCGATCGATAATCAATCGATATCCAACCCTCTCAAGATCGGCTTCGTGCACCGCGACATCAAGCCGGCCAACCTGGCCATCGGCAGGCCCGAGTCTCCAGACACGCACTTCATCCACATTCTCGACTTTGGACTGTCGCGCGAGTTTGTCATCCAGGACTCGGACGGCAAGCTCAAGATGCGTCGGCCGCGGCCCAAGGCGCTCTTCCGCGGAACGACGCGCTACTGCTCCATCGCCACGCACGAGAAGGTAGGGTATAGACATGTCCAACATCCTGCCCAACATCCCCTTCCAGGTTGAGCAGTGCCGGGCTGACGATCTGTGGTCGCTGCTGTACCTGCTCGCAGAGATGCGAGGTCCCTTGCCGTGGGCCAACTGCCGCGAGAAGAAGGAGGTGCTGGCCATCAAGAAGCAGACCACCGACAAGTCACTCCTCTCCAACTGCCCCATTCAGCTGCTCGAGTTCGCAAAGCATCTACGGTACGATACAGTATCCTACCGTAACCCTAACCGGCACAATTCAGTGAGCTGACGTACTACTGCCGTCCGAACTATGCTCTCCTGCAAGCCGTCTTCCTCGATGTGATGCAGGACGGAAAGTTCAAGTGAGTCTAGTCATACCTTGGGGACCACCCACGACGCTCTCGTCTAGGTTCTCGGACCCGTTCGATTGGGAGCGTAAAGAGGACGTCGCTCTGTTCGGATTCTCCAAGTCCAAGGAGTGAGTATAGTAGGATAGTACCGTAATCATTACCCTTGTTCAGGACGGCCAACAAGGACAACTCGGGACGCGAGGACAACCCTTTTCCGATGGAAGAGTTCCTCACCAACCCGCTCGGATTCTAGCCACGCCCCCACCCACTCAGGCCCCGTTCGCATTGAGCTGCCACTAACCAAACCTAGGTAGTAGATACTATTACTACTGATTACATCTACTGACCCAACAATTATCCTAATAATCACATTACCCTAACCGGCAAAGCGATCCATTAAATAGAGAATTTGACCAAATCGCTGAGTTCGTAGACGTATTATACATTTGATCATCGCCTAGCTTCGTCAATCTTAAAATAAAAACGCTTTCTTACCCATAAACACTTGACATTGCTATTTCGTACATGCTGCAAACGATTACGTAAATCAACACAAAAAGTAAACAACAACAACTCACGCGTTGGTCACGGAGCTCCAGATACTGCTGTCTTCGCCAGACTCGAGCAGCTGCTCGTCCTGCTTGTCCTCCTGAAATTCAATGTACAGTATTCGATACCAAAAGCTAATACTAGCTACCGTACCTTCTTGGCGACACGCATGCGCACTGTCCTGCCGTTGAACGAGTCGATGAGAACCTGAAAAAAACATCGTGTCAGTAAACGTGAAATGAGCAAGTGAAAAGATAATAGAGAGCAACGGAAACGGAAAATTGACGGATGAATAGCGAACGAGATACCTCGGTGCCTATAGGTGTCTATTGACCGAGCATTGGTCGGCACAGTGAAAGTGACGCAACAGTGGACAATCAGCACTCACATTGACGGCGTCCCCGTGCTGTCCCTCCGTGTTGGTGTGCGACTGCATGCTGTAGATGTCCTTGCTGCGACCCTCGCGAAGACGCAGCTGCCACGCGCCAGGATTCGCCTGCACATTTCACACCACATTACAATATTCACAAGTAGCAAATCAACCACTGTATTGAACTGTATTGAATCAACCACTGTATTGAACACTTGTATGAAGTATAAGATCGAATTGATACCTAAACGATCAGCTCATCTAGTCTGGCTCACGCAACATATTATTCATGTTATCTACAGTCACAGCTGGATGTCGTTATCCATTTCTCCTACCCTCACCATCTCACCTTTATCTGGAAACAACTGTTTGATCACGACTAACCAGTAGTAGCCCAGGTTTCAGAGGTCTCATAAGAAATTCTCTTGCCACTGCCACGAAGCTAAAGCGATACTGTATCAGTATAACTAATCGTCACCTTGAGCTGGAAGTATCCCAGGTTGGCCATGACGATCGTGTCCTCCTGGGCTGGCCGAGACGGGGTGCCGAGCACAAACTGCAGACCGCGCGGCGGAGAGCCGGTCATCTACAAAAAAAGACCGTCCCAATAAGTTTCACGTAAACATTTATAATTATCAATAATTTATATGTCCTTTGAATGTGATCACAAATGTTTGACCAAATATGCTTCACACACGAATTGCGAACCAATCAAAAATAAACAATTCAATTCCAGTTCAGCTCCCTCCTCTCATTCTCACCTCATCAAAGCAGTGTCCCTCGAGCAGAATGTGCTCCAGCGAGAACAGAGCAATCACGTCGCCGTTCACCTGAAACACATCACCATCAACTTTTTTGAACATAAACTCCAGTCTGTTGCTCACCTGCTCCATCTTGATGTTGTCGAGGTCGTACTTGGCGTAGACGGCCTCGATCATCCAGGCATCCGGAGGGTGGACACTCATCGTCAGCAGCTGCTTCGAGGGAAGAGAGGCGAAGCGCGCCTGCGAGGGAGAGACCTGCAAGAGGGATGGGTGAGGAGAAGACAAGCAAGACAACATATAAGACTTTATTTTTTATTACAGCGCCTATGTCAATATTGTCAAAATTCTCACCACTACCAATATCACTTCACCACGAAACATAAATAACAAAAAACTTTTAATTAAAAAAAAAAACACAAACCTGACCGGTCGCGTCAAACTCGGGCTCGGCAGCAGCCACATAGCGGTAGAACCTGGAGAAGAGACATCAACAAAGAACAGACATCATCTATTCAACACAAGACGACAAAGTCTTGGCATATCCCTGCCTCCATTCTTCCATATCCAATTCTCCCTCGCATGTCTGTCACTTCCATGTACAGTACCCCACGCACCTCTTGAGGGGCAGCTCGGACAGCTTGGCCTTGGGGTTGAGCACAATCTTCATGTCGCAGTTGACCGAGGCGCGCAGCAGCTCCAGCACGGGAGCCAGCTTCTGCGCAGCCCTGACAATACATTGGTGAGTTCTCAACGTGAAATGTAAGCAACACCACTATAACAACACATAATTTATATACGACTCACTCAATACTTCAACTACTTGTACGCAACACCACTATAACAACTCCGAAATTCGACGACTCACTCAATGTTTCTTTCTTCGTTATTATACACGTAAGATAAAAAAAATGACAGACTAGAAATCACTTGAAAACGAAAAAAACTCTTATTCCTGATTATCTCTTTCTTATTCCTTACCCTTACCCCGCTGTTCATCTCTCTCACTCCGTATCCCCTCTCCCCGCACCTGCTGCTCTCTCTCTCTCTCTCTCTCTCTCTCTTTCGCTCTCCCCCTCCCTCTCCCGTACCTGCTGAGCGGGTCGACCACCGCCACAATGTCCATCGTCGCCCTCGACTGATCCTCCGCGTCCAGCGTCACCACACTGCAACAAACAGACAGACGTCAACAGTGTACATCAACATAGTTTTGCACAGTATAACTTGTAAATTTGAAAAGCGTTTCTTGTTCAGTTGTTCCCGGAGAAATAACTTGCATTGCCTTCATTTCTATCAGTACGCTTTGCGTTCATTTAATTATCTCACATGTCAGCTCAGCTTACCGGCTTACCGCTTCGCCCTCGTCACGAAACTACCGCTAAACTATTACTGTCACTCGGCTTCGGCAAATCGCATATGCGATGTCTGTCCACTGTCAATATCTTCTGGGTAATGTTAATGTCTCCTAATCACATCTCGTAACATTTCAGACAGATGCTAACAATCCAGCAAAAACTAACTTTCATCCCGACCACTTCAACCAAATCACACTGAAACTACAATTTCAATTGCTTTAACACTGCAGTATTGAACTACTCAACACCCTCCACTACCCACCTGTGCTGGTCGTCCTTGAGCACGACCCAGTGTCTCTTCTTGCTGACGGCGTGCCTTCCTACCAGGGCACTCGCCCGCAGCACCAGGTCGCTCGACGCCCCGTGTCGCGCACTCACCTCCCACTTGTCCGCGTGAGAGGCGATCGTCTGCAATGCTCATTCTACACCAAAAGAAAGACAGTATCTGAGAGGCCAGAGTCTGCAACATGGACTCATTGTAGGTACTATTGTGGCTAGGAGTAGTCTGTGGCTAGGAGTAGTCTGCACTGTTGACAAATTTAAAATCCCATTGAACAAGTGTGATTGTAGCACACCGTCGCTGCCTGATATCATTGTGTCGCAGAAACATACAACATCCGGTTCCATCGTGTTACAATATCGGTCTAGCTGCAGTCTGCAACATCGTATAATTTATCTCAAGCTCAAAAAACGGTGATATTATACCGTATTAATTCTACCTGACATTGTTGCGCTACAGAAACATACACAATCGAGTTCGACATAACAACACAGCATACCTGTGCTCCCCTCGCCAGCAGCATCTTCTCCAGGAGGGCGACGTCTGGTTCGACGAACGCCTCGCCCTCCTCCAGCTGCCCCACCAGCAGGCCATTCGCCACCACCGCCCGACCGCCAGCCGACACGCCGAGCACGGAGGTGGCGAAGCTGCAAAGTGGAGTATAATTATACATAATTAGTCATAATTAAAAGCACTGCCACTGAAACACGATAACACAGGCAGACATTTACATCATCCATTCACCATTCACCAATTACCACTCCAATAACTGAATGTGATATGTGAATTCAATATTCTAGATAATTATAAACACTTTTACACCGAGTTAGATATGCACAGACAATGAAACATTTACCTACACAGTCTCGTCAAAAAAAAGCTTAAAAGAAAGAAAGAAAAAAGAGGATAAGACACGGGCCGACTCACTTTGCCTCCATTCTTGTCCTGTCGCACCCGAGCAGCTTCCTCTCCTTGTCGAACACCTCCATCTTCATTCCACCCACTGCCAGATCGGACAGAGACACGCTGCCCGACTTCAGACCGACTAGGTTCTCCTCCTCAACATTGATTGTCAAATACTCGGGAAACTGGAATTAATACGGATCCATCCTATAGAAGATGATAAAACCGTGAAACATGCATGTACAGGTACAATGATTCGAAATACTTTCTGCTCCCAGATCAGATAATTTTCAACATCTTGAGATATTGACAAATACAAATAAATCTCATATATTCACTCTACTTCCTCTCCTCTCTCCCATTCCCTTCTTCCTCTCAACCCTAAACAGCTTGACAGTATCTCTACTCTATTCCCCCTCCCACTCACCTTGAGCAGCTTGACAATCATCTGCTTTGCCTGCGTGGCTGGCAGGAGTCGGAGGGCGGCAGTGACCAGCTGGGTGGTGCTCTCCCCGAAACACGCAGCCTCCACGTCCGCTGGGTTCGCGATCAGGCCCACCTGCAAACACGTTACATGTACATATAAATCAAGGGCCGTTAATACTACACAACGCGTCAACTTGACGCGTTGTGTCAAGCGTCAAAAAGTTGACGCCTCGCGTCAAAAGAACAAAGGAAAATGCGTCAACTTTGACGCTTGATACAGCGCGTCAAGTTAACGCGTTATGTAGTATAAACGGTCTTTTACACATATAATATGTAACACGCACAGTATAAAGATGCATGTTTTCACTAATAGCCCAATCGGACAACAAACGATCACAACAATATCTGAAACCAATACTATCTACGCAACCGGCTCTGCATAACACCATCAATGCTACTTCACAATAATACATCGAATAAACTGATTTCACAAACAATAAGACCACCCATTCCAGTAACCCACCCTGGCCGTCTTGCTGGTCTTGAGGTGTCTGACGTGGGAGAGGAACAGCTCGCGGCCCTCGCGCGTCTCCAGGTCACCCACCACCCACAGAGTCGTCGCCTCAAAGCACATAGACGTTCAAGCCTCACAATAACGAAAGTATGATTCATAAGACTCGATATAAATATGTTACACTAACAGAAGCATAAATGTCTCGCAATCACGCGATCACATAATGTTATCCTTCATCCTCCCCCCCCCTCACCTTGGTGGCCTCCTCGTCTCCCTTCTGCACGTACTTCATCTTCTCCACCACACACGCCGCCTTCTGCGCGTCCGACAGCGGGGTGAACTGCGACAGCGTCTTCGCCGAGCACGCTGCAAACATTCATGAATTATGGAATTGTATTCTCGGAATTGAATTAATCCCTGAATAGATAGAACATGTCTGTCATGTGAAACATACGATTAACAAGACCAGAAGAAAAAAACGCACCCTTCGCATCCGAAAGGTCCACGTACTTCTTCTCACTCGGCGCGTCGAGAACACGCTTGTTCAGTCTGGAAAAAGGGAATGGTTTATCATTCGATAAATCAATAATCAATCAATACTCACCTCGGCATCACATCCGGCTGCTCCAGCATCCAGTTCTGCACGTTGCTCTTGTCCTTCAGCCGGCCTGGAACCAAGTCTCCCTCTTTCTCTCTCTCTCTCTCTCTTTCCACTCACCCTCCATGACAGCCCTCTGTATCTTGGGCGTCTGCTTCATCACCTCCATCATCACAGTCTCCTCAAACTTGTCGCCAGTGATCTGAAACAACAACAATGAATACGTTTCCATGTTGGTATATGAATAACAAGTGATAGGTTCGCCAATGTTTTCCACTCAATCATGCATGAAATTGCAACAACATCGTCTCGATTTGAAAAATCAATAAATCGAACTATCAGCACTTACTCCCTTGTCGTCGAGGACGACTCCGTTGAGGAGCACCTTCGGAGCCTTGCCGAGAGCCGTGTTGTAGACGAACGAGGCGCCAGCCTGCAATAGGAAATTGATAGACGTGAGCATTTCCGTAAAACTAACCGCAACTGCAGTTTAGATGATTCACAAACCGCCATAATATGTCAGTTTATGGCAGTTTGTTTTGTTAACATATTATCTACGCTTCATTGAATGGTCCAACCTGATACATATTACTGAAAATAATCCTACTAGTGGACGCGTTCGCTTCAATCCATGACTACATCACCAAATCATTAATGCAAGGTAATATTATTTTCGAAACTCTTTTCTTTTCGAAAGTCTTCTCGATCTATTCCCTATTCCTCCCCATCCCCGCCTTCCTCTACAACACTGCCACCGTAGTTAGGCTATTTCATAAACCAGGATCCCAGTCTCAGGATCTACGGTCAGTGAACAAGTAAACGTGACACATACCCTAGGTTATCAATGCCATCTAAAAATACCCGGTATCCCGGTAATCCCGGTAATCGAATACTTCAAATACGTTTCACTACATCACCTAGCATGCGGAACAGTGACAACAATTAAAGGGAGTGTACCCTCTGATTTTCGAAGTTGAGTTAACATCAGGATGTTAAAGTATGTCTTAAATAGCGTACTTTCTCATAGAAAAGTCATGCTCAAGTCGCCTTGAAGTTTGTGTAATTTGCGCTCGAATACGCCTGTTCTAGAGAAAAGTGTGCAGAAATGTGCACAAACGTGCACGGTTGATGATGGTTTCTCCAACTTCCCGCAATTTGCGGCATGTGGTCCAATTGACAAAAGTGCATCATTTTCGATGTATTTTCACATTCCAATGCTAACTCAACATCGAAAACCAGAGGGTACACTCCCTTTAATTAAATGCACCACTCCACATGAAATTTGACAAAACTCCCACACCAAATACTCAAAAAAAAGATAATCCACAAACCACCACATGTACACTTCACTGAATCTCCAACCCTGATACCGACCACTGGAGGCAATTAGACACTTTGGCGACATTCACAAAAAAAGAAACACCAATTATAAACACTTCAAATACGCTGCACTGCATCACCAAACCTGGTGCATATAGAAACAAAGCAATGTTAATGCGCTTTTCTTTCTGAAACCTGAAACTCGCCACACCCTCCATCCACACCTCTTCCCTCCCCCCCTCTTCCCTCTCTCCCTTACCTCCCTGCCCTTGTCGTAGTCGCTGTCCCTGCCGGCCACCTCCGACCACGACACGTCACGCCAGTGCTTCTCAAAGTACGCACGCACGTCCGACACCGATAGCTCGCCGCGGTTGCCCAGACCGTCGAACATCTGAAATCATTGTACCTCATCTCTCTCTCTCTCTCTCTCTTCTCCCTTCTTCCCTCACCTTGTTGACGTGCTTAAGGGCAGTGGGGACGTTGCTGTCGACGAGGATAAAGTTGAACAGGTTCAGCACAGCCACTCCCGCATCATCCATCCCGGACACCGAGCGGTCATTGCTCACAGAGAACACCACACCGATCCTGCAACAATGATTGTGAAAATAAATGTTGCCCGCAAATCGTATAACGTATACACAATCTTTTAGAGGCCGAACATTAATCTAGTGAACAACAAATCACTCGTAAACCCCTTTGTCAAAGAACCCGTGTATAGACTCGACTCTCATTTCCAGTGTCATCACATCTCCTTCCTTTCCTCCTTCTACCTCTCCCCCTCCCTACCCCCACCCCCGTACCTGATGGGCAGCTCGTGTTGGTAGAACGAGTGCGCAATCTTCATCAGATTGCGCGACGCCGCCTGCGACGGGTCCACCACAAAGATCTGCAATGACAATATAACTATATAAACTTCATTAGTACACACTCCCCTTAGGTTATAGTAAACAAGCAAAGCTCCAACGCATCAGTGTGAATAATGTCTTAGTGGTATACCGTAAAATAGTAAACAAGTAAACAACCCTCCGCCCACCAGTGTGAACAGGTTCCTGGCGATGGGTCGGATCATTCCGGGGTAGTATGGCTGGAGCATGAGCTTGACGCTGTTGCCCCACTGCCGGTACTGCTTGTCAGAGTCCAGGTTGTTCACGTACTGCAAACACAGCCATCAAAGAGAGGAAATGGTTTCAAAAACAGATTGTCTAGTACGATGGATCAAGTACTTGAACGCTGTGCTCCACTTGGCTCGTTTGGACTATGCTTCAAACGAGCAAAATCGTTTTTTTTACACATCTTTTTTTCAATATGCAGCAGGTATACGTTTCATCACCCAGTAGTATTAGATAGAAAATATCGCTACAATCTACAATTAATAATTCGCCAGTTGCTTGAATTCATAATCCCACCAACAAATCACGTAAAAAACGTAATGTCCACCTGATCGCATACGTTTCAAACTGTCACGAAATGCAATAGCTCACAATTCGCTTCGCCGGTACAGCTGCTCTTCAATACCACGTGTATTGTGAGTACCTGAGATCGGCAGACAACTCGCGGGACAATTTCAGTCTGTGTAATGCATCCAATAACACCAAAACTACTCTCAGAACAAGAACACGCCCGTCTATTGTCTATAGTATATAGTAATGTCTAGGACTCAACCAAGTAAGAACGACTCACAAAGGGGAACGCATCTCTGTAGTCGACCGCGTACGACGTCTTCTCATCTGACATATCCATCGACACCAAGATCGACAGGTACTCGCGCTGAAACAACAGCATACAACTCTACAACTCAAGAATGCATTCTCCATAAAAAATCATTGGCAGAAAGAGAGAGAGAGAGAGAGAGAGAGAGAGAGAGAGAGAGAGAGAGAGAGAGAGAGAGAGAGAGAGCGCACCCACCCTCAACCCCATGTTGTAGAAGCCGGCCGCGAGTGTGTCCTCCTGTCTGAGCGTCTCCAGCAGCTGGAACATGTCGAGCTGTTCCACGTCCACCTGCAGACCGTTCACGAACAGAGTCGAGTCGCCCGCCTCCACTCCCACCTAAAACAAGGCAAAACCAAGTCAACATTTAACCGGTATCGCATTTTCGCATTATGTTATCATAATAATAACACAAAGCTGTAACAAAAAAACTATAAAAAAACCACAACTCGCCCTATAACTCGCCCGTTACTGTCTTACTACAAGAGCTCCACAGCCATTGAAAAGTACGGGTATCCACTATTAATGAACAACTCTACCGTTGAAACTCAACCTCGCGCAGAACCATATTTCGCGCGGTAAGTCGTAAACATGACACATGTACTCACCTCGGGCAGGGCCTCCTTCTGGTTGGCGAGCACCTCCTTGCGGAGCGGATCCGACACAGACTCGCGGGACAGAGACCTGCGGGAGCAACAGTCAACGTCGGAATCACAATCACATCCTCCCGTATCTCACAGGAAGTCTACTAGCAGTAGTGAAAGAGATGCGAGATCAGCATGTAGATCATAGAATACCCTCCTTCCCCATCCCCACCCACCGTGCATGTAGGGGGAAGTCGTATGCGAGTGTCTTCATGGTCTGGAGTGCCTCCTCGGGGTCGGCGTGCGCGATACGCTGCGCCGCCTGGTACGACAGGTCTTGCACCTGAAAACAAAAAGAAATACGATTAGATGTAATTTATTAGGGGCATAGGGGCATTCAAATTTCAAAAGAGTGTGACATTGTCCACACTGCATATCGCCAACACAAAATATACATGTGAAACGAACATTATCAAACCGTTTACATAAAACTTACCGACACACCAAATAAACACTTATATAGTTAAAATATATTTGCGTGAGTTACAACAAATGTTATTAGCTCTTTACATACCCTTTTGTATGAGAATAAGTATACTTTCTAAGGAATCAATTACGTTCAAAACAACACCTCACCGCATACCCACCCAGTGAAACATACAATACTTATTCCCTCCATAACACTCTCCCTCCTCGCCCCCCCCCCCTCCTCCCTCACCTGCCACTGCTTGAGCGGCGCCAGTTCCTCCGTCTCCCGCAGGTGCACACGCAGCTGGTCAATCTGGTCGGTGGAGGAAGGGTGCAGCTCCCTGTGGACAGTATACTGACTGGACACAATTACGGAGATCGGAGTGGACAGTAAGGGGAAGTGGGGAAGAGGGGAAGAGAGAGAGAGAGAGAGAGAGAGAGATGGAGAGATGGAGAGAGGAGAGAGTTAGACAGAGAGAGGGATAGAGATAGAGAGATGCTCCCCCACTTGAGCAGCTTGATGTTGAAGCCGTGCAGTTCTTCCTCGTCGGCCGCCGGCTCGTCGCTCTTCTTGTTCGAGTCGTCCTCCGCCTCAATCACACAGTCATTAGACATGTCAAGTCAGCAAATATTAAAATGACTAATGCATTTTGGGACACCATAAAAAAACACCATCAAATTGACACAAAAACCATGACATCTACACAACACTGGCTCCTATAATATCCACCATCCTCCTGAAAACCAATGGGCTAGTGATAAGACAACACATCCAGCTGCTGCGCACCTTGTACTCCGTGTTCTTGATGGCCAGCTCGACGCCGTAGCCCGACAGAGACACCTTCGGCTGCTCATCGGCATTCTGAAAAAAAATTAAATTGATATTTTAACCATAAAAACAAATTAGATTTTATAACTAGTTCAGTAATTACCTTGTCAAAGTGACGCAGCACGTACTTGACGGCGCCCTTGCGAGCCAGAGCCTGCAGCAATCATCGTTTATAGTCCATATTCCATAATCAACCAATGCAAATCTACAATCACGTTTCTCCTTCACTCCATCGCTACTCGTCTTCTGCTGAGCCAATCATCACTTCTCACTCTTGCCTTCTCCTTCTCCAATCTCCAATCGCATAGATCGCCCTCGCGACGCCTTCCATGACCATTCGTGTCAGGACGAACCCCCCTCCCCGCCCACCTTGGCTGCGCGGTGCAGCTGTATCCAGTCGGTGCTGCCCAGTCGGCCGTACACCACCACAGTCCGCGACGGCTCCCCGACTACCGGGTACACGTGGTCCACTGTGTAGATGGTAGGGCTGCAATGGGCAAACTACTCGTGCAAATTACTTATCGGTACATTGTTATTTTGTTATTCTTTTGCTGGAAACGTTGAAATCATGTTTCACGTTTCTCACAAGAAACCATATACAATGAGGTGATCAATGATATAACGCGCCAAGCTTGTGCATCAAACTAAAAAAAAATACTAAAACATGATATATTGATCAGATTTCCTTTTTGATCGATTCCGTGTCTACATACACAACAGATAGCAGAACTGTGTAAAGATGATATAAATAAGAAATGCTTAAATCTAGCGGACTAAACGTACAAGTGAAGAAACCCCACCCACCTCTGCCCTTCCGTCTTCTCCGCTGCCTTGTTCATTTCGTCCGCACTGCACCCCGTCGTGCCGTCCAGATCGAAGAACGACGCGCACGAGACAGAAGAGTACTCAGAACCGATCTGTACAATGGATATCGTGAGAAGTGGTATTCGGTAGTAAGTAGTATAGGGATTTGATCTCAACACGCACACAAGTATGAAGTATGATTACTCTACACTTAGAGTAATAGTATTCGGAGCAGATCTCAGCAAGGAGAATGGATTACGGATATCGTGCGTAGTATGACATTGCATGTATTTATGTTGAATCGCATTAATTGCAATCTATCAACAATACGGCCGAATGTACGTTTCACTGATCACACTAAACTAGATGTATAATGTCTCCGCAATTGTTGCGTCTTGAGAACGGATTTGAAAACATAACCAGTTGATGAAAAAAATCATGCCGATGTCGGTACATGTTGCAGTTATTCTAAACCACAAGTGGGTGGAGTGACTCATTCCGCATCTGTTGCTATTCAACACATAACAAACTCAACCAACTCCTCTGTATACTCTGCGCCAGAGCGATAGTTTTCGATCTACCTCGCTTGCAGTTCGAAATACGGTGCCATAACCGTCTGTCTCTCTTGTTTTGCGCGCTATCGCCGAGAGCTGACTCTCTGTCTTCCTCTGATCTACCCCATCGCGCGCAACTTATTGCGCGCATAAAACTGTAGTGACCAATAAAACAGAATACGAAACCTCCCTCGCACCTGTTGCTGCATCTGTACGGCGGGGCTGTGCGCCCTGAGTGCGAGTGCGAGTCGCAGAAGGCGGGCCGACGACTCCCCCGCTGACAGAGACGCGAGGACGCGGAGCGACTCCGTCAACTCCTGCTCAGCCGTCACTGCAATTTTTCATCGTCTATTATTTTCAAATTTATTTTGAGATGTGATGTTCAGCCGATATACCGCGAAAGTCTATTCCGACGTTTTGCCTTCATGGCTTCATCGGGGAACGGGAAAGCATGAGCTACAAAAAACGGTCGTTTTTAAGGCGGATTTACGTTTCAGATAAAATTCATACATGTAATAGTGCGTCATCGAATTTTCCGTCCATGCAGATAGAATTTCAATATCTGAGAGAAAAAAATTTAAACTCACGATCGGTCCATTTGTTCTGCTCGGCCTTGTCAACGACTGCGTTGACAAACGCCCAGAACGCCTTCGGGCCGTCCTTGGATACGAACTCGCTGAAAAACATATGATTAAATATATAGTTTTACAAATTAGGTTAGTTGATACAGTAACAATAAATCAATACAGTCAATACAGTACCTAGTCTCAGCGAGGAGGCTGGTGGCGCTCCATTTCGCGTTGAGTGAGGTGATGACCGACTTGTCGGCGCGCGCCACGCTGGCGACGCACAACACGGCCAACGCCGCCGTCAACCACGCTCGCATCCGGGCGAAAGAGGAACGGGACCTGCACGAGTTGGGTTGACATTACACAACTCAAAACTGTACGAACGATTTTCAAAACAAGCAAAAAAGGAAATCACGGTACAATGGAGGAGTTTGTGATAACGAAACGTATTTACGATACTGTATAGATAGAGGTATATTATCGTATCTTATCGAATACGTCTATAAAAGTAATGCAACGTCACCAAACGATTGAAAAGAAGGATCTCGCAACTTTGTGCAGTATCGTGCAAAATTAGATACACTCTTACATGCACAACATCACACTGTTTTTTGGCGGCTTCTGACTGAATTATTTAAAAAAAATCAAATTTATTCTTATGTTAAAATCTCTCTCTTTTTGGCCTCCCTCTCTCTCCCCTTTCTCTCTTCTCCTCCTCTCTACCTCTCTTCCTCCTTCTCTTTTCTTCTCCGTTTCCTCTCTCCCCTCACTCTCTTTCTCTCTACTCTCTCTACTTGAACACACCTCTCTCGCCTTTTCTCTCTCCTACCTAGCTCTCTCCTGCTCTCTCTCTCTCTCTCTCTCTCTCTTCTGTTCCTTCTTTTCTCTCTTCTCTCCCTTCCTCAATCCGACTCGCAATCCGACTCGCAATCCGACTCGCAATCCGACTCGCAATCCGACTCGCAATCCGACTTCAATTGCACCCATCGTCACAAAAATCAAAACTTTTGCCCAGAATCAAACTCGGGTCGTTTGAGTAGTAGACCAGCTCGCTAGCCATTCCGCCACACGTGCTTTCTTTTCCCACCAGTTGATTGGAATAATGACGAAAAAAAACTCGCAGTCCGACTCGCAATCCAACTCGCAGTCCGACTCGCAATCCGACTCGCAATCCGACTCGCAATCCGACTCGCAATCCGACTCGCAATCCGACTCGCAATCCGACTCGCAATCCGACTCGCAATCCGACTCGCAATCCGACTCGCAATCCGACTCGCAATCCTACTCGCAATCCGACTCGCAATCCGACTCGCCATCCGACTCGCAATCAAAAAAAAAAATTCTGCTTAGAATCAAACTCGGGTCGTTTGAGTAGTAGACCAGCTCGCTAGCCATTCCGCCACACGTGCTTTCTTTTCGGATGATCATTTTAGAACATCCACCAGTTGTGACGTATGCTGCGCACACGGAAACCTAGCATGAACTCGACAGCACTCTCTGATGCTATCATACCGCCGCCGAGCGCTCGCTGACGCATCTCTCCCCCACACGCACGTCGCACGTGCATCTGATCTCTCGCCCTCGCTGTCTCCTCTCTCACCCGCACTTCGCATCATGTGTGAATCACTGAGAGAGAGAGAGAGTACAAGCAGACAGTTAGAGGCTTTTTGCCACATTCCTCAAGATCACCCAATCAACCAGGCTACACTCAATCAAACCACTTCCCACACCACTTTCAATATCACTCCTCATCATCTTGGGAACGAGCCCTAATGTGTTGTCATTCCAGGCCCAATCGCCTGCCGGCGATCTACCGGCCGCCGCCAGCACTCTCCCCAGCCCACGTCTTCAAGGAGTATATAAGAACTCCGACAAGTCGTCTCGTCGTCAATCTTCATAATGCTTATTGCATCCTGCCCTTCTTCTTGGATAAAATTGCCTTTCCGTGCCGTATCACGTGTGTGTTCTCGTGTGTGTTGAGCAAGGTGCTAGCCACGTTCAACTCCGCTGCCGCCCACCTTGACCAGGTGGCGGTATGAGTTACTCAGTTGATCGGTAAAATGACGAAAAAAAACTCGCAGTCCGACTCGCAATCCAACTCGCAATCCGACTCGCAACCCAACTCGCATTCAAACTCGCAATCCAACTCGCAATCCGACTCGCAATCCAACTCGCAATCCGACTCGCAACCCAACTCGCATTCAAACTCGCAATCCGACTCGCAGTCCGACTCGCAGTCCGACTCGCAATCCGACTCGCAATCCAACTCGCAATTCAACTCGCAATCCAACTCGCAGTCCGACTCGCAATCCAACTCGCAATCCGACTCGCAATTCAACTCGCAATCCGACTCGCAATCCGACTCGCAATCCAACTCGCAATCCGACTCGCAATCCGACTTCAATTGCACCCATCGTCACAAAAAAAACTTCTGCCTAGATTCAAACTCGGGTCGTTTGAGTAGTAGACCAGCTCGCTAGCTATTCCGCCACACGTGCTTTCTTTTCGGATGATCATTTTAGAACATCCACCAGTTGATCGGTAAAATGACGAAAAAAACTCGCAGTCCGACTCGCAATCCGACTCGCAATCCGACTCGCAATCCGACTCGCAATCCGACTCGCAATCCGACTCGCAATCCGACTCGCAATCCAACTCGCATACCGACTCCCAATCCGACTTCAATTGCACCCATCGTAACAAAGAAACAAAACTTCTGCCTAGATTCAAACTCGGGTCGTTTGAGTAGTAGACCAGCTCGCTAGCCATTCCGCCACACGTGCTTTCTTTTCGGATGATCATTTTAGAACATCCACCAGTTGATCGGTGAAATGTCGAAAAAAAACTCGCAGTCCGACTCGCAATCCAACTCGCAATCCGACTCGCAATCCAACTCGCAATCCGACTCGCAACCCAACTCGCATACAAACTCGCAATCCAACTCGCAAACCGACTCGCAATCCGACTCGCAATCCAACTCGCAATCCGACTCGCAAACCGACTCGCAAACCGACTCGCAAACCGACTCGCAATCCGACTCGCAATCCGACTCGCAATCCGACTCGCAATCCAACTCGCAATCCAACTCGCAATCCGACTCGCAATCCGACTCGCAATCCGACTCGCGCAATCCGACTCGCAATCCGACTCGCAATCCGACTCGCAATCCGACTCGCAATCCGACTCGCAATCCAACTCGCAATCCAACTCGCAATCCGACTCGCAATCCGACTCGCAATCCGACTCGCAATCCGACTCGCAATCCGACTCGCAATCCGACTCGCAATCCGACTCGCAATCCGACTCGCAATCCGACTCGCAATCCGACTCGCAATCCGACTCGCAATCCAACTCGCAACCCAACTCGCAATCCGACTCGCAATCCGACTCGCAAACCGACTCGCAATCGGACTCGCGATCCGACTCGCAATCCGACTCGCAGTCCGACTCGCAATCCGACTCGCAATCCGACTCGCAATCCAACTCGCAATCCGACTCGCAATCCGACTCGCAATCCGACTTCAATTGCACCCATCGTCACAAAAATCAAAACTTTTGCCCAGAATCAAACTCGGGTCGTTTGAGTAGTAGACCAGCTCGCTAGCCATTCCGCCACACGTGCTTTCTTTTCGAATGATCATTTTAGAACATCCACCAGTTGATCGGTAAAATGACGAAAAAACTCGCAGTCCGACTCGCAATCCAACTCGCAATCCGACTCGCAATCCAACTCGCATTCAAACTCACAATCCAACTCGCAAACCGACTCGCAATCCGACTCGCAATCCAACTCGCAATCCGACTAGCAACCCAACTCGCAGTCAAACTCACAATCCAACTCGCAATCCGACTCGCAATCCAACTCGCAATCCGACTCTCAATCCGACTCGCAATCCGACTCGCAATCCGACTCGCAATCCGACTCGCAATCCGACTCGCAATCCGACTCGCAATCCGACTCGCAATCCGACTCGCAATCCGACTCGCAATCCGACTCGCAATCCGACTCGCAATCCGACTCGCAATCCGACTCGCAATCCGACTCGCACACCTTGACCAGGTGGCGGTATGAGTTACTCAGTTGATCGGTAAAATGACGAAAAAAAACTCGCAGTCCGACTCGCAATCCAACTCGCAATCCGACTCGCAACCCAACTCGCATTCAAACTCGCAATCCAACTCGCAATCCGACTCGCAATCCAACTCGCAATCCGACTCGCAACCCAACTCGCATTCAAACTCGCAATCCAACTCGCAATCCGACTCGCAGTCCGACTCGCAGTCCGACTCGCAATCCGACTCGCAATCCAACTCGCAATTCAACTCGCAATCCAACTCGCAGTCCGACTCGCAATCCAACTCGCAATCCGACTCGCAATTCAACTCGCAATCCGACTCGCAATCCGACTCGCAATCCAACTCGCAATCCGACTCGCAATCCGACTTCAATTGCACCCATCGTCACAAAAAAAACTTCTGCCTAGATTCAAACTCGGGTCGTTTGAGTAGTAGACCAGCTCGCTAGCTATTCCGCCACACGTGCTTTCTTTTCGGATGATCATTTTAGAACATCCACCAGTTGATCGGTAAAATGACGAAAAAAACTCGCAGTCCGACTCGCAATCCGACTCGCAATCCGACTCGCAATCCGACTCGCAATCCGACTCGCAATCCGACTCGCAATCCGACTCGCAATCCAACTCGCATACCGACTCCCAATCCGACTTCAATTGCACCCATCGTAACAAAGAAACAAAACTTCTGCCTAGATTCAAACTCGGGTCGTTTGAGTAGTAGACCAGCTCGCTAGCCATTCCGCCACACGTGCTTTCTTTTCGGATGATCATTTTAGAACATCCACCAGTTGATCGGTGAAATGTCGAAAAAAAAACTCGCAGTCCGACTCGCAATCCAACTCGCAATCCGACTCGCAATCCAACTCGCAAACCGACTCGCTATCCGACTCGCAATCCGACTCGCGCAATCCGACTCGCGCAATCCGACTCGCAATCCGACTCGCGCAATCCGACTCGCGCAATCCGACTCGCAATCCGACTCGCAATCCGACTCGCAATCCGACTCGCAATCCAACTCGCAATCCAACTCGCAATCCGACTCGCAATCCGACTCGCAATCCGACTCGCGCAATCCGACTCGCAATCCGACTCGCAATCCGACTCGCAATCCAACTCGCAATCCAACTCGCAATCCGACTCGCAATCCGACTCGCAATCCAACTCGCAATCCGACTCGCAATCCAACTCGCAATCCAACTCGCAATCCGACTCGCAATCCGACTCGCAATCCGACTCGCGCAATCCGACTCGCAATCCGACTCGCAATCCGACTCGCAATCCGACTCGCAATCCGACTCGCAATCCAACTCGCAATCCAACTCGCAATCCGACTCGCAATCCGACTCGCAATCCGACTCGCAATCCGACTCGCAATCCGACTCGCAATCCGACTCGCAATCCGACTCGCAATCCGACTCGCAATCCGACTCGCAATCCGACTCGCAATCCAACTCGCAACCCAACTCGCAATCCGACTCGCAATCCGACTCGCAAACCGACTCGCAATCGGACTCGCGATCCGACTCGCAATCCGACTCGCAGTCCGACTCGCAATCCGACTCGCAATCCGACTCGCAATCCAACTCGCAATCCGACTCGCAATCCGACTCGCAATCCGACTTCAATTGCACCCATCGTCACAAAAATCAAAACTTTTGCCCAGAATCAAACTCGGGTCGTTTGAGTAGTAGACCAGCTCGCTAGCCATTCCGCCACACGTGCTTTCTTTTCGAATGATCATTTTAGAACATCCACCAGTTGATCGGTAAAATGACGAAAAAACTCGCAGTCCGACTCGCAATCCAACTCGCAATCCGACTCGCAATCCGACTTCAATTGCACCCATCGTCACAAAAAAAACTTCTGCCTAGATTCAAACTCGGGTCGTTTGAGTAGTAGACCAGCTCGCTAGCTATTCCGCCACACGTGCTTTCTTTTCGGATGATCATTTTAGAACATCCACCAGTTGATCGGTAAAATGACGAAAAAAACTCGCAGTCCGACTCGCAATCCGACTCGCAATCCGACTCGCAATCCGACTCGCAATCCAACTCGCATACCGACTCCCAATCCGACTTCAATTGCACCCATCGTAACAAAGAAACAAAACTTCTGCCTAGATTCAAACTCGGGTCGTTTGAGTAGTAGACCAGCTCGCTAGCCATTCCGCCACACGTGCTTTCTTTTCGGATGATCATTTTAGAACATCCACCAGTTGATCGGTGAAATGTCGAAAAAAAAACTCGCAGTCCGACTCGCAATCCAACTCGCAATCCGACTCGCAATCCAACTCGCAAACCGACTCGCTATCCGACTCGCAATCCGACTCGCGCAATCCGACTCGCGCAATCCGACTCGCAATCCGACTCGCAATCCGACTCGCAATCCGACTCGCAATCCAACTCGCAATCCAACTCGCAATCCGACTCGCAATCCGACTCGCAATCCGACTCGCGCAATCCGACTCGCAATCCGACTCGCAATCCGACTCGCAATCCAACTCGCAATCCAACTCGCAATCCGACTCGCAATCCGACTCGCAATCCAACTCGCAATCCGACTCGCAATCCAACTCGCAATCCAACTCGCAATCCGACTCGCAATCCGACTCGCAATCCGACTCGCGCAATCCGACTCGCAATCCGACTCGCAATCCGACTCGCAATCCGACTCGCAATCCGACTCGCAATCCAACTCGCAATCCAACTCGCAATCCGACTCGCAATCCGACTCGCAATCCGACTCGCAATCCGACTCGCAATCCGACTCGCAATCCGACTCGCAATCCGACTCGCAATCCGACTCGCAATCCGACTCGCAATCCAACTCGCAACCCAACTCGCAATCCGACTCGCAATCCGACTCGCAAACCGACTCGCAATCGGACTCGCGATCCGACTCGCAATCCGACTCGCAGTCCGACTCGCAATCCGACTCGCAATCCGACTCGCAATCCAACTCGCAATCCGACTCGCAATCCGACTCGCAATCCGACTTCAATTGCACCCATCGTCACAAAAATCAAAACTTTTGCCCAGAATCAAACTCGGGTCGTTTGAGTAGTAGACCAGCTCGCTAGCCATTCCGCCACACGTGCTTTCTTTTCGAATGATCATTTTAGAACATCCACCAGTTGATCGGTAAAATGACGAAAAAACTCGCAGTCCGACTCGCAATCCAACTCGCAATCCGACTCGCAATCCAACTCGCATTCAAACTCACAATCCAACTCGCAAACCGACTCGCAATCCGACTCGCAATCCAACTCGCAATCCGACTAGCAACCCAACTCGCAGTCAAACTCACAATCCAACTCGCAATCCGACTCGCAATCCGACTCGCAATCCGACTCGCAATCCGACTCGCAATCCGACTCGCAATCCGACTCGCAATCCGACTCGCAATCCGACTCGCAATCCGACTCGCAATCCAACTCGCAACCCAACTCGCAATCCGACTCGCAATCCGACTCGCAATCCGACTCGCAATCGGACTCGCGATCCGACTCGCAATCCGACTCGCAGTCCGACTCGCAATCCGACTCGCAATCCGACTCGCAATCCAACTCGCAATCCGACTCGCAATCCGACTCGCAATCCGACTTCAATTGCACCCATCGTCACAAAAATCAAAACTTTTGCCCAGAATCAAACTCGGGTCGTTTGAGTAGTAGACCAGCTCGCTAGCCATTCCGCCACACGTGCTTTCTTTTCGAATGATCATTTTAGAACATCCACCAGTTGATCGGTAAAATGACGAAAAAACTCGCAGTCCGACTCGCAATCCAACTCGCAATCCGACTCGCAATCCAACTCGCATTCAAACTCACAATCCAACTCGCAAACCGACTCGCAATCCGACTCGCAATCCAACTCGCAATCCGACTAGCAACCCAACTCGCAGTCAAACTCACAATCCAACTCGCAATCCGACTCGCAATCCGACTCGCAATCCGACTCGCAATCCGACTCGCAATCCGACTCGCAATCCGACTCGCAATCCGACTCGCAATCCGACTCGCAATCCGACTCGCAATCCAACTCGCAACCCAACTCGCAATCCGACTCGCAATCCGACTCGCAATCCGACTCGCAATCGGACTCGCGATCCGACTCGCAATCCGACTCGCAGTCCGACTCGCAATCCGACTCGCAATCCGACTCGCAATCCAACTCGCAATCCGACTCGCAATCCGACTCGCAATCCGACTCGCAATCCGACTTCAATTGCACCCATCGTCACAAAAATCAAAACTTTTGCCCAGAATCAAACTCGGGTCGTTTGAGTAGTAGACCAGCTCGCTAGCCATTCCGCCACACGTGCTTTCTTTTCGAATGATCATTTTAGAACATCCACCAGTTGATCGGTAAAATGACGAAAAAACTCGCAGTCCGACTCGCAATCCAACTCGCAATCCGACTCGCAATCCAACTCGCATTCAAACTCACAATCCAACTCGCAAACCGACTCGCAATCCGACTCGCAATCCAACTCGCAATCCGACTAGCAACCCAACTCGCAGTCAAACTCACAATCCAACTCGCAATCCGACTCGCAATCCGACTCGCAATCCGACTCGCAATCCGACTCGCAATCCAACTCGCAATCCGACTCGCAATCCGACTCGCAATCCAACTCGCAATCCGGCTCGCAAGATTGCGAGTCGGATTGCGCGAGTCGGATTGCGAGTCGGATTGCGAGTCGGATTGCGAGTTGGATTGCGAGTTGGATTGCGAGTCGGATTGCGAGTCGGATTGCGAGTCGGATTGCGAGTCGGTTTGCGAGTCGGTTTGCGAGTCGGACTGCGAGTTTTTTTTCGACATTTCACCGATCAACTGGTGGATGTTACTCGCAATCCGACTCGCAATCCGACTCGCAATCCGACTCGCAATCCAACTCGCAATCCAACTCGCAATCCGACTCGCAATCCGACTCGCAATCCGACTCGCAATCCGACTCGCAATCCGACTCGCAATCCGACTCGCAATCCGACTCGCAATCCGACTCGCAATCCGACTCGCAATCCGACTCGCAATCCAACTCGCAACCCAACTCGCAATCCGACTCGCAATCCGACTCGCAATCCGACTCGCAATCCGACTCGCAATCCAACTCGCAATCCAACGTGCTTTCTTTTCGGATGATCATTTTAGAACATCCACCAGTTGATCGGTAAAATGACGAAAAAAACTCGCAGTCCGACTCGCAATCCGACTCGCAATCCGACTCGCAATCCGACTCGCAATCCGACTCGCAATCCGACTCGCAATCCAACTCGCATACCGACTCCCAATCCGACTTCAATTGCACCCATCGTAACAAAGAAACAAAACTTCTGCCTAGATTCAAACTCGGGTCGTTTGAGTAGTAGACCAGCTCGCTAGCCATTCCGCCACACGTGCTTTCTTTTCGAATGATCATTTTAGAACATCCACCAGTTGATCGGTAAAATGACGAAAAAACTCGCAGTCCGACTCGCAATCCAACTCGCAATCCGACTCGCAATCCAACTCGCATTCAAACTCACAATCCAACTCGCAAACCGACTCGCAATCCGACTCGCAATCCAACTCGCAATCCGACTAGCAACCCAACTCGCAGTCAAACTCACAATCCAACTCGCAATCCGACTCGCAATCCAACTCGCAATCCGACTCTCAATCCGACTCGCAATCCGACTCGCAATCCGACTCGCAATCCGACTCGCAATCCGACTCGCAATCCGACTCGCAATCCGACTCGCAATCCGACTCGCAATCCGACTCGCAATCCGACTCGCAATCCGACTCGCAATCCGACTCGCAATCCGACTCGCAATCCGACTCGCACACCTTGACCAGGTGGCGGTATGAGTTACTCAGTTGATCGGTAAAATGACGAAAAAAAACTCGCAGTCCGACTCGCAATCCAACTCGCAATCCGACTCGCAACCCAACTCGCATTCAAACTCGCAATCCAACTCGCAATCCGACTCGCAATCCAACTCGCAATCCGACTCGCAACCCAACTCGCATTCAAACTCGCAATCCAACTCGCAATCCGACTCGCAGTCCGACTCGCAGTCCGACTCGCAATCCGACTCGCAATCCAACTCGCAATTCAACTCGCAATCCAACTCGCAGTCCGACTCGCAATCCAACTCGCAATCCGACTCGCAATTCAACTCGCAATCCGACTCGCAATCCGACTCGCAATCCAACTCGCAATCCGACTCGCAATCCGACTTCAATTGCACCCATCGTCACAAAAAAAACTTCTGCCTAGATTCAAACTCGGGTCGTTTGAGTAGTAGACCAGCTCGCTAGCTATTCCGCCACACGTGCTTTCTTTTCGGATGATCATTTTAGAACATCCACCAGTTGATCGGTAAAATGACGAAAAAAACTCGCAGTCCGACTCGCAATCCGACTCGCAATCCGACTCGCAATCCGACTCGCAATCCGACTCGCAATCCGACTCGCAATCCGACTCGCAATCCAACTCGCATACCGACTCCCAATCCGACTTCAATTGCACCCATCGTAACAAAGAAACAAAACTTCTGCCTAGATTCAAACTCGGGTCGTTTGAGTAGTAGACCAGCTCGCTAGCCATTCCGCCACACGTGCTTTCTTTTCGGATGATCATTTTAGAACATCCACCAGTTGATCGGTGAAATGTCGAAAAAAAAACTCGCAGTCCGACTCGCAATCCAACTCGCAATCCGACTCGCAATCCAACTCGCAAACCGACTCGCTATCCGACTCGCAATCCGACTCGCGCAATCCGACTCGCGCAATCCGACTCGCAATCCGACTCGCAATCCGACTCGCAATCCGACTCGCAATCCAACTCGCAATCCAACTCGCAATCCGACTCGCAATCCGACTCGCAATCCGACTCGCGCAATCCGACTCGCAATCCGACTCGCAATCCGACTCGCAATCCAACTCGCAATCCAACTCGCAATCCGACTCGCAATCCGACTCGCAATCCAACTCGCAATCCGACTCGCAATCCAACTCGCAATCCAACTCGCAATCCGACTCGCAATCCGACTCGCAATCCGACTCGCGCAATCCGACTCGCAATCCGACTCGCAATCCGACTCGCAATCCGACTCGCAATCCGACTCGCAATCCAACTCGCAATCCAACTCGCAATCCGACTCGCAATCCGACTCGCAATCCGACTCGCAATCCGACTCGCAATCCGACTCGCAATCCGACTCGCAATCCGACTCGCAATCCGACTCGCAATCCGACTCGCAATCCGACTCGCAATCCGACTCGCAATCCAACTCGCAACCCAACTCGCAATCCGACTCGCAATCCGACTCGCAAACCGACTCGCAATCGGACTCGCGATCCGACTCGCAATCCGACTCGCAGTCCGACTCGCAATCCGACTCGCAATCCGACTCGCAATCCAACTCGCAATCCGACTCGCAATCCGACTCGCAATCCGACTTCAATTGCACCCATCGTCACAAAAATCAAAACTTTTGCCCAGAATCAAACTCGGGTCGTTTGAGTAGTAGACCAGCTCGCTAGCCATTCCGCCACACGTGCTTTCTTTTCGAATGATCATTTTAGAACATCCACCAGTTGATCGGTAAAATGACGAAAAAACTCGCAGTCCGACTCGCAATCCAACTCGCAATCCAACTCGCAATCCAACTCGCATTCAAACTCACAATCCAACTCGCAAACCGACTCGCAATCCGACTCGCAATCCAACTCGCAATCCGACTAGCAACCCAACTCGCAGTCAAACTCACAATCCAACTCGCAATCCGACTCGCAATCCGACTCGCAATCCGACTCGCAATCCGACTCGCAATCCGACTCGCAATCCGACTCGCAATCCGACTCGCAATCCGACTCGCAATCCGACTCGCAATCCAACTCGCAACCCAACTCGCAATCCGACTCGCAATCCGACTCGCAATCCGACTCGCAATCGGACTCGCGATCCGACTCGCAATCCGACTCGCAGTCCGACTCGCAATCCGACTCGCAATCCGACTCGCAATCCAACTCGCAATCCGACTCGCAATCCGACTCGCAATCCGACTTCAATTGCACCCATCGTCACAAAAATCAAAACTTTTGCCCAGAATCAAACTCGGGTCGTTTGAGTAGTAGACCAGCTCGCTAGCCATTCCGCCACACGTGCTTTCTTTTCGAATGATCATTTTAGAACATCCACCAGTTGATCGGTAAAATGACGAAAAAACTCGCAGTCCGACTCGCAATCCAACTCGCAATCCGACTCGCAATCCAACTCGCATTCAAACTCACAATCCAACTCGCAAACCGACTCGCAATCCGACTCGCAATCCAACTCGCAATCCGACTAGCAACCCAACTCGCAGTCAAACTCACAATCCAACTCGCAATCCGACTCGCAATCCGACTCGCAATCCGACTCGCAATCCGACTCGCAATCCGACTCGCAATCCGACTCGCAATCCGACTCGCAATCCGACTCGCAATCCGACTCGCAATCCAACTCGCAACCCAACTCGCAATCCGACTCGCAATCCGACTCGCAATCCGACTCGCAATCGGACTCGCGATCCGACTCGCAATCCGACTCGCAGTCCGACTCGCAATCCGACTCGCAATCCGACTCGCAATCCAACTCGCAATCCGACTCGCAATCCGACTCGCAATCCGACTCGCAATCCGACTTCAATTGCACCCATCGTCACAAAAATCAAAACTTTTGCCCAGAATCAAACTCGGGTCGTTTGAGTAGTAGACCAGCTCGCTAGCCATTCCGCCACACGTGCTTTCTTTTCGAATGATCATTTTAGAACATCCACCAGTTGATCGGTAAAATGACGAAAAAACTCGCAGTCCGACTCGCAATCCAACTCGCAATCCGACTCGCAATCCAACTCGCATTCAAACTCACAATCCAACTCGCAAACCGACTCGCAATCCGACTCGCAATCCAACTCGCAATCCGACTAGCAACCCAACTCGCAGTCAAACTCACAATCCAACTCGCAATCCGACTCGCAATCCGACTCGCAATCCGACTCGCAATCCGACTCGCAATCCAACTCGCAATCCGACTCGCAATCCGACTCGCAATCCAACTCGCAATCCGGCTCGCAAGATTGCGAGTCGGATTGCGCGAGTCGGATTGCGAGTCGGATTGCGAGTCGGATTGCGAGTTGGATTGCGAGTTGGATTGCGAGTCGGATTGCGAGTCGGATTGCGAGTCGGATTGCGAGTCGGTTTGCGAGTCGGTTTGCGAGTCGGACTGCGAGTTTTTTTTCGACATTTCACCGATCAACTGGTGGATGTTACTCGCAATCCGACTCGCAATCCGACTCGCAATCCGACTCGCAATCCAACTCGCAATCCAACTCGCAATCCGACTCGCAATCCGACTCGCAATCCGACTCGCAATCCGACTCGCAATCCGACTCGCAATCCGACTCGCAATCCGACTCGCAATCCGACTCGCAATCCGACTCGCAATCCGACTCGCAATCCGACTCGCAATCCAACTCGCAACCCAACTCGCAATCCGACTCGCAATCCGACTCGCAATCCGACTCGCAATCCGACTCGCAATCCAACTCGCAATCCAACGTGCTTTCTTTTCGGATGATCATTTTAGAACATCCACCAGTTGATCGGTAAAATGACGAAAAAAACTCGCAGTCCGACTCGCAATCCGACTCGCAATCCGACTCGCAATCCGACTCGCAATCCGACTCGCAATCCGACTCGCAATCCAACTCGCATACCGACTCCCAATCCGACTTCAATTGCACCCATCGTAACAAAGAAACAAAACTTCTGCCTAGATTCAAACTCGGGTCGTTTGAGTAGTAGACCAGCTCGCTAGCCATTCCGCCACACGTGCTTTCTTTTCGGATGATCATTTTAGAACATCCACCAGTTGATCGGTGAAATGTCGAAAAAAAACTCGCAGTCCGACTCGCAATCCAACTCGCAATCCGACTCGCAATCCAACTCGCAATCCGACTCGCAACCCAACTCGCATACAAACTCGCAATCCAACTCGCAAACCGACTCGCAATCCGACTCGCAATCCAACTCGCAATCCGACTCGCAATCCGACTCGCAAACCGACTCGCAAACCGACTCGCAATCCGACTCGCAATCCGACTCGCAATCCGACTCGCAATCCAACTCGCAATCCAACTCGCAATCCGACTCGCAATCCGACTCGCAATCCGACTCGCGCAATCCGACTCGCAATCCGACTCGCAATCCGACTCGCAATCCGACTCGCAATCCGACTCGCAATCCAACTCGCAATCCAACTCGCAATCCAACTCGCAATCCGACTCGCGATCCGACTCGCAATCCGACTCGCAGTCCGACTCGCAATCCGACTCGCAATCCGACTCGCAATCCAACTCGCAATCCGACTCGCAATCCGACTCGCAATCCGACTTCAATTGCACCCATCGTCACAAAAATCAAAACTTTTGCCCAGAATCAAACTCGGGTCGTTTGAGTAGTAGACCAGCTCGCTAGCCATTCCGCCACACGTGCTTTCTTTTCGAATGATCATTTTAGAACATCCACCAGTTGATCGGTAAAATGACGAAAAAACTCGCAGTCCGACTCGCAATCCAACTCGCAATCCGACTCGCAATCCAACTCGCATTCAAACTCACAATCCAACTCGCAAACCGACTCGCAATCCGACTCGCAATCCAACTCGCAATCCGACTAGCAACCCAACTCGCAGTCAAACTCACAATCCAACTCGCAATCCGACTCGCAATCCAACTCGCAATCCGACTCTCAATCCGACTCGCAATCCGACTCGCAATCCGACTCGCAATCCGACTCGCAATCCGACTCGCAATCCGACTCGCAATCCGACTCGCAATCCGACTCGCAATCCGACTCGCAATCCGACTCGCAATCCGACTCGCAATCCGACTCGCAATCCGACTCGCAATCCGACTCGCAATCCGACTCGCAATCCGACTCGCAATCCGACTCGCAATCCGACTCGCAATCCGACTCGCAATCCGACTCGCAATCCGACTCGCAATCCGACTAGCAACCCAACTCGCAGTCAAACTCACAATCCAACTCGCAATCCGACTCGCAATCCAACTCGCAATCCGACTCGCAATCCGACTCGCAATCCGACTCGCAATCCGACTCGCAATCCGACTCGCAATCCGACTCGCAATCCGACTCGCAATCCGACTCGCAATCCGACTCGCAATCCGACTCGCAATCCGACTCGCAATCCGACTCGCAATCCGACTCGCAATCCGACTCGCAATCCGACTCGCACACCTTGACCAGGTGGCGGTATGAGTTACTCAGTTGATCGGTAAAATGACGAAAAAAAACTCGCAGTCCGACTCGCAATCCAACTCGCAATCCGACTCGCAACCCAACTCGCATTCAAACTCGCAATCCAACTCGCAATCCGACTCGCAATCCAACTCGCAATCCGACTCGCAACCCAACTCACATTCAAACTCGCAATCCAACTCGCAATCCGACTCGCAGTCCGACTCGCAGTCCGACTCGCAATCCGACTCGCAATCCAACTCGCAATTCAACTCGCAATCCAACTCGCAGTCCGACTCGCAATCCAACTCGCTATCCGACTCGCAATTCAACTCGCAATCCGACTCGCAATCCGACTCGCAATCCAACTCGCAATCCGACTCGCAATCCGACTTCAATTGCACCCATCGTCACAAAAAAAACTTCTGCCTAGATTCAAACTCGGGTCGTTTGAGTAGTAGACCAGCTCGCTAGCTATTCCGCCACACGTGCTTTCTTTTCGGATGATCATTTTAGAACATCCACCAGTTGATCGGTAAAATGACGAAAAAAACTCGCAGTCCGACTCGCAATCCGACTCGCAATCCGACTCGCAATCCGACTCGCAATCCGACTCGCAATCCGACTCGCAATCCAACTCGCATACCGACTCCCAATCCGACTTCAATTGCACCCATCGTAACAAAGAAACAAAACTTCTGCCTAGATTCAAACTCGGGTCGTTTGAGTAGTAGACCAGCTCGCTAGCCATTCCGCCACACGTGCTTTCTTTTCGGATGATCATTTTAGAACATCCACCAGTTGATCGGTGAAATGTCGAAAAAAAAACTCGCAGTCCGACTCGCAATCCAACTCGCAATCCGACTCGCAATCCAACTCGCAAACCGACTCGCTATCCGACTCGCAATCCGACTCGCGCAATCCGACTCGCGCAATCCGACTCGCAATCCGACTCGCAATCCGACTCGCAATCCAACTCGCAATCCAACTCGCAATCCGACTCGCAATCCGACTCGCAATCCGACTCGCAATCCGACTCGCGCAATCCGACTCGCAATCCGACTCGCAATCCAACTCGCAATCCGACTCGCAATCCAACTCGCAATCCAACTCGCAATCCGACTCGCAATCCGACTCGCAATCCGACTCGCGCAATCCGACTCGCAATCCGACTCGCAATCCGACTCGCAATCCGACTCGCAATCCGACTCGCAATCCGACTCGCAATCCAACTCGCAATCCAACTCGCAATCCGACTCGCAATCCGACTCGCAATCCGACTCGCAATCCGACTCGCAATCCGACTCGCAATCCGACTCGCAATCCGACTCGCAATCCGACTCGCAATCCGACTCGCAATCCGACTCGCAATCCAACTCGCAACCCAACTCGCAATCCGACTCGCAATCCGACTCGCAAACCGACTCGCAATCGGACTCGCGATCCGACTCGCAATCCGACTCGCAGTCCGACTCGCAATCCGACTCGCAATCCGACTCGCAATCCAACTCGCAATCCGACTCGCAATCCGACTCGCAATCCGACTTCAATTGCACCCATCGTCACAAAAATCAAAACTTTTGCCCAGAATCAAACTCGGGTCGTTTGAGTAGTAGACCAGCTCGCTAGCCATTCCGCCACACGTGCTTTCTTTTCGAATGATCATTTTAGAACATCCACCAGTTGATCGGTAAAATGACGAAAAAACTCGCAGTCCGACTCGCAATCCAACTCGCAATCCGACTCGCAAACCAACTCGCATTCAAACTCACAATCCAACTCGCAAACCGACTCGCAATCCGACTCGCAATCCAACTCGCAATCCGACTAGCAACCCAACTCGCAGTCAAACTCACAATCCAACTCGCAATCCGACTCGCAATCCGACTCGCAATCCGACTCGCAATCCAACTCGCAATCCGACTCGCAATCCGACTCGCAATCCAACTCGCAATCCGGCTCGCAATCCAACTCGCAATCCAACTCGCAATCCGACTCGCAACCCAACTCGCATTCAAACTCGCAATCCAACTCGCAATCCGACTCGCAATCCGACTCGCAATTCGACTCGCAATCCGACTCGCAATTCGACTCGCAATCCGACTCGCTATCCGACTCGCAATCCAACTCGCATACCGACTCCCAATCCGACTTCAATCGCACCCATCGTCTCAAAAAAACAAAACTTCTGCCTAGATTCAAACTCGGGTCGTTTGAGTAGTAGACCAGCTCGCTAGCCATTCCGCCACACGTGATTTCTTTTCGAATGATCATTTTAGAACATCCACCAGTTGATCGGTAAAATGACGAAAAAACTCGCAGTCCGACTCGCAATCCAACTCGCAATCCGACTGGCAACCCAACTCGCATTCAAACTCACAATCCAACTCGCAATCCGACTCGCAATCCGACTCGCAATCCAACTCGCAATCCGACTCGCAACCCAACTCGCAGTCAAACTCACAATCCAACTCGCAATCCGACTCGCAATCCGACTCGCAATCCGGCTCGCAATCCAACTCGCAATCCAACTCGCAATCCGACTCGCAACCCAACTCGCAATCCGACTCGCAATCCGACTCGCAATCCGACTCGCAATCCGACTCGCAATCCGACTCGCAATCCGACTCGCAATCCGACTCGCAATCCGACTCGCAATCCGACTCGCAATCCGACTCGCAATCCGACTCGCAATCCAACTCGCAACCCAACTCGCAATCCGACTCGCAATCCGACTCGCAATCCGACTCGCAATCGGACTCGCGATCCGACTCGCAATCCGACTCGCAGTCCGACTCGCAATCCGACTCGCAATCCGACTCGCAATCCAACTCGCAATCCGACTCGCAATCCGACTCGCAATCCGACTTCAATTGCACCCATCGTCACAAAAATCAAAACTTTTGCCCAGAATCAAACTCGGGTCGTTTGAGTAGTAGACCAGCTCGCTAGCCATTCCGCCACACGTGCTTTCTTTTCGAATGATCATTTTAGAACATCCACCAGTTGATCGGTAAAATGACGAAAAAACTCGCAGTCCGACTCGCAATCCAACTCGCAATCCGACTCGCAATCCAACTCGCATTCAAACTCACAATCCAACTCGCAAACCGACTCGCAATCCGACTCGCAATCCAACTCGCAATCCGACTAGCAACCCAACTCGCAGTCAAACTCACAATCCAACTCGCAATCCGACTCGCAATCCGACTCGCAATCCGACTCGCAATCCGACTCGCAATCCGACTCGCAATCCGACTCGCAATCCGACTCGCAATCCGACTCGCAATCCGACTCGCAATCCAACTCGCAACCCAACTCGCAATCCGACTCGCAATCCGACTCGCAATCCGACTCGCAATCGGACTCGCGATCCGACTCGCAATCCGACTCGCAGTCCGACTCGCAATCCGACTCGCAATCCGACTCGCAATCCAACTCGCAATCCGACTCGCAATCCGACTCGCAATCCGACTCGCAATCCGACTTCAATTGCACCCATCGTCACAAAAATCAAAACTTTTGCCCAGAATCAAACTCGGGTCGTTTGAGTAGTAGACCAGCTCGCTAGCCATTCCGCCACACGTGCTTTCTTTTCGAATGATCATTTTAGAACATCCACCAGTTGATCGGTAAAATGACGAAAAAACTCGCAGTCCGACTCGCAATCCAACTCGCAATCCGACTCGCAATCCAACTCGCATTCAAACTCACAATCCAACTCGCAAACCGACTCGCAATCCGACTCGCAATCCAACTCGCAATCCGACTAGCAACCCAACTCGCAGTCAAACTCACAATCCAACTCGCAATCCGACTCGCAATCCGACTCGCAATCCGACTCGCAATCCGACTCGCAATCCAACTCGCAATCCGACTCGCAATCCGACTCGCAATCCAACTCGCAATCCGGCTCGCAAGATTGCGAGTCGGATTGCGCGAGTCGGATTGCGAGTCGGATTGCGAGTCGGATTGCGAGTTGGATTGCGAGTTGGATTGCGAGTCGGATTGCGAGTCGGATTGCGAGTCGGATTGCGAGTCGGTTTGCGAGTCGGTTTGCGAGTCGGACTGCGAGTTTTTTTTCGACATTTCACCGATCAACTGGTGGATGTTACTCGCAATCCGACTCGCAATCCGACTCGCAATCCGACTCGCAATCCAACTCGCAATCCAACTCGCAATCCGACTCGCAATCCGACTCGCAATCCGACTCGCAATCCGACTCGCAATCCGACTCGCAATCCGACTCGCAATCCGACTCGCAATCCGACTCGCAATCCGACTCGCAATCCGACTCGCAATCCGACTCGCAATCCAACTCGCAACCCAACTCGCAATCCGACTCGCAATCCGACTCGCAATCCGACTCGCAATCCGACTCGCAATCCAACTCGCAATCCAACGTGCTTTCTTTTCGGATGATCATTTTAGAACATCCACCAGTTGATCGGTAAAATGACGAAAAAAACTCGCAGTCCGACTCGCAATCCGACTCGCAATCCGACTCGCAATCCGACTCGCAATCCGACTCGCAATCCGACTCGCAATCCAACTCGCATACCGACTCCCAATCCGACTTCAATTGCACCCATCGTAACAAAGAAACAAAACTTCTGCCTAGATTCAAACTCGGGTCGTTTGAGTAGTAGACCAGCTCGCTAGCCATTCCGCCACACGTGCTTTCTTTTCGGATGATCATTTTAGAACATCCACCAGTTGATCGGTGAAATGTCGAAAAAAAACTCGCAGTCCGACTCGCAATCCAACTCGCAATCCGACTCGCAATCCAACTCGCAATCCGACTCGCAACCCAACTCGCATACAAACTCGCAATCCAACTCGCAAACCGACTCGCAATCCGACTCGCAATCCAACTCGCAATCCGACTCGCAATCCGACTCGCAAACCGACTCGCAAACCGACTCGCAATCCGACTCGCAATCCGACTCGCAATCCGACTCGCAATCCAACTCGCAATCCAACTCGCAATCCGACTCGCAATCCGACTCGCAATCCGACTCGCGCAATCCGACTCGCAATCCGACTCGCAATCCGACTCGCAATCCGACTCGCAATCCGACTCGCAATCCAACTCGCAATCCAACTCGCAATCCAACTCGCAATCCGACTCGCGATCCGACTCGCAATCCGACTCGCAGTCCGACTCGCAATCCGACTCGCAATCCGACTCGCAATCCAACTCGCAATCCGACTCGCAATCCGACTCGCAATCCGACTTCAATTGCACCCATCGTCACAAAAATCAAAACTTTTGCCCAGAATCAAACTCGGGTCGTTTGAGTAGTAGACCAGCTCGCTAGCCATTCCGCCACACGTGCTTTCTTTTCGAATGATCATTTTAGAACATCCACCAGTTGATCGGTAAAATGACGAAAAAACTCGCAGTCCGACTCGCAATCCAACTCGCAATCCGACTCGCAATCCAACTCGCATTCAAACTCACAATCCAACTCGCAAACCGACTCGCAATCCGACTCGCAATCCAACTCGCAATCCGACTAGCAACCCAACTCGCAGTCAAACTCACAATCCAACTCGCAATCCGACTCGCAATCCAACTCGCAATCCGACTCTCAATCCGACTCGCAATCCGACTCGCAATCCGACTCGCAATCCGACTCGCAATCCGACTCGCAATCCGACTCGCAATCCGACTCGCAATCCGACTCGCAATCCGACTCGCAATCCGACTCGCAATCCGACTCGCAATCCGACTCGCAATCCGACTCGCAATCCGACTCGCAATCCGACTCGCAATCCGACTCGCACACCTTGACCAGGTGGCGGTATGAGTTACTCAGTTGATCGGTAAAATGACGAAAAAAAACTCGCAGTCCGACTCGCAATCCAACTCGCAATCCGACTCGCAACCCAACTCGCATTCAAACTCGCAATCCAACTCGCAATCCGACTCGCAATCCAACTCGCAATCCGACTCGCAACCCAACTCGCATTCAAACTCGCAATCCAACTCGCAATCCGACTCGCAGTCCGACTTGCAGTCCGACTCGCAATCCGACTCGCAATCCAACTCGCAATTCAACTCGCAATCCAACTCGCAGTCCGACTCGCAATCCAACTCGCTATCCGACTCGCAATTCAACTCGCAATCCGACTCGCAATCCGACTCGCAATCCAACTCGCAATCCGACTCGCAATCCGACTTCAATTGCACCCATCGTCACAAAAAAAACTTCTGCCTAGATTCAAACTCGGGTCGTTTGAGTAGTAGACCAGCTCGCTAGCTATTCCGCCACACGTGCTTTCTTTTCGGATGATCATTTTAGAACATCCACCAGTTGATCGGTAAAATGACGAAAAAAACTCGCAGTCCGACTCGCAATCCGACTCGCAATCCGACTCGCAATCCGACTCGCAATCCGACTCGCAATCCGACTCGCAATCCGACTCGCAATCCAACTCGCATACCGACTCCCAATCCGACTTCAATTGCACCCATCGTAACAAAGAAACAAAACTTCTGCCTAGATTCAAACTCGGGTCGTTTGAGTAGTAGACCAGCTCGCTAGCCATTCCGCCACACGTGCTTTCTTTTCGGATGATCATTTTAGAACATCCACCAGTTGATCGGTGAAATGTCGAAAAAAAAACTCGCAGTCCGACTCGCAATCCAACTCGCAATCCGACTCGCAATCCAACTCGCAAACCGACTCGCTATCCGACTCGCAATCCGACTCGCGCAATCCGACTCGCGCAATCCGACTCGCAATCCGACTCGCAATCCGACTCGCAATCCAACTCGCAATCCAACTCGCAATCCGACTCGCAATCCGACTCGCAATCCGACTCGCAATCCGACTCGCGCAATCCGACTCGCAATCCGACTCGCAATCCAACTCGCAATCCGACTCGCAATCCGACTCGCAATCCAACTCGCAATCCAACTCGCAATCCGACTCGCAATCCGACTCGCAATCCGACTCGCGCAATCCGACTCGCAATCCGACTCGCAATCCGACTCGCAATCCGACTCGCAATCCGACTCGCAATCCAACTCGCAATCCAACTCGCAATCCGACTCGCAATCCGACTCGCAATCCGACTCGCAATCCGACTCGCAATCCGACTCGCAATCCGACTCGCAATCCGACTCGCAATCCGACTCGCAATCCGACTCGCAATCCGACTCGCAATCCAACTCGCAACCCAACTCAATCCGACTCGCAATCCGACTCGCAATCCGACTCGCAATCCAATCCAATCCGACTCGCAATCCGACTCGCAATCCGACTCGCAATCCAACTCGCAATCCAACTCGCAATCCGACTCGCAATCCAACTCGCAATCCGACTCGCAATCCGACTCGCAATCCGACTCGCAATCCGACTCGCAATCCGACTCGCAATCCGACTCGCAATCCGACTCGCAATCCGACTCGCAATCCGACTCGCAATCCGACTCGCAATCCAACTCGCAATCCGACTCGCAATCCGACTCGCAATCCGACTCGCAATCCGACTCGCAATCCGACTCGCAATCCGACTCGCAATCCGACTCGCAATCCGACTCGCAATCCGACTCGCAATCCAACTCGCAACCCAACTCAATCCGACTCGCAATCCGACTCGCAATCCGACTCGCAATCCGACTCGCAATCCGACTCGCAATCCAACTCGCAATCCAACTCGCAATCCGACTCGCAATCCGACTCGCAATCCGACTCGCAATCCGACTCGCAATCCGACTCGCAATCCGACTCGCAATCCGACTCGCAATCCGACTCGCAATCCGACTCGCAATCCGACTCGCAATCCAACTCGCAACCCAACTCGCAATCCGACTCGCAATCCGACTCGCAAACCGACTCGCAATCGGACTCGCGATCCGACTCGCAATCCGACTCGCAGTCCGACTCGCAATCCGACTCGCAATCCGACTCGCAATCCAACTCGCAATCCGACTCGCAATCCGACTCGCAATCCGACTTCAATTGCACCCATCGTCACAAAAATCAAAACTTTTGCCCAGAATCAAACTCGGGTCGTTTGAGTAGTAGACCAGCTCGCTAGCCATTCCGCCACACGTGCTTTCTTTTCGAATGATCATTTTAGAACATCCACCAGTTGATCGGTAAAATGACGAAAAAACTCGCAGTCCGACTCGCAATCCAACTCGCAATCCGACTCGCAAACCAACTCGCATTCAAACTCACAATCCAACTCGCAAACCGACTCGCAATCCGACTCGCAATCCAACTCGCAATCCGACTAGCAACCCAACTCGCAGTCAAACTCACAATCCAACTCGCAATCCGACTCGCAATCCGACTCGCAATCCGACTCGCAATCCAACTCGCAATCCGACTCGCAATCCGACTCGCAATCCAACTCGCAATCCGGCTCGCAATCCAACTCGCAATCCAACTCGCAATCCGACTCGCAACCCAACTCGCATTCAAACTCGCAATCCAACTCGCAATCCGACTCGCAATCCGACTCGCAATTCGACTCGCAATCCGACTCGCAATTCGACTCGCAATCCGACTCGCTATCCGACTCGCAATCCAACTCGCATACCGACTCCCAATCCGACTTCAATCGCACCCATCGTCTCAAAAAAACAAAACTTCTGCCTAGATTCAAACTCGGGTCGTTTGAGTAGTAGACCAGCTCGCTAGCCATTCCGCCACACGTGATTTCTTTTCGAATGATCATTTTAGAACATCCACCAGTTGATCGGTAAAATGACGAAAAAACTCGCAGTCCGACTCGCAATCCAACTCGCAATCCGACTGGCAACCCAACTCGCATTCAAACTCACAATCCAACTCGCAATCCGACTCGCAATCCGACTCGCAATCCAACTCGCAATCCGACTCGCAACCCAACTCGCAGTCAAACTCACAATCCAACTCGCAATCCGACTCGCAATCCGACTCGCAATCCGGCTCGCAATCCAACTCGCAATCCAACTCGCAATCCGACTCGCAACCCAACTCGCATTCAAACTCGCAATCCAACTCGCAATCCGACTCGCAATCCGACTCGCAATTCGACTCGCAATCCGACTCGCTATCCGACTCGCAATCCAACTCGCATACCGACTCCCAATCCGACTTCAATCGCACCCATCGTCTCAAAAAAACAAAACTTCTGCCTAGATTCAAACTCGGGTCGTTTGAGTAGTAGACCAGCTCGCTAGCCATTCCGCCACACATGCTTTCTTTTCGGATGATCATTTTAGAACATCCACCAGTTGATAGGTAAAATGACGAAAAAAAACTCGCAGTCCGACTCGCAATCCAACTCGCAATCCGACTCGCAATCCAACTCGCAATCCGACTCGCAACCCAACTCGCATTCAAACTCGCAATCCAACTCGCAATCCGACTCGCAATCCGACTCGCAATCCAACTCGCAATCCGACTCGCAATCCGACTCGCAACCCAACTCGCATTCAAACTCGCAATCCAACTCGCAATCCGACTCGCAATCCGACTCGCTATCCGACTCGCAATCCGACTCGCAATCCGACTCGCAATCCAACTCGCAATCCAACTCGCAATCCGACTCGCAATCCGACTCGCAATCCGACTCGCGCAATCCGACTCGCAATCCGACTCGTAATCCGACTCGCAATCCGACTCGCAATCCGACTTCAATTGCACCGATCGTCACAAAAATCAAAACTTTTGCCCAGATTCAAACTCGGGTCGTTTGAGTAGTAGACCAGCTCGCTAGCCATTCCGCCACACGTGCTTTCTTTTCGGATGATCATTTTAGAACATCCACCAGTTGATAGGTAAAATGACGAAAAAAAACTCGCAGTCCGACTCGCAATCCAACTCGCAATCCGACTCGCAATCCAACTCGCAATCCGACTCGCAACCCAACTCGCATTCAAACTCGCAATCCAACTCGCAATCCGACTCGCAATCCGACTCGCAATCCAACTCGCAATCCGACTCGCAATCCGACTCGCAAACCGACTCGCTATCCGACTCGCAATCCGACTCGCGCAATCCGACTCGCGCAATCCGACTCGCAATCCGACTCGCAATCCGACTCGCAATCCGACTCGCAGTCCGACTCGCAATCCAACTCGCAATCCAACTCGCAATCCGACTCGCAATCCGACTCGCAATCCGACTCGCAATCCGACTCGCAATCCGACTCGCAATCCGACTCGCAATCCGACTCGCAATCCGACTCACAATCCGACTCGCAATCCGACTCGCAATCCGACTCGCAATCCGACTCGCAAACCGACTCGCAATCCGACTCGCAATCCGACTCGCAATCCGACTCGCAGTCCGACTCGCAATCCGACTCGCAATCCGATTCGCAATCCAACTCGCAATCCGACTCGCAATCCGACTTCAATTGCACCCATCGTCACAAAAATCAAAACTTTTGCCCAGAATCAAACTCGGGTCGTTTGAGTAGTAGACCAGCTCGCTAGCCATTCCGCCACACGTGCTTTCTTTTCGGATGATCATTTTAAAACATCCACCAGTTGATCGGTAAAATGACGAAAAAACTCGCAGTCCGACTCGCAATCCAACTCGCAATCCGACTCGCAACCCAACTCGCAATCAAACTCACAATCCAACTCGCAATCCGACTCGCAATCCGACTCGCAATCCGACTCGCAATCCGACTCGCAATCCGACTCACAATCCGACTCGCAATCCGACTCGCAATCCAACTCGCAATCCGACTCGCAATCCGACTCGCAATCCGACTCGCAATCCGACTCGCAGTCCGACTCGCAATCCAACTCGCAATCCAACTCGCAATCCGACTCGCAATCCGACTCGCAATCCGACTCGCAATCCGACTCGCAATCCGACTCGCAATCCGACTCGCAATCCGACTCGCAATCCAACTCGCAATCCGACTCGCAATCCAACTCGCAATCCAACTCGCAATCAAACTCGCATTCAAACTCGCAATCCGACTCGCAATCCTACTCGCAATCCGACTCACAATCCGACTCGCAATCCGACTCGCAATCCAACTCGCAATCCGACTCGCAATCCGACTTCAATTGCACCCATCGTTTAAAAAAAAACTTCTGCCTAGATTCAAACTCGGGTCGTTTGAGTAGTAGACCAGCTCGCTAGCCATTCCGCCACACGTGCTTTCTTTTCGGATGATCATTTTAGAACATCCACCAGTTGATTGGTAAAATGACAAAAAAAACTCGCAGTCCGACTCGCAATCCAACTCGCAATCCAACTCGCAGTCCGACTCGCAGTCCGACTCGCATTCAAACTCGCAATCCGACTCGCAATCCAACTCGCAATCCGACTCGCAATCCGACTCGCAATCCAACTCGCAATCCGACTCGCAATCCGACTCGCAATCCGACTCGCAATCCGACTCGCAAACCGACTCGCAATCCGACTCGCAATCCGACTCGCATACCGACTCGCAATCCGACTCGCATACCGACTCGCAATCCGACTCGCAAACCGACTCGCAATCCGACTCGCAAACCGACTCGCAATCCGACTCGCAATCCGACTCGCAATCCGACTCGCATACCGACTCGCAATCCGACTCGCAAACCGACTCGCAATCCGACTCGCATACCGACTCGCAATCCGACTCGCATACCGACTCGCAATCCGACTCGCAAACCGACTCGCAATCCGACTCGCAATCCGACTCGCAATCCGACTCGCATACCGACTCGCAATCCGACTCGCAAACCGACTCGCAATCCGACTCGCATACCGACTCGCAATCCGACTCGCATACCGACTCGCAATCCGACTCGCAATCCGACTCGCAAACCGACTCGCAATCCGACTCGCAATCCGACTCGCAATCTGACTCGCAATCCGACTCGCAATCCAACTCGCAATCCGACTCGCAATCCGACTCGCAATCCAACTCGCAATCTGACTCGCAATCCGACTCGCAATCCAACTCGCAATCCGACTCGCAATCCGACTTCAATTGCACCCATCGTCTCAAAAAAAACAAAACTTCTTCCTAGATTCAAACTCGGGTCGTTTGAGTAGTAGACCAGCTCGCTAGCCATTCCGCCACACGTGCTTTCTTTTCGGATGATCATTTTAGAACATCCACCAGTTGATAGGTAAAATGACGAAAAAAAACTCGCAGTCCGACTCGCAATCCAACTCGCAATCCGACTCGCAATCCAACTCGCAATCCGACTCGCAATCCGACTCGCAAACCGACTCGCTATCCGACTCGCAATCCGACTCGCGCAATCCGACTCGCGCAATCCGACTCGCAATCCGACTCGCAATCCGACTCGCAATCCGACTCGCAGTCCGACTCGCAATCCAACTCGCAATCCAACTCGCAATCCGACTCGCAATCCGACTCGCAATCCGACTCGCAATCCGACTCGCAATCCGACTCGCAATCCGACTCGCAATCCGACTCGCAATCCGACTCACAATCCGACTCGCAATCCGACTCGCAATCCGACTCGCAATCCGACTCGCAAACCGACTCGCAATCCGACTCGCAATCCGACTCGCAATCCGACTCGCAGTCCGACTCGCAATCCGACTCGCAATCCGATTCGCAATCCAACTCGCAATCCGACTCGCAATCCGACTTCAATTGCACCCATCGTCACAAAAATCAAAACTTTTGCCCAGAATCAAACTCGGGTCGTTTGAGTAGTAGACCAGCTCGCTAGCCATTCCGCCACACGTGCTTTCTTTTCGGATGATCATTTTAAAACATCCACCAGTTGATCGGTAAAATGACGAAAAAACTCGCAGTCCGACTCGCAATCCAACTCGCAATCCGACTCGCAACCCAACTCGCAATCAAACTCACAATCCAACTCGCAATCCGACTCGCAATCCGACTCGCAATCCGACTCGCAATCCGACTCGCAATCCGACTCACAATCCGACTCGCAATCCGACTCGCAATCCAACTCGCAATCCGACTCGCAATCCGACTCGCAATCCGACTCGCAATCCGACTCGCAGTCCGACTCGCAATCCAACTCGCAATCCAACTCGCAATCCGACTCGCAATCCGACTCGCAATCCGACTCGCAATCCGACTCGCAATCCGACTCGCAATCCGACTCGCAATCCGACTCGCAATCCAACTCGCAATCCGACTCGCAATCCAACTCGCAATCAAACTCACAATCCAACTCGCATTCAAACTCGCAATCCGACTCGCAATCCGACTCGCAATCCTACTCGCAATCCGACTCACAATCCGACTCGCAATCCGACTCGCAATCCAACTCGCAATCCGACTCGCAATCCGACTTCAATTGCACCCATCGTTTAAAAAAAACTTCTGCCTAGATTCAAACTCGGGTCGTTTGAGTAGTAGACCAGCTCGCTAGCCATTCCGCCACACGTGCTTTCTTTTCGGATGATCATTTTAGAACATCCACCAGTTGATTGGTAAAATGACAAAAAAAACTCGCAGTCCGACTCGCAATCCAACTCGCAATCCAACTCGCAGTCCGACTCGCAGTCCGACTCGCATTCAAACTCGCAATCCGACTCGCAATCCAACTCGCAATCCGACTCGCAATCCGACTCGCAATCCAACTCGCAATCCGACTCGCAATCCGACTCGCAATCCGACTCGCAATCCGACTCGCAAACCGACTCGCAATCCGACTCGCAATCCGACTCGCATACCGACTCGCAATCCGACTCGCAATCCGACTCGCAATCTGACTCGCAATCCGACTCGCAATCCAACTCGCAATCCGACTCGCAATCCGACTCGCAATCCAACTCGCAATCTGACTCGCAATCCGACTCGCAATCCAACTCGCAATCCGACTCGCAATCCGACTTCAATTGCACCCATCGTCTCAAAAAAAAACAAAACTTCTTCCTAGATTCAAACTCGGGTCGTTTGAGTAGTAGACCAGCTCGCTAGCCATTCCGCCACACGTGCTTTCTTTTCGGATGATCATTTTAGAACATCCACCAGTTGATAGGTAAAATGACGAAAAAAAACTCGCAGTCCGACTCGCAATCCAACTCGCAATCCGACTCGCAATCCAACTCGCAATCCGACTCGCAACCCAACTCGCATTCAAACTCGCAATCCAACTCGCAATCCGACTCGCAATCCGACTCGCAGTCCGACTCGCAATCCGACTCGCAATCCGACTCGCAATCCGACTCGCAATCTGACTCGCAATCCAACTCGCATTCAAACTCGCAATCCAACTCGCAATCCGACTCGCAGTCCGACTCGCAATCCGACTCGCAATTCGACTCGCAATCCAACTCACAATCCGACTCGCAATCCGACTCGCGCAATCCGACTCGCGCAATCCGACTCGCAATCCGACTCGCAATCCGACTCGCAATCCGACTCGCAGTCCGACTCGCAATCCAACTCGCAATCCAACTCGCAATCCGACTCGCAATCCGACTCGCAATCCGACTCGCAATCCGACTCGCAATCCGACTCGCAATCCGACTCGCAATCCGACTCGCAATCCGACTCACAATCCGACTCGCAATCCGACTCGCAATCCGACTCGCAATCCGACTCGCAAACCGACTCGCAATCCGACTCGCAATCCGACTCGCAATCCGACTCGCAGTCCGACTCGCAATCCGACTCGCAATCCGACTCGCAATCCAACTCGCAATCCGACTCGCAGTCCGACTCGCAATCCGACTCGCAGTCCGACTCGCAATCCGACTCGCAATCCGACTCGCGCAATCCGACTCGCGCAATCCGACTCGCAATCCGACTCGCAATCCGACTCGCAATCCGACTCGCAGTCCGACTCGCAATCCAACTCGCAATCCAACTCGCAATCCGACTCGCAATCCGACTCGCAATCCGACTCGCAATCCGACTCGCAATCCGACTCGCAATCCAACTCGCAATCTGACTCGCAATCCGACTCGCAATCCAACTCGCAATCCGACTCGCAATCCGACTTCAATTGCACCCATCGTCTCAAAAAAAAAAAAACTTCTTCCTAGATTCAAACTCGGGTCGTTTGAGTAGTAGACCAGCTCGCTAGCCATTCCGCCACACGTGCTTTCTTTTCGGATGATCATTTTAGAACATCCACCAGTTGATAGGTAAAATGACGAAAAAAAACTCGCAGTCCGACTCGCAATCCAACTCGCAATCCGACTCGCAATCCAACTCGCAATCCGACTCGCAACCCAACTCGCAATCCGACTCGCAACCCAACTCGCATTCAAACTCGCAATCCAACTCGCAATCCGACTCGCAATCCGACTCGCAGTCCGACTCGCAATCCGACTCGCAATCCGACTCGCAATCCGACTCGCAATCCGACTCGCAATCCAACTCGCATTCAAACTCGCAATCCAACTCGCAATCCGACTCGCAGTCCGACTCGCAATCCGACTCGCAATCCGACTCGCAATCCAACTCACAATCCGACTCGCAATCCGACTCGCGCAATCCGACTCGCGCAATCCGACTCGCAATCCGACTCGCAATCCGACTCGCAATCCGACTCGCAGTCCGACTCGCAATCCAACTCGCAATCCAACTCGCAATCCGACTCGCAATCCGACTCGCAATCCGACTCGCGCAATCCGACTCGCAATCCGACTCGCAATCCGACTCGCAATCCAACTCGCAATCCGACTCGCGCAATCCGACTCGCGCAATCCGACTCGCAATCCGACTCGCAATCCGACTCGCAATCCGACTCGCAGTCCGACTCGCAATCCAACTCGCAATCCAACTCGCAATCCGACTCGCAATCCGACTCGCAATCCGACTCGCAATCCGACTCGCAATCCGACTCGCAATCCGACTCGCAATCCGACTCACAATCCGACTCGCAATCCGACTCACAATCCGACTCGCAATCCGACTCGCAATCCGACTCGCAATCCGACTCGCAAACCGACTCGCAATCCGACTCGCAATCCGACTCGCAATCCGACTCGCAGTCCGACTCGCAATCCGACTCGCAATCCGATTCGCAATCCAACTCGCAATCCGACTCGCAATCCGACTTCAATTGCACCCATCGTTTAAAAAAAAACTTCTGCCTAGATTCAAACTCGGGTCGTTTGAGTAGTAGACCAGCTCGCTAGCCATTCCGCCACACGTGCTTTCTTTTCGGATGATCATTTTAGAACATCCACCAGTTGATTGGTAAAATGACAAAAAAAAAACTCGCAGTCCGACTCGCAATCCAACTCGCAATCCAACTCGCAGTCCGACTCGCAGTCCGACTCGCATTCAAACTCGCAATCCGACTCGCAATCCAACTCGCAATCCGACTCGCAATCCGACTCGCAATCCGACTCGCAATCCGACTCGAAATCCGACTCTCAATCCGACTCGCATTCCGACTCGCATACCGACTCGCAATCCAACTCGCAATCCGACTTCAATTGCACCCATCGTCACAAAAATCAAAACTTTTGCCCAGAATCAAACTCGGGTCGTTTGAGTAGTAGACCAGCTCGCTAGCCATTCCGCCACACGTGCTTTCTTTTCGGATGATCATTTTAAAACATCCACCAGTTGATCGGTAAAATGACGAAAAAACTCGCAGTCCGACTCGCAATCCAACTCGCAATCCGACTCGCAACCCAACTCGCAATCAAACTCACAATCCAACTCGCAATCCGACTCGCAATCCGACTCGCAATCCGACTCGCAATCCGACTCGCAATCCGACTCGCAATCCGACTCGCAATCCGACTCGCAATCCGACTCGCAATCCGACTCGCATACCGACTCGCAATCCAACTCGCAATCTGACTCGCAATCCGACTCGCAATCCAACTCGCAATCCGACTCGCAATCCGACTCGCAATCCGACTCGCAATCCGACTCGCAATCCGACTCGCAATCCGACTCGCAATCCGACTCGCAATCCGACTCGCAATCCGACTCGCAATCCGACTCGCAATCCAACTCGCAACCCAACTCGCAATCCGACTCGCAATCCGACTCGCAAACCGACTCGCAATCGGACTCGCGATCCGACTCGCAATCCGACTCGCAGTCCGACTCGCAATCCGACTCGCAATCCGACTCGCAATCCAACTCGCAATCCGACTCGCAATCCGACTCGCAATCCGACTTCAATTGCACCCATCGTCACAAAAATCAAAACTTTTGCCCTGAATCAAACTCGGGTCGTTTGAGTAGTAGACCAGCTCGCTAGCCATTCCGCCACACGTGCTTTCTTTTCGGATGATCATTTTAGAACATCCACCAGTTGATCGGTAAAATGACGAAAAAACTCGCAGTCCGACTCGCAATCCAACTCGCAATCCGACTCGCAATCCGACTCGCAATCCGACTCGCAATCCAACTCACAATCCGACTCGCAATCCGACTTCAATTGCACCCATCGTCACAAAAATCAAAACTTTTGCCCAGAATCAAACTCGGGTCGTTTGAGTAGTAGACCAGCTCGCTAGCCATTCCGCCACACGTGCTTTCTTTTCGGATGATCATTTTAAAACATCCACCAGTTGATCGGTAAAATGACGAAAAAACTCGCAGTCCGACTCGCAATCCAACTCGCAATCCGACTCGCAACCCAACTCGCAATCAAACTCACAATCCAACTCGCAATCCGACTCGCAATCCGACTCGCAATCCGACTCGCAATCCGACTCGCAATCCGACTCACAATCCGACTCGCAATCCGACTCGCAATCCAACTCGCAATCCGACTCGCAATCCGACTCGCAATCCGACTCGCAATCCGACTCGCAGTCCGACTCGCAATCCAACTCGCAATCCAACTCGCAATCCGACTCGCAATCCGACTCGCAATCCGACTCGCAATCCGACTCGCAATCCGACTCGCAATCCGACTCGCAATCCAACTCGCAATCCGACTCGCAATCCAACTCGCAATCAAACTCACAATCCAACTCGCATTCAAACTCGCAATCCGACTCGCAATCCGACTCGCAATCCTACTCGCAATCCGACTCACAATCCGACTCGCAATCCGACTCGCAATCCAACTCGCAATCCGACTCGCAATCCAACTTCAATTGCACCCATCGTTTAAAAAAAACTTCTGCCTAGATTCAAACTCGGGTCGTTTGAGTAGTAGACCAGCTCGCTAGCCATTCCGCCACACGTGCTTTCTTTTCGGATGATCATTTTAGAACATCCACCAGTTGATAGGTAAAATGACGAAAAAAAACTCGCAGTCCGACTCGCAATCCAACTCGCAATCCGACTCGCAATCCAACTCGCAATCCGACTCGCAACCCAACTCGCATTCAAACTCGCAATCCAACTCGCAATCCGACTCGCAATCCGACTCGCAGTCCGACTCGCAATCCGACTCGCAATCCGACTCGCAATCCGACTCGCAATCTGACTCGCAATCCAACTCGCATTCAAACTCGCAATCCAACTCGCAATCCGACTCGCAGTCCGACTCGCAATCCGACTCGCAATTCGACTCGCAATCCAACTCACAATCCGACTCGCAATCCGACTCGCGCAATCCGACTCGCGCAATCCGACTCGCAATCCGACTCGCAATCCGACTCGCAATCCGACTCGCAGTCCGACTCGCAATCCAACTCGCAATCCAACTCGCAATCCGACTCGCAATCCGACTCGCAATCCGACTCGCAATCCGACTCGCAATCCGACTCGCAATCCGACTCGCAATCCGACTCGCAATCCGACTCACAATCCGACTCGCAATCCGACTCGCAATCCGACTCGCAATCCGACTCGCAAACCGACTCGCAATCCGACTCGCAATCCGACTCGCAATCCGACTCGCAGTCCGACTCGCAATCCGACTCGCAATCCGACTCGCAATCCAACTCGCAATCCGACTCGCAGTCCGACTCGCAATCCGACTCGCAGTCCGACTCGCAATCCGACTCGCAATCCGACTCGCGCAATCCGACTCGCGCAATCCGACTCGCAATCCGACTCGCAATCCGACTCGCAATCCGACTCGCAATCCGACTCGCAGTCCGACTCGCAATCCAACTCGCAATCCAACTCGCAATCCGACTCGCAATCCGACTCGCAATCCGACTCGCAATCCGACTCGCAATCCGACTCGCAATCCAACTCGCAATCTGACTCGCAATCCGACTCGCAATCCAACTCGCAATCCGACTCGCAATCCGACTTCAATTGCACCCATCGTCTCAAAAAAAAAAAAACTTCTTCCTAGATTCAAACTCGGGTCGTTTGAGTAGTAGACCAGCTCGCTAGCCATTCCGCCACACGTGCTTTCTTTTCGGATGATCATTTTAGAACATCCACCAGTTGATAGGTAAAATGACGAAAAAAAACTCGCAGTCCGACTCGCAATCCAACTCGCAATCCGACTCGCAATCCAACTCGCAATCCGACTCGCAATCCAACTCGCAATCCGACTCGCAACCCAACTCGCATTCAAACTCGCAATCCAACTCGCAATCCGACTCGCAATCCGACTCGCAGTCCGACTCGCAATCCGACTCGCAATCCGACTCGCAATCCGACTCGCAATCCGACTCGCAATCCAACTCGCATTCAAACTCGCAATCCAACTCGCAATCCGACTCGCAGTCCGACTCGCAATCCGACTCGCAATCCGACTCGCAATCCAACTCACAATCCGACTCGCAATCCGACTCGCGCAATCCGACTCGCGCAATCCGACTCGCAATCCGACTCGCAATCCGACTCGCAATCCGACTCGCAGTCCGACTCGCAATCCAACTCGCAATCCAACTCGCAATCCGACTCGCAATCCGACTCGCAATCCGACTCGCGCAATCCGACTCGCAATCCGACTCGCAATCCGACTCGCAATCCAACTCGCAATCCGACTCGCGCAATCCGACTCGCGCAATCCGACTCGCAATCCGACTCGCATACCGACTCGCAATCCAACTCGCAATCTGACTCGCAATCCGACTCGCAATCCAACTCGCAATCCGACTCGCAATCCGACTCGCAATCCGACTCGCAATCCGACTCGCAATCCGACTCGCAATCCGACTCGCAATCCGACTCGCAATCCGACTCGCAATCCGACTCGCAATCCGACTCGCAATCCAACTCGCAACCCAACTCGCAATCCGACTCGCAATCCGACTCGCAAACCGACTCGCAATCGGACTCGCGATCCGACTCGCAATCCGACTCGCAGTCCGACTCGCAATCCGACTCGCAATCCGACTCGCAATCCAACTCGCAATCCGACTCGCAATCCGACTCGCAATCCGACTTCAATTGCACCCATCGTCACAAAAATCAAAACTTTTGCCCTGAATCAAACTCGGGTCGTTTGAGTAGTAGACCAGCTCGCTAGCCATTCCGCCACACGTGCTTTCTTTTCGGATGATCATTTTAGAACATCCACCAGTTGATCGGTAAAATGACGAAAAAACTCGCAGTCCGACTCGCAATCCAACTCGCAATCCGACTCGCAATCCGACTCGCAATCCGACTCGCAATCCAACTCACAATCCGACTCGCAATCCGACTTCAATTGCACCCATCGTCACAAAAATCAAAACTTTTGCCCAGAATCAAACTCGGGTCGTTTGAGTAGTAGACCAGCTCGCTAGCCATTCCGCCACACGTGCTTTCTTTTCGGATGATCATTTTAAAACATCCACCAGTTGATCGGTAAAATGACGAAAAAACTCGCAGTCCGACTCGCAATCCAACTCGCAATCCGACTCGCAACCCAACTCGCAATCAAACTCACAATCCAACTCGCAATCCGACTCGCAATCCGACTCGCAATCCGACTCGCAATCCGACTCGCAATCCGACTCACAATCCGACTCGCAATCCGACTCGCAATCCAACTCGCAATCCGACTCGCAATCCGACTCGCAATCCGACTCGCAATCCGACTCGCAGTCCGACTCGCAATCCAACTCGCAATCCAACTCGCAATCCGACTCGCAATCCGACTCGCAATCCGACTCGCAATCCGACTCGCAATCCGACTCGCAATCCGACTCGCAATCCAACTCGCAATCCGACTCGCAATCCAACTCGCAATCAAACTCACAATCCAACTCGCATTCAAACTCGCAATCCGACTCGCAATCCGACTCGCAATCCTACTCGCAATCCGACTCACAATCCGACTCGCAATCCGACTCGCAATCCAACTCGCAATCCGACTCGCAATCCAACTTCAATTGCACCCATCGTTTAAAAAAAACTTCTGCCTAGATTCAAACTCGGGTCGTTTGAGTAGTAGACCAGCTCGCTAGCCATTCCGCCACACGTGCTTTCTTTTCGGATGATCATTTTAGAACATCCACCAGTTGATTGGTAAAATGACAAAAAAAACTCGCAGTCCGACTCGCAATCCAACTCGCAATCCAACTCGCAGTCCGACTCGCAGTCCGACTCGCATTCAAACTCGCAATCCGACTCGCAATCCAACTCGCAATCCGACTCGCAATCCGACTCGCAATCCAACTCGCAATCCGACTCGCAATCCGACTCGCAATCCGACTCGCAATCCGACTCGCAAACCGACTCGCAATCCGACTCGCAATCCGACTCGCATACCGACTCGCAATCCGACTCGCATACCGACTCGCAATCCAACTCGCAATCTGACTCGCAATCCGACTCGCAATCCAACTCGCAATCCGACTCGCAATCCGACTCGCAATCCAACTCGCAATCTGACTCGCAATCCGACTCGCAATCCAACTCGCAATCCGACTCGCAATCCGACTTCAATTGCACCCATCGTCTCAAAAAAAACAAAACTTCTTCCTAGATTCAAACTCGGGTCGTTTGAGTAGTAGACCAGCTCGCTAGCCATTCCGCCACACGTGCTTTCTTTTCGGATGATCATTTTAGAACATCCACCAGTTGATAGGTAAAATGACGAAAAAAAACTCGCAGTCCGACTCGCAATCCAACTCGCAATCCGACTCGCAATCCAACTCGCAATCCGACTCGCAACCCAACTCGCATTCAAACTCGCAATCCAACTCGCAATCCGACTCGCAATCCGACTCGCAGTCCGACTCGCAATCCGACTCGCAATCCGACTCGCAATCCAACTCGCAATCTGACTCGCAATCCGACTCGCAATCCGACTCACAATCCGACTCGCAATCCGACTCGCAATCCAACTCGCAATCTGACTCGCAATCCGACTCGCAATCCAACTCGCAATCCGACTCGCAATCCGACTCGCAATCCGACTCGCAGTCCGACTCGCAATCCGACTCGCAATCCGACTCGCAATCCGACTCGCAATCCGACTTCAATTGCACCCATCGTCACAAAAATCAAAACTTTTGCCCAGAATCAAACTCGGGTCGTTTGAGTAGTAGACCAGCTCGCTAGCCATTCCGCCACACGTGCTTTCTTTTCGGATGATCATTTTAAAACATCCACCAGTTGATCGGTAAAATGACGAAAAAACTCGCAGTCCGACTCGCAATCCAACTCGCAATCCGACTCGCAACCCAACTCGCAATCAAACTCACAATCCAACTCGCAATCCGACTCGCAATCCGACTCGCAATCCGACTCGCAATCCGACTCGCAATCCGACTCACAATCCGACTCGCAATCCGACTCGCAATCCAACTCGCAATCCGACTCGCAATCCGACTCACAATCCGACTCGCAATCCGACTCGCAATCCAACTCGCAATCTGACTCGCAATCCGACTCGCAATCCAACTCGCAATCCGACTCGCAATCCGACTCGCAATCCGACTCGCAGTCCGACTCGCAATCCGACTCGCAATCCGACTCGCAATCCGACTCGCAATCCGACTCACAATCCGACTCGCAATCCGACTCGCAATCCGACTCGCAATCCGACTCGCAAACCGACTCGCAATCCGACTCGCAATCCGACTCGCAATCCGACTCGCAGTCCGACTCGCAATCCGACTCGCAATCCGATTCGCAATCCAACTCGCAATCCGACTCGCAATCCGACTTCAATTGCACCCATCGTCACAAAAATCAAAACTTTTGCCCAGAATCAAACTCGGGTCGTTTGAGTAGTAGACCAGCTCGCTAGCCATTCCGCCACACGTGCTTTCTTTTCGGATGATCATTTTAAAACATCCACCAGTTGATCGGTAAAATGACGAAAAAACTCGCAGTCCGACTCGCAATCCAACTCGCAATCCGACTCGCAACCCAACTCGCAATCAAACTCACAATCCAACTCGCAATCCGACTCGCAATCCGACTCGCAATCCGACTCGCAATCCGACTCGCAATCCGACTCACAATCCGACTCGCAATCCGACTCGCAATCCAACTCGCAATCCGACTCGCAATCCGACTTCAATTGCACCCATCGTTTAAAAAAAACTTCTGCCTAGATTCAAACTCGGGTCGTTTGAGTAGTAGACCAGCTCGCTAGCCATTCCGCCACACGTGCTTTCTTTTCGGATGATCATTTTAGAACATCCACCAGTTGATTGGTAAAATGACAAAAAAAAACTCGCAGTCCGACTCGCAATCCAACTCGCAATCCAACTCGCAGTCCGACTCGCAGTCCGACTCGCATTCAAACTCGCAATCCGACTCGCAATCCAACTCGCAATCCGACTCGCAATCCGACTCGAAATCCGACTCTCAATCCGACTCGCAATCCGACTCGCATACCGACTCGCAATCCAACTCGCAATCCGACTTCAATTGCACCCATCGTCACAAAAATCAAAACTTTTGCCCAGAATCAAACTCGGGTCGTTTGAGTAGTAGACCAGCTCGCTAGCCATTCCGCCACACGTGCTTTCTTTTCGGATGATCATTTTAAAACATCCACCAGTTGATCGGTAAAATGACGAAAAAACTCGCAGTCCGACTCGCAATCCAACTCGCAATCCGACTCGCAACCCAACTCGCAATCAAACTCACAATCCAACTCGCAATCCGACTCGCAATCCGACTCGCAATCCGACTCGCAATCCGACTCGCAATCCGACTCGCAATCCGACTCGCAATCCGACTCGCAATCCGACTCGCAATCCGACTCGCATACCGACTCGCAATCCAACTCGCAATCTGACTCGCAATCCGACTCGCAATCCAACTCGCAATCCGACTCGCAATCCGACTCGCAATCCGACTCGCAATCCGACTCGCAATCCGACTCGCAATCCGACTCGCAATCCGACTCGCAATCCGACTCGCAATCCGACTCGCAATCCGACTCGCAATCCAACTCGCAACCCAACTCGCAATCCGACTCGCAATCCGACTCGCAAACCGACTCGCAATCGGACTCGCGATCCGACTCGCAATCCGACTCGCAGTCCGACTCGCAATCCGACTCGCAATCCGACTCGCAATCCAACTCGCAATCCGACTCGCAATCCGACTCGCAATCCGACTTCAATTGCACCCATCGTCACAAAAATCAAAACTTTTGCCCTGAATCAAACTCGGGTCGTTTGAGTAGTAGACCAGCTCGCTATCCATTCCGCCACACGTGCTTTCTTTTCGAATGATCATTTTAGAACATCCACCAGTTGATCGGTAAAATGACGAAAAAAACTCGCAGTCCGACTCGCAATCCAACTCGCAATCCGACTCGCAATCCAACTCGCATTCAAACTCACAATCCAACTCGCAAACCGACTCGCAATCCAACTCGCAATCCAACTCGCAATCCGACTCGCAGTCCGACTCGCAATCCGACTCGCAATCCGACTCGCAATCCAACTCGCAATCTGACTCGCAATCCGACTCGCAATCCGACTCACAATCCGACTCGCAATCCGACTCGCAATCCAACTCGCAATCTGACTCGCAATCCGACTCGCAATCCAACTCGCAATCCGACTCGCAATCCGACTCGCAATCCGACTCGCAGTCCGACTCGCAATCCGACTCGCAATCCGACTCGCAATCCGACTCGCAATCCGACTTCAATTGCACCCATCGTCACAAAAATCAAAACTTTTGCCCAGAATCAAACTCGGGTCGTTTGAGTAGTAGACCAGCTCGCTAGCCATTCCGCCACACGTGCTTTCTTTTCGGATGATCATTTTAAAACATCCACCAGTTGATCGGTAAAATGACGAAAAAACTCGCAGTCCGACTCGCAATCCAACTCGCAATCCGACTCGCAACCCAACTCGCAATCAAACTCACAATCCAACTCGCAATCCGACTCGCAATCCGACTCGCAATCCGACTCGCAATCCGACTCGCAATCCGACTCACAATCCGACTCGCAATCCGACTCGCAATCCAACTCGCAATCCGACTCGCAATCCGACTCACAATCCGACTCGCAATCCGACTCGCAATCCAACTCGCAATCTGACTCGCAATCCGACTCGCAATCCAACTCGCAATCCGACTCGCAATCCGACTCGCAATCCGACTCGCAGTCCGACTCGCAATCCGACTCGCAATCCGACTCGCAATCCGACTCGCAATCCGACTCACAATCCGACTCGCAATCCGACTCGCAATCCGACTCGCAATCCGACTCGCAAACCGACTCGCAATCCGACTCGCAATCCGACTCGCAATCCGACTCGCAGTCCGACTCGCAATCCGACTCGCAATCCGATTCGCAATCCAACTCGCAATCCGACTCGCAATCCGACTTCAATTGCACCCATCGTCACAAAAATCAAAACTTTTGCCCAGAATCAAACTCGGGTCGTTTGAGTAGTAGACCAGCTCGCTAGCCATTCCGCCACACGTGCTTTCTTTTCGGATGATCATTTTAAAACATCCACCAGTTGATCGGTAAAATGACGAAAAAACTCGCAGTCCGACTCGCAATCCAACTCGCAATCCGACTCGCAACCCAACTCGCAATCAAACTCACAATCCAACTCGCAATCCGACTCGCAATCCGACTCGCAATCCGACTCGCAATCCGACTCGCAATCCGACTCACAATCCGACTCGCAATCCGACTCGCAATCCAACTCGCAATCCGACTCGCAATCCGACTTCAATTGCACCCATCGTTTAAAAAAAACTTCTGCCTAGATTCAAACTCGGGTCGTTTGAGTAGTAGACCAGCTCGCTAGCCATTCCGCCACACGTGCTTTCTTTTCGGATGATCATTTTAGAACATCCACCAGTTGATTGGTAAAATGACAAAAAAAAACTCGCAGTCCGACTCGCAATCCAACTCGCAATCCAACTCGCAGTCCGACTCGCAGTCCGACTCGCATTCAAACTCGCAATCCGACTCGCAATCCAACTCGCAATCCGACTCGCAATCCGACTCGAAATCCGACTCTCAATCCGACTCGCAATCCGACTCGCATACCGACTCGCAATCCAACTCGCAATCCGACTTCAATTGCACCCATCGTCACAAAAATCAAAACTTTTGCCCAGAATCAAACTCGGGTCGTTTGAGTAGTAGACCAGCTCGCTAGCCATTCCGCCACACGTGCTTTCTTTTCGGATGATCATTTTAAAACATCCACCAGTTGATCGGTAAAATGACGAAAAAACTCGCAGTCCGACTCGCAATCCAACTCGCAATCCGACTCGCAACCCAACTCGCAATCAAACTCACAATCCAACTCGCAATCCGACTCGCAATCCGACTCGCAATCCGACTCGCAATCCGACTCGCAATCCGACTCGCAATCCGACTCGCAATCCGACTCGCAATCCGACTCGCAATCCGACTCGCATACCGACTCGCAATCCAACTCGCAATCTGACTCGCAATCCGACTCGCAATCCAACTCGCAATCCGACTCGCAATCCGACTCGCAATCCGACTCGCAATCCGACTCGCAATCCGACTCGCAATCCGACTCGCAATCCGACTCGCAATCCGACTCGCAATCCGACTCGCAATCCGACTCGCAATCCAACTCGCAACCCAACTCGCAATCCGACTCGCAATCCGACTCGCAAACCGACTCGCAATCGGACTCGCGATCCGACTCGCAATCCGACTCGCAGTCCGACTCGCAATCCGACTCGCAATCCGACTCGCAATCCAACTCGCAATCCGACTCGCAATCCGACTCGCAATCCGACTTCAATTGCACCCATCGTCACAAAAATCAAAACTTTTGCCCTGAATCAAACTCGGGTCGTTTGAGTAGTAGACCAGCTCGCTATCCATTCCGCCACACGTGCTTTCTTTTCGAATGATCATTTTAGAACATCCACCAGTTGATCGGTAAAATGACGAAAAAAACTCGCAGTCCGACTCGCAATCCAACTCGCAATCCGACTCGCAATCCAACTCGCATTCAAACTCACAATCCAACTCGCAAACCGACTCGCAATCCAACTCGCAATCCAACTCGCAATCCGACTAGCAACCCAACTCGCAGTCAAACTCACAATCCAACTCGCAATCCGACTCGCAATCCGACTCGCAATCCGGCTCGCAATCCAACTCGCAATCCAACTCGCAATCCGACTCGCAACCCAACTCGCATTCAAACTCGCAATCCAACTCGCAATCCGACTCGCAATCCGACTCGCTATCCGACTCGCAATCCGACTCGCAATCCGACTCGCAATCCAACTCGCAATCCAACTCGCAATCCGACTCGCAATCCGACTCGCAATCCGACTCGCGCAATCCGACTCGCAATCCGACTCGCGCAATCCGACTCGCAATCCGACTCGCAATCCGACTTCAATTGCACCGATCGTCACAAAAATCAGAACTTTTGCCCAGAATCAAACTCGGGTCGTTTGAGTAGTAGACCAGCTCGCTAGCCATTCCGCCACACGTGATTTCTTTTCGAATGATCATTTTAGAACATCCACCAGTTGATCGGTAAAATGACGAAAAAACTCGCAGTCCGACTCGCAATCCAACTCGCAATCCGACTGGCAACCCAACTCGCATTCAAACTCACAATCCAACTCGCAATCCGACTCGCAATCCGACTCGCAATCCAACTCGCAATCCGACTCGCAACCCAACTCGCAGTCAAACTCACAATCCAACTCGCAATCCGACTCGCAATCCGACTCGCAATCCGGCTCGCAATCCAACTCGCAATCCAACTCGCAATCCGACTCGCAACCCAACTCGCATTCAAACTCGCAATCCAACTCGCAATCCGACTCGCAATCCGACTCGCAATTCGACTCGCAATCCGACTCGCTATCCGACTCGCAATCCAACTCGCATACCGACTCCCAATCCGACTTCAATCGCACCCATCGTCTCAAAAAAACAAAACTTCTGCCTAGATTCAAACTCGGGTCGTTTGAGTAGTAGACCAGCTCGCTAGCCATTCCGCCACACGTGCTTTCTTTTCGGATGATCATTTTAGAACATCCACCAGTTGATAGGTAAAATGACGAAAAAAAACTCGCAGTCCGACTCGCAATCCAACTCGCAATCCGACTCGCAATCCGACTCGCAATCCGACTCGCAATCCGACTCGCAATCCGACTCGCAATCCGACTCGCAATCCGACTCGCAATCCGACTCGCAATCCGACTCGCATACCGACTCGCAATCCAACTCGCAATCTGACTCGCAATCCGACTCGCAATCCAACTCGCAATCCGACTCGCAATCCGACTCGCAATCCGACTCGCAATCCGACTCGCAATCCGACTCGCAATCCGACTCGCAATCCGACTCGCAATCCGACTCGCAATCCGACTCGCAATCCGACTCGCAATCCAACTCGCAACCCAACTCGCAATCCGACTCGCAATCCGACTCGCAAACCGACTCGCAATCGGACTCGCGATCCGACTCGCAATCCGACTCGCAGTCCGACTCGCAATCCGACTCGCAATCCGACTCGCAATCCAACTCGCAATCCGACTCGCAATCCGACTCGCAATCCGACTTCAATTGCACCCATCGTCACAAAAATCAAAACTTTTGCCCAGAATCAAACTCGGGTCGTTTGAGTAGTAGACCAGCTCGCTATCCATTCCGCCACACGTGCTTTCTTTTCGAATGATCATTTTAGAACATCCACCAGTTGATCGGTAAAATGACGAAAAAACTCGCAGTCCGACTCGCAATCCAACTCGCAATCCGACTCGCAATCCAACTCGCATTCAAACTCACAATCCAACTCGCAAACCGACTCGCAATCCAACTCGCAATCCAACTCGCAATCCGACTAGCAACCCAACTCGCAGTCAAACTCACAATCCAACTCGCAATCCGACTCGCAATCCGACTCGCAATCCGGCTCGCAATCCAACTCGCAATCCAACTCGCAATCCGACTCGCAACCCAACTCGCATTCAAACTCGCAATCCAACTCGCAATCCGACTCGCAATCCGACTCGCTATCCGACTCGCAATCCGACTCGCAATCCGACTCGCAATCCAACTCGCAATCCAACTCGCAATCCGACTCGCAATCCGACTCGCAATCCGACTCGCGCAATCCGACTCGCAATCCGACTCGCGCAATCCGACTCGCAATCCGACTCGCAATCCGACTTCAATTGCACCGATCGTCACAAAAATCAAAACTTTTGCCCAGAATCAAACTCGGGTCGTTTGAGTAGTAGACCAGCTCGCTAGCCATTCCGCCACACGTGATTTCTTTTCGAATGATCATTTTAGAACATCCACCAGTTGATCGGTAAAATGACGAAAAAACTCGCAGTCCGACTCGCAATCCAACTCGCAATCCGACTGGCAACCCAACTCGCATTCAAACTCACAATCCAACTCGCAATCCGACTCGCAATCCGACTCGCAATCCAACTCGCAATCCGACTCGCAACCCAACTCGCAGTCAAACTCACAATCCAACTCGCAATCCGACTCGCAATCCGACTCGCAATCCGGCTCGCAATCCAACTCGCAATCCAACTCGCAATCCGACTCGCAACCCAACTCGCATTCAAACTCGCAATCCAACTCGCAATCCGACTCGCAATCCGACTCGCAATTCGACTCGCAATCCGACTCGCTATCCGACTCGCAATCCAACTCGCATACCGACTCCCAATCCGACTTCAATCGCACCCATCGTCTCAAAAAAACAAAACTTCTGCCTAGATTCAAACTCGGGTCGTTTGAGTAGTAGACCAGCTCGCTAGCCATTCCGCCACACGTGCTTTCTTTTCGGATGATCATTTTAGAACATCCACCAGTTGATAGGTAAAATGACGAAAAAAAACTCGCAGTCCGACTCGCAATCCAACTCGCAATCCGACTCGCAATCCAACTCGCAATCCGACTCGCAACCCAACTCGCATTCAAACTCGCAATCCAACTCGCAATCCGACTCGCAATCCGACTCGCAATCCAACTCGCAATCCGACTCGCAATCCGACTCGCAAACCGACTCGCTATCCGACTCGCAATCCGACTCGCGCAATCCGACTCGCGCAATCCGACTCGCAATCCGACTCGCAATCCGACTCGCAATCCGACTCGCAGTCCGACTCGCAATCCAACTCGCAATCCAACTCGCAATCCGACTCGCAATCCGACTCGCAATCCGACTCGCAATCCGACTCGCAATCCGACTCGCAATCCGACTCACAATCCGACTCGCAATCCGACTCGCAATCCGACTCGCAATCCGACTCGCAAACCGACTCGCAATCCGACTCGCAATCCGACTCGCAATCCGACTCGCAGTCCGACTCGCAATCCGACTCGCAATCCGATTCGCAATCCAACTCGCAATCCGACTTCAATTGCACCCATCGTCACAAAAATCAAAACTTTTGCCCAGAATCAAACTCGGGTCGTTTGAGTAGTAGACCAGCTCGCTAGCCATTCCGCCACACGTGCTTTCTTTTCGGATGATCATTTTAAAACATCCACCAGTTGATCGGTAAAATGACGAAAAAACTCGCAGTCCGACTCGCAATCCAACTCGCAATCCGACTCGCAACCCAACTCGCAATCAAACTCACAATCCAACTCGCAATCCGACTCGCAATCCGACTCGCAATCCGACTCGCAATCCGACTCGCAATCCGACTCGCAATCCGACTCGCAATCCGACTCGCAATCCGACTCGCATACCGACTCGCAATCCAACTCGCAATCTGACTCGCAATCCGACTCGCAATCCAACTCGCAATCCGACTCGCAATCCGACTCGCAATCCGACTCGCAATCCGACTCGCAATCCGACTCGCAATCCGACTCGCAATCCGACTCGCAATCCGACTCGCAATCCGACTCGCAATCCGACTCGCAATCCAACTCGCAACCCAACTCGCAACCCAACTCGCAATCCGACTCGCAATCCGACTCGCAATCGGACTCGCGATCCGACTCGCAATCCGACTCGCAGTCCGACTCGCAATCCGACTCGCAATCCGACTCGCAATCCAACTCGCAATCCGACTCGCAATCCGACTCGCAATCCGACTTCAATTGCACCCATCGTCACAAAAATCAAAACTTTTGCCCAGAATCAAACTCGGGTCGTTTGAGTAGTAGACCAGCTCGCTATCCATTCCGCCACACGTGCTTTCTTTTCGAATGATCATTTTAGAACATCCACCAGTTGATCGGTAAAATGACGAAAAAAACTCGCAGTCCGACTCGCAATCCAACTCGCAATCCGACTCGCAATCCAACTCGCATTCAAACTCACAATCCAACTCGCAAACCGACTCGCAATCCGACTCGCAATCCAACTCGCAATCCGACTAGCAACCCAACTCGCAGTCAAACTCACAATCCAACTCGCAATCCGACTCGCAATCCGACTCGCAATCCGGCTCGCAATCCAACTCGCAATCCAACTCGCAATCCGACTCGCAACCCAACTCGCATTCAAACTCGCAATCCAACTCGCAATCCGACTCGCAATCCGACTCGCTATCCGACTCGCAATCCGACTCGCAATCCGACTCGCAATCCAACTCGCAATCCAACTCGCAATCCGACTCGCAATCCGACTCGCAATCCGACTCGCGCAATCCGACTCGCAATCCGACTCGCGCAATCCGACTCGCAATCCGACTCGCAATCCGACTTCAATTGCACCGATCGTCACAAAAATCAAAACTTTTGCCCAGAATCAAACTCGGGTCGTTTGAGTAGTAGACCAGCTCGCTACAGTACTGTTCATCCGCGATGAGCCAGTTCCACGGATTCCACGGATTCCACGGAATCACCGGAATTTCTGTGACTGTCTCGCCACTCTCCCCTGTTCTCACAGTCTCTCGCTTTCTCCCCTCTCTCCTCGCATTCTCCCCTCTGGCAATATGATGGAGGGGAGAGAGCGAGTCATGTAGTGGTTGATGATAAACTTTTTTCGGAATGAAGTTTTCATTAAACGAAATCATCATGGTCAATCATATTTTGATTCAAGCTTCACAAAAATATCATATTTCATAGGTCTCAAATCAAATTCACGAGTTGTATATGTTCAGTACTGAATTCAGTTTTGACTTCAATATTCTATATGAAATGTATTACTGGTTGATCACAATCCTTGATTTAGTCAGTAAATACATTTTATTGCAACTATTTTCGTCATTTGTTTATCTTTATTGATTGGTCCCCCGATATAGCAAACCCATTGATTGGTCCCCCGATACAGCAGTCTCTCTCGCTTTCCTCCCTCGTACTCCGCCACTCTGCCTCAAGCGGTTACAGTCTGCCGAACGACTGCTGTTGTGATTGGCTTCGCTTCTGCAACACTCGAAACTTCGAAATTTTGTTTTGATGAAACATAAATATGATATTGTAGTTCATCTTGTATTCGGAAACAAGAATATACCATGGTTCATAGGGTTCCGATGAACTTTGTCTTTCGGATATAGCATCGAGCAGTCGATAGTGTTTTGAGAAACAAGCGACGATTCTTATTGTGATGTCTTTGACTTGTCGAGACGAGTAAAACAACATCTTTATTTTGATATTTCGACCATTTTGAAGAAACCCAGGTATCGCCACCCGGGCTTGTTTCCAGTTCAACTTGAGTGATTGTGCAATTGCGCATCCCACTCCCTCTTTTATGACCCTCTCCTATGTCTGCCGCACTCTCTATCCACGCCACTCTCTCACTACCCACGCTCACTCTTGGCACCCATGCGCGTCACGTGAGTACTGTATGTTGGCGTGGGTAGTGAACGAAAATGGTCCAAATTTCAAAAATAAGATGTCATTTTACTTGTCTGAACGAGACAAAAAACAGTGCAATAAAAATCTTTGCTGATTTTTAAAATACACCACCATGGTTTTGTGAGTACAGTACCCATGTGAGGGCGAGGGGAGGCATGACGTGGCTTGATGCCAAGACTCGGCATTTTGCCAAAGTGAAACAAAATTTTGCAACAAAACTGGTTTGCGCACGACGTTATTTGAGAAACCAGCTACGATTTTTGTTGCACTTTGGCAAAATGCCGAGTCTTGGCATCAAGCCACTGTACTCACAAAACCATGGTGGCGTGTTTTAAAAATCAGCAGATTTTTATTGCACTGTTTTTGTCTCGTTGAGACAAGTAAAAAGACATAGTGTTTTTGAAATTTGGACCATTTTGAACACATCCAGGAATTGCCACCCTGACTAATTGCCAGTTAAAGATGAGTGACTGTGTGGCGGAGTGGCTTGATGCCAAGACTCGGCATTTTGCCAAAGGGAAAGAGCCATATAAGAGGGAGTTGGAGGTAGATTTGCGCATTTACTCATCTTTGGCAATTAGTCCGGGTGGCAATTCCTGAATGTGTTCAAAATGGTCCAAATTTCAAAAATAAGATGTCATTTTACTTGTCTCAACGAGACAAAAACAGTGCAACAAAAATCGTAGCTGGTTTCTCAAATAACGTCGTGCGCAAACGAGACTGGTCTGAAAGCGTGGACTTCATGGTGTTAGTTGCTTATGTCCTTATGAGACCTCTTTTTCAAGCTCGCGATTGAAATGCGATTGAAATGTGCATTCCGTGCTTGTGATTGAGACAGTATTTCATGTTTTCTAGGATTCCGATGAAGTTCACTATATTTCGTTCACTACCCACGCCAACATACAGTACTCACGTGACGCGCATGGGTGCCAAGAGTGAGCGTGGGTAGTGAGAGAGTGGCGTGGATAGAGAGTGCGGCAGACATAGGAGAGGGTCATAAAAGAGGGAGTGGGATGCGCAATTGCACAATCACTCAAGTTGAACTGGAAACAAGCCCGGGTGGCGATACCTGGGTTTCTTCAAAATGGTCGAAATATCAAAATAAAGATGTTTTTTTACTCGTCTCGACAAGCCAAAGACATCACAACAAAAATCGTCGCTTGTTTCTCAAAACACTATCGACTGCTCGATGCTATATCCGAAAGACAAAGTTCATCGGAACCCTATGAACCATGGTATATTCTTGTTTCTGAATACAAGATGAACTACAATACCATACTTATGTTTCATCAAAACAAAATTTCGAAGCTTCGAGTGTTGCAGAAGCGAAGCCAATCACAACAGCAGTCGTTCGGCAGACTGTAACCGCTTGAGGCAGAGTGGCGGAGTACGAGGGAGGAAAGCGAGAGAGACTGCTGTATCGGGGGACCAATCAATGGGTTTGCTATATTGGGGGACCAATCAATAAAGAAAAACAAATGACGAAAATAGTTGCAATAAAATGTATTTACTGACTAAATCAAGGATTGTGATCAACCAGTAATACATTTCATATAGAATATTGAAGTCAAAACTGAATTCAGTACTGAACATATACAACTCGTGAATTTGATTTGAGACCTATGAAATATGATATATTTGTGAAGCTTGAATCAAAATATGATTGACCATGATGATTTCGTTTAATGAAAACTTCATTCCGAAAAAAGTTTATCATCAACCACTACATAGACTCGCTCTCTCCCCTCCATCATATTGCCAGAGGGGACAATGCGAGGAGAGAGGGGAGAAAGCGAGAGACTGTGAGAACAGGAGAGAGTGGCGAGACAGTCACAGAAATTCCGGTGATTCCGTGGAATCCGTGGAATCCACGGAACTGGCTCATCGCGGATGAACAGTACTGTAGCCATTCCGCCACACGTGATTTCTTTTCGAATGATCATTTTAGAACATCCACCAGTTGATCGGTAAAATGACGAAAAAACTCGCAGTCCGACTCGCAATCCAACTCGCAATCCGACTGGCAACCCAACTCGCATTCAAACTCACAATCCAACTCGCAATCCGACTCGCAATCCAACTCGCAATCCAACTCGCAATCCGACTCGCAACCCAACTCGCAGTCAAACTCACAATCCAACTCGCAATCCGACTCGCAATCCGACTCGCAATCCGGCTCGCAATCCAACTCGCAATCCAACTCGCAATCCGACTCGCAACCCAACTCGCATTCAAACTCGCAATCCAACTCGCAATCCGACTCGCAATCCGACTCGCAATTCGACTCGCAATCCGACTCGCTATCCGACTCGCAATCCAACTCGCATACCGACTCCCAATCCGACTTCAATCGCACCCATCGTCTCAAAAAAACAAAACTTCTGCCTAGATTCAAACTCGGGTCGTTTGAGTAGTAGACCAGCTCGCTAGCCATTCCGCCACACGTGCTTTCTTTTCGGATGATCATTTTAGAACATCCACCAGTTGATAGGTAAAATGACGAAAAAAAACTCGCAGTCCGACTCGCAATCCAACTCGCAATCCGACTCGCAATCCAACTCGCAATCCGACTCGCAACCCAACTCGCATTCAAACTCGCAATCCAACTCGCAATCCGACTCGCAATCCGACTCGCAATCCAACTCGCAATCCGACTCGCAATCCGACTCGCAAACCGACTCGCTATCCGACTCGCAATCCGACTCGCGCAATCCGACTCGCGCAATCCGACTCGCAATCCGACTCGCAATCCGACTCGCAATCCGACTCGCAGTCCGACTCGCAATCCAACTCGCAATCCAACTCGCAATCCGACTCGCAATCCGAATCGCAATCCGACTCGCAATCCGACTCGCAATCCGACTCGCAATCCGACTCACAATCCGACTCGCAATCCGACTCGCAATCCGACTCGCAATCCGACTCGCAAACCGACTCGCAATCCGACTCGCAATCCGACTCGCAATCCGACTCGCAGTCCGACTCGCAATCCGACTCGCAATCCGATTCGCAATCCAACTCGCAATCCGACTCGCAATCCGACTTCAATTGCACCCATCGTCACAAAAATCAAAACTTTTGCCCAGAATCAAACTCGGGTCGTTTGAGTAGTAGACCAGCTCGCTAGCCATTCCGCCACACGTGCTTTCTTTTCGGATGATCATTTTAAAACATCCACCAGTTGATCGGTAAAATGACGAAAAAACTAGCAGTCCGACTCGCAATCCAACTCGCAATCCGACTCGCAACCCAACTCGCAATCAAACTCACAATCCAACTCGCAATCCGACTCGCAATCCGACTCGCAATCCGACTCGCAATCCGACTCGCAATCCGACTCACAATCCGACTCGCAATCCGACTCGCAATCCAACTCGCAATCCGACTCGCAATCCGACTTCAATTGCACCCATCGTTTAAAAAAAAAACTTCTGCCTAGATTCAAACTCGGGTCGTTTGAGTAGTAGACCAGCTCGCTAGCCATTCCGCCACACGTGCTTTCTTTTCGGATGATCATTTTAGAACATCCACCAGTTGATTGGTAAAATGACAAAAAAAACTCGCAGTCCGACTCGCAATCCAACTCGCAATCCGACTCGCAATCCGACTCGCATACCGACTCGCAATCCAACTCGCAGTCCGACTCGCAGTCCGACTCGCAATCCGACTCGCAATCCGACTCGCAATCCAACTCGCAATCCGACTCGCAATCCGACTCGCAATCCGACTCGCAATCCGACTCGCAATCCGACTCGCAATCCGACTCGCATACCGACTCGCAATCCAACTCGCAATCCGACTCGCAATCCGACTCGCAATCCGACTCGCAATCCGACTCGCAATCCGACTCGCAATCCGACTCGCAATCCGACTCGCAATCCGACTCGCAATCCAACTCGCAATCCGACTCGCAATCCGACTCGCAATCCGACTCGCAATCCGACTCGCAATCCGACTCGCAATCCGACTCGCAATCCGACTCGCATACCGACTCGCAATCCAACTCGCAATCCGACTCGCATACCGACTCGCAATCCAACTCGCAATCCGACTCGCAATCCGACTCGCAATCCGACTCGCAATCCGACTCGCAATCCGACTCGCAATCCGACTCGCAATCCGACTCGCAATCCGACTCGCAATCCAACTCGCAATCCGACTCGCAATCCGACTCGCAATCCGACTCGCAATCCGACTCGCAATCCGACTCGCAATCCGACTCGCAATCCGACTCGCAATCCGACTCGCAATCCGACTCGCAATCCGACTCGCAATCCGACTCGCATACCGACTCGCAATCCAACTCGCAATCTGACTCGCAATCCGACTCGCAATCCAACTCGCAATCCGACTCGCAATCCGACTTCAATTGCACCCATCGTCTCAAAAAAAACAAAACTTCTTCCTAGATTCAAACTCGGGTCGTTTGAGTAGTAGACCAGCTCGCTAGCCATTCCGCCACACGTGCTTTCTTTTCGGATGATCATTTTAGAACATCCACCAGTTGATAGGTAAAATGACGAAAAAAAAACTCGCAGTCCGACTCGCAATCCAACTCGCAATCCGACTCGCAATCCAACTCGCAATCCGACTCGCAACCCAACTCGCATTCAAACTCGCAATCCAACTCCCATCCGACTCGCAATCCGACTCGCAATCCAACTCGCAATCCGACTCGCAATCCGACTCGCAAACCGACTCGCTATCCGACTCGCAATCCGACTCGCGCAATCCGACTCGCGCAATCCGACTCGCGCAATCCGACTCGCAGTCCGACTCGCAATCCGACTCGCAGTCCGACTCGCAATCCAACTCGCAATCCAACTCGCAATCCGACTCGCAATCCGACTCGCAATCCGACTCGCAATCCGACTCGCAATCCGACTCGCAATCCGACTCGCAATCCGACTCGCAATCCGACTCACAATCCGACTCGCAATCCGACTCGCAATCCGACTCGCAATCCAACTCGCAATCCGACTCGCAATCCGACTCGCAATCCGACTCGCAATCCGACTCGCAATCCGACTCGCAATCCGACTCGCAATCCGACTCGCATACCGACTCGCAATCCAACTCGCAATCCGACTCGCAATCCGACTCGCAATCCGACTCGCAATCCGACTCGCAATCCGACTCGCAATCCGACTCGCAATCCGACTCGCAATCCGACTCGCAATCCAACTCGCAATCCGACTCGCAATCCGACTCGCAATCCGACTCGCAATCCGACTCGCAATCCGACTCGCAATCCGACTCGCAATCCGACTCGCAATCCGACTCGCATACCGACTCGCAATCCAACTCGCAATCCGACTCGCAATCCGACTCGCAATCCGACTCGCAATCCGACTCGCAATCCGACTCGCAATCCGACTCGCAATCCGACTCGCAATCCAACTCGCAATCCGACTCGCAATCCGACTCGCAATCCGACTCGCAATCCGACTCGCAATCCGACTCGCAATCCGACTCGCAATCCGACTCGCATACCGACTCGCAATCCAACTCGCAATCCGACTCGCAATCCGACTCGCAATCCGACTCGCAATCCGACTCGCAATCCGACTCGCAATCCGACTCGCAATCCGACTCGCAATCCGACTCGCAATCCAACTCGCAATCCGACTCGCAATCCGACTCGCAATCCGACTCGCAATCCGACTCGCAATCCGACTCGCAATCCGACTCGCAATCCGACTCGCAATCCGACTCGCAATCCGACTCGCAATCCGACTCGCATACCGACTCGCAATCCAACTCGCAATCTGACTCGCAATCCGACTCGCAATCCAACTCGCAATCCGACTCGCAATCCGACTTCAATTGCACCCATCGTCTCAAAAAAAACAAAACTTCTTCCTAGATTCAAACTCGGGTCGTTTGAGTAGTAGACCAGCTCGCTAGCCATTCCGCCACACGTGCTTTCTTTTCGGATGATCATTTTAGAACATCCACCAGTTGATAGGTAAAATGACGAAAAAAAAACTCGCAGTCCGACTCGCAATCCAACTCGCAATCCGACTCGCAATCCAACTCGCAATCCGACTCGCAACCCAACTCGCATTCAAACTCGCAATCCAACTCCCATCCGACTCGCAATCCGACTCGCAATCCAACTCGCAATCCGACTCGCAATCCGACTCGCAAACCGACTCGCTATCCGACTCGCAATCCGACTCGCGCAATCCGACTCGCGCAATCCGACTCGCGCAATCCGACTCGCAGTCCGACTCGCAATCCGACTCGCAGTCCGACTCGCAATCCAACTCGCAATCCAACTCGCAATCCGACTCGCAATCCGACTCGCAATCCGACTCGCAATCCGACTCGCAATCCGACTCGCAATCCGACTCGCAATCCGGCTCGCAATCCAACTCGCAATCCAACTCGCAATCCGACTCGCAACCCGACTCGCATTCAAACTCGCAATCCAACTCGCAATCCGACTCGCAATCCGACTCGCTATCCGACTCGCAATCCGACTCGCAATCCGACTCGCAATCCAACTCGCAATCCAACTCGCAATCCGACTCGCAATCCGACTCGCAATCCGACTCGCGCAATCCGACTCGCAATCCGACTCGCGCAATCCGACTCGCAATCCGACTCGCAATCCGACTTCAATTGCACCGATCGTCACAAAAATCAAAACTTTTGCCCAGAATCAAACTCGGGTCGTTTGAGTAGTAGACCAGCTCGCTAGCCATTCCGCCACACGTGATTTCTTTTCGAATGATCATTTTAGAACATCCACCAGTTGATCGGTAAAATGACGAAAAAACTCGCAGTCCGACTCGCAATCCAACTCGCAATCCGACTGGCAACCCAACTCGCATTCAAACTCACAATCCAACTCGCAATCCGACTCGCAATCCGACTCGCAATCCAACTCGCAATCCGACTCGCAACCCAACTCGCAGTCAAACTCACAATCCAACTCGCAATCCGACTCGCAATCCGACTCGCAATCCGGCTCGCAATCCAACTCGCAATCCAACTCGCAATCCGACTCGCAACCCAACTCGCATTCAAACTCGCAATCCAACTCGCAATCCGACTCGCAATCCGACTCGCAATTCGACTCGCAATTCGACTCGCTATCCGACTCGCAATCCAACTCGCATACCGACTCCCAATCCGACTTCAATCGCACCCATCGTCTCAAAAAAACAAAACTTCTGCCTAGATTCAAACTCGGGTCGTTTGAGTAGTAGACCAGCTCGCTAGCCATTCCGCCACACGTGCTTTCTTTTCGGATGATCATTTTAGAACATCCACCAGTTGATAGGTAAAATGACGAAAAAAAACTCGCAGTCCGACTCGCAATCCAACTCGCAATGCGACTCGCAATCCAACTCGCAATCCGACTCGCAACCCAACTCGCATTCAAACTCGCAATCCAACTCGCAATCCGACTCGCAATCCGACTCGCAATCCAACTCGCAATCCGACTCGCAATCCGACTCGCAAACCGACTCGCTATCCGACTCGCAATCCGACTCGCGCAATCCGACTCGCGCAATCCGACTCGCAATCCGACTCGCAATCCGACTCGCAATCCGACTCGCAGTCCGACTCGCAATCCAACTCGCAATCCAACTCGCAATCCGACTCGCAATCCGAATCGCAATCCGACTCGCAATCCGACTCGCAATCCGACTCGCAATCCGACTCACAATCCGACTCGCAATCCGACTCGCAATCCGACTCGCAATCCAACTCGCAATCCGACTCGCAATCCGACTTCAATTGCACCCATCGTCACAAAAATCAAAACTTTTGCCCAGAATCAAACTCGGGTCGTTTGAGTAGTAGACCAGCTCGCTAGCCATTCCGCCACACGTGCTTTCTTTTCGGATGATCATTTTAAAACATCCACCAGTTGATCGGTAAAATGACGAAAAAACTCGCAGTCCGACTCGCAATCCAACTCGCAATCCGACTCGCAACCCAACTCGCAATCAAACTCACAATCCAACTCGCAATCCGACTCGCAATCCGACTCGCAATCCGACTCGCAATCCGACTCGCAATCCGACTCACAATCCGACTCGCAATCCGACTCGCAATCCAACTCGCAATCCGACTCGCAATCCGACTTCAATTGCACCCATCGTTTAAAAAAAAACTTCTGCCTAGATTCAAACTCGGGTCGTTTGAGTAGTAGACCAGCTCGCTAGCCATTCCGCCACACGTGCTTTCTTTTCGGATGATCATTTTAGAACATCCACCAGTTGATTGGTAAAATGACAAAAAAAAACTCGCAGTCCGACTCGCAATCCAACTCGCAATCCGACTCGCAATCCGACTCGCATACCGACTCGCAATCCAACTCGCAGTCCGACTCGCAGTCCGACTCGCAATCCGACTCGCAATCCGACTCGCAATCCGACTCGCATACCGACTCGCAATCCAACTCGCAATCCGACTCGCAATCCGACTCGCAATCCGACTCGCAATCCGACTCGCAATCCGACTCGCAATCCGACTCGCATACCGACTCGCAATCCAACTCGCAGTCCGACTCGCAGTCCGACTCGCAATCCGACTCGCAATCCGACTCGCAATCCAACTCGCAATCCGACTCGCAATCCGACTCGCAATCCGACTCGCAATCCGACTCGCAATCCGACTCGCATACCGACTCGCAATCCGACTCGCAATCCGACTCGCAATCCGACTCGCAATCCGACTCGCAATCCGACTCGCAATCCGACTCGCAATCCGACTCGCAATCCGACTCGCATACCGACTCGCAATCCAACTCGCAATCCGACTCGCAATCCGACTCGCAATCCGACTCGCAATCCGACTCGCAATCCGACTCGCAATCCGACTCGCATACCGACTCGCAATCCAACTCGCAGTCCGACTCGCAGTCCGACTCGCAATCCGACTCGCAATCCGACTCGCAATCCAACTCGCAATCCGACTCGCAATCCGACTCGCAATCCGACTCGCAATCCGACTCGCAATCCGACTCGCATACCGACTCGCAATCCGACTCGCAATCCGACTCGCAATCCGACTCGCAATCCGACTCGCAATCCGACTCGCAATCCGACTCGCAATCCGACTCGCAATCCAACTCGCAATCCGACTCGCAATCCAACTCGCAATCCGACTCGCAATCCGACTCGCAATCCGACTCGCAATCCGACTCGCAATCCGACTCGCAATCCGACTCGCAATCCGACTCGCAATCCGACTCGCATACCGACTCGCAATCCAACTCGCAATCCGACTCGCATACCGACTCGCAATCCAACTCGCAATCCGACTCGCAATCCGACTCGCAATCCGACTCGCAATCCGACTCGCAATCCGACTCGCAATCCGACTCGCAATCCGACTCGCAATCCGACTCGCAATCCAACTCGCAATCCGACTCGCAATCCGACTCGCAATCCGACTCGCAATCCGACTCGCAATCCGACTCGCAATCCGACTCGCAATCCGACTCGCAATCCGACTCGCAATCCGACTCGCAATCCGACTCGCATACCGACTCGCAATCCAACTCGCAATCTGACTCGCAATCCGACTCGCAATCCAACTCGCAATCCGACTCGCAATCCGACTTCAATTGCACCCATCGTCTCAAAAAAAAACAAAACTTCTTCCTAGATTCAAACTCGGGTCGTTTGAGTAGTAGACCAGCTCGCTAGCCATTCCGCCACACGTGCTTTCTTTTCGGATGATCATTTTAGAACATCCACCAGTTGATAGGTAAAATGACGAAAAAAAACTCGCAGTCCGACTCGCAATCCAACTCGCAATCCGACTCGCAATCCAACTCGCAATCCGACTCGCAACCCAACTCGCATTCAAACTCGCAATCCAACTCCCATCCGACTCGCAATCCGACTCGCAATCCAACTCGCAATCCGACTCGCAATCCGACTCGCAAACCGACTCGCTATCCGACTCGCAATCCGACTCGCGCAATCCGACTCGCGCAATCCGACTCGCGCAATCCGACTCGCAGTCCGACTCGCAATCCGACTCGCAGTCCGACTCGCAATCCAACTCGCAATCCAACTCGCAATCCGACCCGCAATCCGACTCGCAATCCGACTCGCAATCCGACTCGCAATCCGACTCGCAATCCGACTCGCAATCCGACTCGCAATCCGACTCACAATCCGACTCGCAATCCGACTCGCAATCCGACTCGCAATCCGACTCGCAATCCGACTCGCAATCCGACTCGCAAACCGACTCGCAATCCGACTCGCAATCCGACTCGCAATCCGACTCGCAGTCCGACTCGCAATCCGACTCGCAATCCGACTCGCAATCCAACTCGCAATCCGACTCGCAATCCGACTTCAATTGCACCCATCGTCACAAAAATCAAAACTTTTGCCCAGAATCAAACTCGGGTCGTTTGAGTAGTAGACCAGCTCGCTAGCCATTCCGCCACACGTGCTTTCTTTTCGGATGATCATTTTAAAACATCCACCAGTTGATCGGTAAAATGACGAAAAAACTCGCAGTCCGACTCGCAATCCAACTCGCAATCCGACTCGCAACCCAACTCGCAATCAAACTCACAATCCAACTCGCAATCCGACTCGCAATCCGACTCGCAATCCGACTCGCAATCCGACTCGCAATCCGACTCGCAATCCGACTCGCAATCCGACTCGCAATCCAACTCGCAATCCGACTCGCAATCCGACTTCAATTGCACCCATCGTTTAAAAAAAACTTCTGCCTAGATTCAAACTCGGGTCGTTTGAGTAGTAGACCAGCTCGCTAGCCATTCCGCCACACGTGCTTTCTTTTCGGATGATCATTTTAGAACATCCACCAGTTGATTGGTAAAATGACAAAAAAAAACTCGCAGTCCGACTCGCAATCCAACTCGCAATCCGACTCGCAAACCGACTCGCAATCCGACTCGCAATCCGACTCGCAATCCGACTCGCAATCCAACTCGCAATCCGACTCGCAATCCGACTCGCAATCCGACTCGCAATCCGACTCGCAATCCGACTCGCAATCCGACTCGCAATCCGACTCGCAATCCGACTCGCAATCCGACTCGCAATCCGACTCGCATACCGACTCGCAATCCAACTCGCAATCCGACTCGCAATCCGACTCGCAATCCGACTCGCAATCCGACTCGCAATCCGACTCGCAATCCGACTCGCAATCCGACTCGCAATCCGACTCGCAATCCGACTCGCAATCCGACTCGCATACCGACTCGCAATCCAACTCGCAATCTGACTCGCAATCTGACTCGCAATCCGACTCGCAATCCAACTCGCAATCCGACTCGCAATCCGACTTCAATTGCACCCATCGTCTCAAAAAAACAAAACTTCTTCCTAGATTCAAACTCGGGTCGTTTGAGTAGTAGACCAGCTCGCTAGCCATTCCGCCACACGTGCTTTCTTTTCGGATGATCATTTTAGAACATCCACCAGTTGATCGGTAAAATGACGAAAAAAAACTCGCAGTCCGACTCGCAATCCGACTCGCAATCCGACTCGCAATCCGACTCGCAATCCGACTCGCAATCCGACTCGCATACCGACTCGCAATCCAACTCGCAATCTGACTCGCAATCTGACTCGCAATCCGACTCGCAATCCAACTCGCAATCCGACTCGCAATCCGACTTCAATTGCACCCATCGTCTCAAAAAAACAAAACTTCTTCCTAGATTCAAACTCGGGTCGTTTGAGTAGTAGACCAGCTCGCTAGCCATTCCGCCACACGTGCTTTCTTTTCGGATGATCATTTTAGAACATCCACCAGTTGATCGGTAAAATGACGAAAAAAAACTCGCAATCCGACTCGCAATCCGACTCGCAATCCGACTCGCAATCCGACTCGCAATGCAACTCGCAATCCAACTCGCAATCCGACTCGCAATCCGACTCGCAGTCCGACTCGCATTCAAACTCGCAATCCAACTCGCAATCCGACTCGCAATCCAACTAGCAATCCGACTCGCAATCCGACTCGCAATCCGACTCGCAATCCGACTCGCAATCCGACTCGCAATCCGACTCGCAAGCCGACTCGCAATCCGACTCGCAAGCCGACTCGCAATCCGACTCGCAAGCCGACTCGCAATCCGACTCGCAATCCGACTCGCAATCCGACTCGCAATCCGACTCGCAATCCGACTCGCAATCCAACTCGCAATCCAACTCGCAATCCAACTCGCAATCCGACTCGCAATCCGACTCGCAATTCGACTCGCAATCCGACTCGCTATCCGACTCGCAATCCAACTCGCATACCGACTCCCAATCAGACTTCAATCGCACCCATCGTCTCAAAAAAACAAAACTTCTGCCTAGACTCAAACTCGGGTCGTTTGAGTAGTAGACCAGCTCGCTAGCCATTCCGCCACACGTGCTTTCTTTTCGGATGATCATTTTAGAACATCCACCAGTTGATCGGTAAAATGACGAAAAAAAACTCGCAGTCCGACTCGCAATCCAACTCGCAATCCGACTCGCAACCCAACTCGCAATCAAACTCACAATCCAACTCGCAATCCGACTCGCAATCCAACTCGCAATCCGACTCGCAACCCAACTCGCAATCAAACTCACAATCCAACTCGCAATCCGACTCGCAATCCGACTCGCAATCCGACTCGCAATCCGACTCGCAATCCGACTCGCAATCCGACTCGCAATCCGACTCGCAATCCGACTCGCAATCCGACTCGCAATCCAACTCGCAATCCAACTCGCAATCCGACTCGCAATCCGACTCGCAGTCCGACTCGCATTCAAACTCGCAATCCAACTCGCAATCCGACTCGCAATCCAACTCGCAATCCGACTTGCAATCCGACTCGCAATCCGACTCGCAATCCGACTCGCAATCCGACTCGCAATCCGACTCGCAATCCGACTCGCAATCCGACTCGCAATCCGACTCGCAATCCGACTCGCAATCCGACTCGCAATCCAACTCGCAATCCGACTCGCAATCCGACTCGCAATCCAACTCGCAATCCGACTCGCAATCCGACTTCAATTGCACCCATCGTCACAAAAATCAAAACTTTTGCCCAGACTCAAACTCGGGTCGTTTGAGTAGTAGACCAGCTCGCTAGCCATTCCGCCACACGTGCTTTCTTTTCGGATGATCATTTTAGAACATCCACCAGTTGATTGGTAAAATGACAAAGAAAAACTCGCAGTCCGACTCGCAATCCGACTCGCAATCCGACTCGCAATCCGACTCGAAATCCGACTCGCAATCCGACTCGCAATCCGACTCGTAATCCGACTCGCAATCCGACTCGCAATCCGACTCGCAATCCGACTCCCAATCCGACTCGCAATCCGACTCGCAATCCGACTCGCAATCCAACTCGCAATCCGACTCGCAACCCAACTCGCATTCAAACTCGCAATCCAACTCGCAATCCAACTCGCAATCCGACTCGCAATCCAACTCGCAATCCGACTCGCAATCCGACTCGCAAACCGACTCGCAAACCGACTCGCAATCCGACTCGCAATCCGACTCGCAATCCGACTCGCAATCCGACTCGCAATCCGACTCGCAATCCGACTCGCAATCCGACTCGCAATCCGACTCGCAATCCAACTCGCAATCCAACTCGCAATCCGACTCGCAATCCGACTCGCAGTCCGACTCGCATTCAAACTCGCAATCCAACTCGCAATCCGACTCGCAATCCAACTCGCAATCCGACTTGCAATCCGACTCGCAAACCGACTCGCTATCCGACTCGCAATCCGACTCGCGCAATCCGACTCGCGCAATCCGACTCGCGCAATCCGACTCGCAGTCCGACTCGCAATCCGACTCGCAGTCCGACTCGCAACCCAACTCGCAATCAAACTCACAATCCAACTCGCAATCCGACTCGCAATCCAACTCGCAATCCGACTCGCAACCCAACTCGCAATCAAACTCACAATCCAACTCGCAATCCGACTTGCAATCCGACTCGCTATCCGACTCGCTTTCCGACTCGCAATCCGACTCGCAATCCGACTCGCAATCCGACTCGCAATCCGACTCGCAATCCGACTCGCAATCCGACTCGCAATCCGACTCGCAAGCCGACTCGCAATCCGACTCGCAGTCCGACTCGCAATCCGACTCGCAATTCAACTCGCAATCCGACTCGCAATCCGACTCGCAATCCAACTCGCAATCCGACTCGCAATCCGACTCGCAATCCGACTCGCAATCCGACTCGCAATCCGACTCGCATACCGACTCGCAATCCAACTCGCAATCCGACTCGCAATCCGACTCGCAATCCGACTCGCAATCCGACTCGCAATCCGACTCGCAATCCGACTCGCAATCCGACTCGCAATCCGACTCGCAATCCGACTCGCAATCCAACTCGCAATCCGACTCGCAATCCGACTTCAATTGCACCCATCGTCACAAAAATCAAAACTTTTGCCCAGAATCAAACTCGGGTCGTTTGAGTAGTAGACCAGCTCGCTAGCCATTCCGCCACACGTGCTTTCTTTTCGGATGATCATTTTAAAACATCCACCAGTTGATCGGTAAAATGACGAAAAAACTCGCAGTCCGACTCGCAATCCAACTCGCAATCCGACTCGCAACCCAACTCGCAATCCGACTCGCAATCCAACTCGCAGTCCGACTCGCAGTCCGACTCGCAATCCGACTCGCAATCCGACTCGCAATCCAACTCGCAATCCGACTCGCAATCCGACTCGCAATCCGACTCGCAATCCGACTCGCAATCCGACTCGCATACCGACTCGCAATCCGACTCGCAATCCGACTCGCAATCCGACTCGCAATCCGACTCGCAATCCGACTCGCAATCCGACTCGCAATCCGACTCGCAATCCAACTCGCAATCCGACTCGCAATCCAACTCGCAATCCGACTCGCAATCCGACTCGCAATCCGACTCGCAATCCGACTCGCAATCCGACTCGCAATCCGACTCGCAATCCGACTCGCAATCCGACTCGCATACCGACTCGCAATCCAACTCGCAATCCGACTCGCATACCGACTCGCAATCCAACTCGCAATCCGACTCGCAATCCGACTCGCAATCCGACTCGCAATCCGACTCGCAATCCGACTCGCAATCCGACTCGCAATCCGACTCGCAATCCGACTCGCAATCCAACTCGCAATCCGACTCGCAATCCGACTCGCAATCCGACTCGCAATCCGACTCGCAATCCGACTCGCAATCCGACTCGCAATCCGACTCGCAATCCGACTCGCAATCCGACTCGCAATCCGACTCGCATACCGACTCGCAATCCAACTCGCAATCTGACTCGCAATCCGACTCGCAATCCAACTCGCAATCCGACTCGCAATCCGACTTCAATTGCACCCATCGTCTCAAAAAAAAACAAAACTTCTTCCTAGATTCAAACTCGGGTCGTTTGAGTAGTAGACCAGCTCGCTAGCCATTCCGCCACACGTGCTTTCTTTTCGGATGATCATTTTAGAACATCCACCAGTTGATAGGTAAAATGACGAAAAAAAACTCGCAGTCCGACTCGCAATCCAACTCGCAATCCGACTCGCAATCCAACTCGCAATCCGACTCGCAACCCAACTCGCATTCAAACTCGCAATCCAACTCCCATCCGACTCGCAATCCGACTCGCAATCCAACTCGCAATCCGACTCGCAATCCGACTCGCAAACCGACTCGCTATCCGACTCGCAATCCGACTCGCGCAATCCGACTCGCGCAATCCGACTCGCGCAATCCGACTCGCAGTCCGACTCGCAATCCGACTCGCAGTCCGACTCGCAATCCAACTCGCAATCCAACTCGCAATCCGACCCGCAATCCGACTCGCAATCCGACTCGCAATCCGACTCGCAATCCGACTCGCAATCCGACTCGCAATCCGACTCGCAATCCGACTCACAATCCGACTCGCAATCCGACTCGCAATCCGACTCGCAATCCGACTCGCAATCCGACTCGCAATCCGACTCGCAAACCGACTCGCAATCCGACTCGCAATCCGACTCGCAATCCGACTCGCAGTCCGACTCGCAATCCGACTCGCAATCCGACTTGCAATCCAACTCGCAATCCGACTCGCAATCCGACTTCAATTGCACCCATCGTCACAAAAATCAAAACTTTTGCCCAGAATCAAACTCGGGTCGTTTGAGTAGTAGACCAGCTCGCTAGCCATTCCGCCACACGTGCTTTCTTTTCGGATGATCATTTTAAAACATCCACCAGTTGATCGGTAAAATGACGAAAAAACTCGCAGTCCGACTCGCAATCCAACTCGCAATCCGACTCGCAACCCAACTCGCAATCAAACTCACAATCCAACTCGCAATCCGACTCGCAATCCGACTCGCAATCCGACTCGCAATCCGACTCGCAATCCGACTCGCAATCCGACTCGCAATCCGACTCGCAATCCAACTCGCAATCCGACTCGCAATCCGACTTCAATTGCACCCATCGTTTAAAAAAAACTTCTGCCTAGATTCAAACTCGGGTCGTTTGAGTAGTAGACCAGCTCGCTAGCCATTCCGCCACACGTGCTTTCTTTTCGGATGATCATTTTAGAACATCCACCAGTTGATTGGTAAAATGACAAAAAAAAACTCGCAGTCCGACTCGCAATCCAACTCGCAATCCGACTCGCAAACCGACTCGCAATCCGACTCGCAATCCGACTCGCAATCCGACTCGCAATCCAACTCGCAATCCGACTCGCAATCCGACTCGCAATCCGACTCGCAATCCGACTCGCAATCCGACTCGCAATCCGACTCGCAATCCGACTCGCAATCCGACTCGCAATCCGACTCGCAATCCGACTCGCATACCGACTCGCAATCCAACTCGCAATCCGACTCGCAATCCGACTCGCAATCCGACTCGCAATCCGACTCGCAATCCGACTCGCAATCCGACTCGCATACCGACTCGCAATCCAACTCGCAGTCCGACTCGCAGTCCGACTCGCAATCCGACTCGCAATCCGACTCGCAATCCAACTCGCAATCCGACTCGCAATCCGACTCGCAATCCGACTCGCAATCCGACTCGCAATCCGACTCGCATACCGACTCGCAATCCGACTCGCAATCCGACTCGCAATCCGACTCGCAATCCGACTCGCAATCCGACTCGCAATCCGACTCGCAATCCGACTCGCATACCGACTCGCAATCCAACTCGCAATCCGACTCGCAATCCGACTCGCAATCCGACTCGCAATCCGACTCGCAATCCGACTCGCAATCCGACTCGCATACCGACTCGCAATCCAACTCGCAGTCCGACTCGCAGTCCGACTCGCAATCCGACTCGCAATCCGACTCGCAATCCAACTCGCAATCCGACTCGCAATCCGACTCGCAATCCGACTCGCAATCCGACTCGCAATCCGACTCGCATACCGACTCGCAATCCGACTCGCAATCCGACTCGCAATCCGACTCGCAATCCGACTCGCAATCCGACTCGCAATCCGACTCGCAATCCGACTCGCAATCCAACTCGCAATCCGACTCGCAATCCAACTCGCAATCCGACTCGCAATCCGACTCGCAATCCGACTCGCAATCCGACTCGCAATCCGACTCGCAATCCGACTCGCAATCCGACTCGCAATCCGACTCGCATACCGACTCGCAATCCAACTCGCAATCCGACTCGCATACCGACTCGCAATCCAACTCGCAATCCGACTCGCAATCCGACTCGCAATCCGACTCGCAATCCGACTCGCAATCCGACTCGCAATCCGACTCGCAATCCGACTCGCAATCCGACTCGCAATCCAACTCGCAATCCGACTCGCAATCCGACTCGCAATCCGACTCGCAATCCGACTCGCAATCCGACTCGCAATCCGACTCGCAATCCGACTCGCAATCCGACTCGCAATCCGACTCGCAATCCGACTCGCATACCGACTCGCAATCCAACTCGCAATCTGACTCGCAATCCGACTCGCAATCCAACTCGCAATCCGACTCGCAATCCGACTTCAATTGCACCCATCGTCTCAAAAAAAACAAAACTTCTTCCTAGATTCAAACTCGGGTCGTTTGAGTAGTAGACCAGCTCGCTAGCCATTCCGCCACACGTGCTTTCTTTTCGGATGATCATTTTAGAACATCCACCAGTTGATAGGTAAAATGACGAAAAAAAACTCGCAGTCCGACTCGCAATCCAACTCGCAATCCGACTCGCAATCCAACTCGCAATCCGACTCGCAACCCAACTCGCATTCAAACTCGCAATCCAACTCCCATCCGACTCGCAATCCGACTCGCAATCCAACTCGCAATCCGACTCGCAATCCGACTCGCAAACCGACTCGCTATCCGACTCGCAATCCGACTCGCGCAATCCGACTCGCGCAATCCGACTCGCGCAATCCGACTCGCAGTCCGACTCGCAATCCGACTCGCAGTCCGACTCGCAATCCAACTCGCAATCCAACTCGCAATCCGACCCGCAATCCGACTCGCAATCCGACTCGCAATCCGACTCGCAATCCGACTCGCAATCCGACTCGCAATCCGACTCGCAATCCGACTCACAATCCGACTCGCAATCCGACTCGCAATCCGACTCGCAATCCGACTCGCAATCCGACTCGCAATCCGACTCGCAAACCGACTCGCAATCCGACTCGCAATCCGACTCGCAATCCGACTCGCAGTCCGACTCGCAATCCGACTCGCAATCCGACTCGCAATCCGACTCGCAATCCGACTCGCAATCCGACTTCAATTGCACCCATCGTCACAAAAATCAAAACTTTTGCCCAGAATCAAACTCGGGTCGTTTGAGTAGTAGACCAGCTCGCTAGCCATTCCGCCACACGTGCTTTCTTTTCGGATGATCATTTTAAAACATCCACCAGTTGATCGGTAAAATGACGAAAAAACTCGCAGTCCGACTCGCAATCCAACTCGCAATCCGACTCGCAACCCAACTCGCAATCAAACTCACAATCCAACTCGCAATCCGACTCGCAATCCGACTCGCAATCCGACTCGCAATCCGACTCGCAATCCGACTCGCAATCCGACTCGCAATCCGACTCGCAATCCAACTCGCAATCCGACTCGCAATCCGACTTCAATAGCACCCATCGTTTAAAAAAAACTTCTGCCTAGATTCAAACTCGGGTCGTTTGAGTAGTAGACCAGCTCGCTAGCCATTCCGCCACACGTGCTTTCTTTTCGGATGATCATTTTAGAACATCCACCAGTTGATTGGTAAAATGACAAAAAAAAACTCGCAGTCCGACTCGCAATCCAACTCGCAATCCGACTCGCAAACCGACTCGCAATCCGACTCGCAATCCGACTCGCAATCCGACTCGCAATCCAACTCGCAATCCGACTCGCAATCCGACTCGCAATCCGACTCGCAATCCGACTCGCAATCCGACTCGCAATCCGACTCGCAATCCGACTCGCAATCCGACTCGCAATCCGACTCGCAATCCGACTCGCATACCGACTCGCAATCCAACTCGCAATCCGACTCGCAATCCGACTCGCAATCCGACTCGCAATCCGACTCGCAATCCGACTCGCAATCCGACTCGCAATCCGACTCGCAATCCGACTCGCAATCCGACTCGCAATCCGACTCGCATACCGACTCGCAATCCAACTCGCAATCTGACTCGCAATCTGACTCGCAATCCGACTCGCAATCCAACTCGCAATCCGACTCGCAATCCGACTTCAATTGCACCCATCGTCTCAAAAAAACAAAACTTCTTCCTAGATTCAAACTCGGGTCGTTTGAGTAGTAGACCAGCTCGCTAGCCATTCCGCCACACGTGCTTTCTTTTCGGATGATCATTTTAGAACATCCACCAGTTGATCGGTAAAATGACGAAAAAAAACTCGCAGTCCGACTCGCAATCCGACTCGCAATCCGACTCGCAATCCGACTCGCAATCCGACTCGCAATCCGACTCGCATACCGACTCGCAATCCAACTCGCAATCTGACTCGCAATCTGACTCGCAATCCGACTCGCAATCCAACTCGCAATCCGACTCGCAATCCGACTTCAATTGCACCCATCGTCTCAAAAAAACAAAACTTCTTCCTAGATTCAAACTCGGGTCGTTTGAGTAGTAGACCAGCTCGCTAGCCATTCCGCCACACGTGCTTTCTTTTCGGATGATCATTTTAGAACATCCACCAGTTGATCGGTAAAATGACGAAAAAAAACTCGCAATCCGACTCGCAATCCGACTCGCAATCCGACTCGCAATCCGACTCGCAATGCAACTCGCAATCCAACTCGCAATCCGACTCGCAATCCGACTCGCAGTCCGACTCGCATTCAAACTCGCAATCCAACTCGCAATCCGACTCGCAATCCAACTAGCAATCCGACTCGCAATCCGACTCGCAATCCGACTCGCAATCCGACTCGCAATCCGACTCGCAATCCGACTCGCAATCCGACTCGCAAGCCGACTCGCAATCCGACTCGCAAGCCGACTCGCAATCCGACTCGCAAGCCGACTCGCAATCCGACTCGCAATCCGACTCGCAATCCGACTCGCAATCCGACTCGCAATCCGACTCGCAATCCAACTCGCAATCCAACTCGCAATCCAACTCGCAATCCGACTCGCAATCCGACTCGCAATTCGACTCGCAATCCGACTCGCTATCCGACTCGCAATCCAACTCGCATACCGACTCCCAATCAGACTTCAATCGCACCCATCGTCTCAAAAAAACAAAACTTCTGCCTAGACTCAAACTCGGGTCGTTTGAGTAGTAGACCAGCTCGCTAGCCATTCCGCCACACGTGCTTTCTTTTCGGATGATCATTTTAGAACATCCACCAGTTGATCGGTAAAATGACGAAAAAAAACTCGCAGTCCGACTCGCAATCCAACTCGCAATCCGACTCGCAACCCAACTCGCAATCAAACTCACAATCCAACTCGCAATCCGACTCGCAATCCAACTCGCAATCCGACTCGCAACCCAACTCGCAATCAAACTCACAATCCAACTCGCAATCCGACTCGCAATCCGACTCGCAATCCGACTCGCAATCCGACTCGCAATCCGACTCGCAATCCGACTCGCAATCCGACTCGCAATCCGACTCGCAATCCGACTCGCAATCCAACTCGCAATCCAACTCGCAATCCGACTCGCAATCCGACTCGCAGTCCGACTCGCATTCAAACTCGCAATCCAACTCGCAATCCGACTCGCAATCCAACTCGCAATCCGACTTGCAATCCGACTCGCAATCCGACTCGCAATCCGACTCGCAATCCGACTCGCAATCCGACTCGCAATCCGACTCGCAATCCGACTCGCAATCCGACTCGCAATCCGACTCGCAATCCGACTCGCAATCCAACTCGCAATCCGACTCGCAATCCGACTCGCAATCCAACTCGCAATCCGACTCGCAATCCGACTTCAATTGCACCCATCGTCACAAAAATCAAAACTTTTGCCCAGACTCAAACTCGGGTCGTTTGAGTAGTAGACCAGCTCGCTAGCCATTCCGCCACACGTGCTTTCTTTTCGGATGATCATTTTAGAACATCCACCAGTTGATTGGTAAAATGACAAAGAAAAACTCGCAGTCCGACTCGCAATCCGACTCGCAATCCGACTCGCAATCCGACTCGAAATCCGACTCGCAATCCGACTCGCAATCCGACTCGCAATCCGACTCGCAATCCGACTCGCAATCCGACTCGCAATCCGACTCCCAATCCGACTCGCAATCCGACTCGCAATCCGACTCGCAATCCAACTCGCAATCCGACTCGCAACCCAATTCGCATTCAAACTCGCAATCCAACTCGCAATCCAACTCGCAATCCGACTCGCAATCCAACTCGCAATCCGACTCGCAATCCGACTCGCAAACCGACTCGCAAACCGACTCGCAATCCGACTCGCAATCCGACTCGCAATCCGACTCGCAATCCGACTCGCAATCCGACTCGCAATCCGACTCGCAATCCGACTCGCAATCCGACTCGCAATCCAACTCGCAATCCAACTCGCAATCCGACTCGCAATCCGACTCGCAGTCCGACTCGCATTCAAACTCGCAATCCAACTCGCAATCCGACTCGCAATCCAACTCGCAATCCGACTTGCAATCCGACTCGCAATCCGACTCGCAATCCGACTCGCAATCCGACTCGCAATCCGACTCGCAATCCGACTCGCAATCCGACTCGCAATCCGACTCGCAATCCGACTCGCAATCCGACTCGCAATCCAACTCGCAATCCGACTCGCAATCCGACTCGCAATCCAACTCGCAATCCGACTCGCAATCCGACTTCAATTGCACCCATCGTCACAAAAATCAAAACTTTTGCCCAGACTCAAACTCGGGTCGTTTGAGTAGTAGACCAGCTCGCTAGCCATTCCGCCACACGTGCTTTCTTTTCGGATGATCATTTTAGAACATCCACCAGTTGATTGGTAAAATGACAAAGAAAAACTCGCAGTCCGACTCGCAGTCCGACTCGCAATCCGACTCGCAATCCGACTCGCAGTCCGACTCGCAATTTGACTCGCAATCCGACTCGCAATCCGACTCGAAATCCGACTCGCAATCCGACTCGCAATCCGACTCGCAATCCGACTCGCAATCCGACTCGCAATCCAACTCGCATTCAAACTCGCAATCCAACTCGCAATCCGACTCGCAATCCGACTCGCAATTCGACTCGCAATCCGACTCGCTATCCGACTCGCAATCCAACTCGCATACCGACTCGCAATCCGACTCGCAATCCGACTCGCAATCCGACTCGCAATCCGACTCGCAATCCAACTCGCAATCCGACTCGCAATCCGACTTCAATTGCACCCATCGTCACAAAAGTCAAAACTTTTGCCCAGACTCAAACTCGGGTTGTTTGAGTAGTAGACCAGCTCGCTAGCCATTCCGCCACACGTGCTTTCTTTTCGGATGATCATTTTAGAACATCCACCAGTTGATCGGTAAAATGACGAAAAAACTCGCAGTCCGACTCGCAATCCAACTCGCAATCCGACTCGCAACCCAACTCGCAATCAAACTCACAATCCAACTCGCAATCCGACTCGCAATCCGACTCGCAATCCGACTCGCAATCCGACTCGCAATCCGACTCGCAATCCGACTCGCAATCCGACTCCCAATCCGACTCGCAATCCGACTCGCAATCCAACTCGCAATCCGACTCGCAATCCGACTCGCAATCCAACTCGCAATCCGACTCGCAATCCGACTCGCAATCCGACTCGCAATCCGACTCGCAATCCGACTCGCAATCCAACTCGCAATCCGACTCGCAATCCAACTCGCAATCCGACTCGCAATCCGACTCGCAATCCGACTCGCAGTCCGACTCGCAATCCGACTCGCAATCCGACTCGCAATCCGACTCGCAGTCCGACTCGCAATCCGACTCGCAGTCCGACTCGCAATCCGACTTCAATTGCACCCATCGTCACAAAAGTCAAAACTTTTGCCCAGACTCAAACTCGGGTTGTTTGAGTAGTAGACCAGCTCGCTAGCCATTCCGCCACACGTGCTTTCTTTTCGGATGATCATTTTAGAACATACACCAGTTGATTGGTAAAATGACAAAGAAAAACTCGCAGTCCGACTCGCAATCCGACTCGCAATCCGACTCGCAGCCCGACTCGCAATTTGACTCGCAATCCGACTCGCAATCCGACTCGCAATCCGACTCGCAATCCGACTCGCAATCCGACTCGCAATCCGACTCGCAATCCGACTCGCAATCCGACTCGCAATCCGACTCGCAATCCGACTCGCAATCCGACTCGCAATCCGACTCGCAATCCGACTCGCAATCCGACTCGCAATCCGACTCGCAATCCGACTCGCAATCCAACTCGCAATCCGACTCGCAACCCAACTCGCAATCAAACTCACAATCCAACTCGCAATCCGACTCGCAATCCGACTCGCAATCCGACTCGCAATCCGACTCGCAATCCGACTCGCAATCCGACTCGCAATCCGACTCGCAATCCGACTCGCAATCCGACTCGCAATCCAACTCGCAATCCAACTCGCAATCCGACTCGCAATCCGACTCGCAGTCCGACTCGCATTCAAACTCGCAATCCAACTCGCAATCCGACTCGCAATCCAACTCGCAATCCGACTTGCAATCCGACTCGCAATCCGACTCGCAATCCGACTCGCAATCCGACTCGCAATCCGACTCGCAATCCGACTCGCAATCCGACTCGCAATCCGACTCGCAATCCGACTCGCAATCCGACTCGCAATCCAACTCGCAATCCGACTCGCAATCCGACTCGCAATCCAACTCGCAATCCGACTCGCAATCCGACTTCAATTGCACCCATCGTCACAAAAATCAAAACTTTTGCCCAGACTCAAACTCGGGTCGTTTGAGTAGTAGACCAGCTCGCTAGCCATTCCGCCACACGTGCTTTCTTTTCGGATGATCATTTTAGAACATCCACCAGTTGATTGGTAAAATGACAAAGAAAAACTCGCAGTCCGACTCGCAATCCGACTCGCAATCCGACTCGCAATCCGACTCGAAATCCGACTCGCAATCCGACTCGCAATCCGACTCGCAATCCGACTCGCAATCCGACTCGCAATCCGACTCGCAATCCGACTCCCAATCCGACTCGCAATCCGACTCGCAATCCGACTCGCAATCCAACTCGCAATCCGACTCGCAACCCAATTCGCATTCAAACTCGCAATCCAACTCGCAATCCAACTCGCAATCCGACTCGCAATCCAACTCGCAATCCGACTCGCAATCCGACTCGCAAACCGACTCGCAAACCGACTCGCAATCCGACTCGCAATCCGACTCGCAATCCGACTCGCAATCCGACTCGCAATCCGACTCGCAATCCGACTCGCAATCCGACTCGCAATCCGACTCGCAATCCAACTCGCAATCCAACTCGCAATCCGACTCGCAATCCGACTCGCAGTCCGACTCGCATTCAAACTCGCAATCCAACTCGCAATCCGACTCGCAATCCAACTCGCAATCCGACTTGCAATCCGACTCGCAATCCGACTCGCAATCCGACTCGCAATCCGACTCGCAATCCGACTCGCAATCCGACTCGCAATCCGACTCGCAATCCGACTCGCAATCCGACTCGCAATCCGACTCGCAATCCAACTCGCAATCCGACTCGCAATCCGACTCGCAATCCAACTCGCAATCCGACTCGCAATCCGACTTCAATTGCACCCATCGTCACAAAAATCAAAACTTTTGCCCAGACTCAAACTCGGGTCGTTTGAGTAGTAGACCAGCTCGCTAGCCATTCCGCCACACGTGCTTTCTTTTCGGATGATCATTTTAGAACATCCACCAGTTGATTGGTAAAATGACAAAGAAAAACTCGCAGTCCGACTCGCAATCCGACTCGCAATCCGACTCGCAGTCCGACTCGCAATTTGACTCGCAATCCGACTCGCAATCCGACTCGCAATCCGACTCGAAATCCGACTCGCAATCCGACTCGCAATCCGACTCGCAATCCGACTCGCAATCCGACTCGCAATCCAACTCGCATTCAAACTCGCAATCCAACTCGCAATCCGACTCGCAATCCGACTCGCAATTCGACTCGCAATCCGACTCGCTATCCGACTCGCAATCCAACTCGCATACCGACTCGCAATCCGACTCGCAATCCGACTCGCAATCCGACTCGCAATCCGACTCGCAATCCAACTCGCAATCCGACTCGCAATCCGACTTCAATTGCACCCATCGTCACAAAAGTCAAAACTTTTGCCCAGACTCAAACTCGGGTTGTTTGAGTAGTAGACCAGCTCGCTAGCCATTCCGCCACACGTGCTTTCTTTTCGGATGATCATTTTAGAACATCCACCAGTTGATCGGTAAAATGACGAAAAAACTCGCAGTCCGACTCGCAATCCAACTCGCAATCCGACTCGCAACCCAACTCGCAATCAAACTCACAATCCAACTCGCAATCCGACTCGCAATCCGACTCGCAATCCGACTCGCAATCCGACTCGCAATCCGACTCGCAATCCGACTCGCAATCCGACTCCCAATCCGACTCGCAATCCGACTCGCAATCCAACTCGCAATCCGACTCGCAATCCGACTCGCAATCCAACTCGCAATCCGACTCGCAATCCGACTCGCAATCCGACTCGCAATCCGACTCGCAATCCGACTCGCAATCCAACTCGCAATCCGACTCGCAATCCAACTCGCAATCCGACTCGCAATCCGACTCGCAATCCGACTCGCAGTCCGACTCGCAATCCGACTCGCAATCCGACTCGCAATCCGACTCGCAGTCCGACTCGCAATCCGACTCGCAGTCCGACTCGCAATCCGACTTCAATTGCACCCATCGTCACAAAAGTCAAAACTTTTGCCCAGACTCAAACTCGGGTTGTTTGAGTAGTAGACCAGCTCGCTAGCCATTCCGCCACACGTGCTTTCTTTTCGGATGATCATTTTAGAACATACACCAGTTGATTGGTAAAATGACAAAGAAAAACTCGCAGTCCGACTCGCAATCCGACTCGCAATCCGACTCGCAGCCCGACTCGCAATTTGACTCGCAATCCGACTCGCAATCCGACTCGCAATCCGACTCGCAATCCGACTCGCAATCCGACTCGCAATCCGACTCGCAATCCGACTCGCAATCCGACTCGCAATCCGACTCGCAATCCGACTCGCAATCCGACTCGCAATCCGACTCGCAATCCGACTCGCAATCCGACTCGCAATCCGACTCGCAATCCGACTCGCAATCCAACTCGCAATCCGACTCGCAATCCGACTTTAATTGCACCCATCGTCACAAAAGTCAAAACTTTTGCCCAGACTCAAACTCGGGTTGTTTGAGTAGTAGACCAGCTCGCTAGCCATTCCGCCACACGTGCTTTCTTTTCGGATGATCATTTTAGAACATCCACCAGTTGATCGGTAAAATGACGAAAAAACTCGCAGTCCGACTCGCAATCCAACTCGCAATCCGACTCGCATCCCAACTCGCAATCAAACTCACAATCCAACTCGCAATCCGACTCGCAATCCGACTCGCAATCCGACTCACAATCCGACTCGCAATCCGACTCGCAATCCGACTCGCAATCCGACTCGCAATCCGACTCGCAATCCGACTCGCAATCCGACTCGCAGTCCGACTCGCAATCCGACTCGCAATCCGACTCGCAATCCAACTCGCAATCCGACTCGCAATCCGACTCGCAATCCAACTCGCAATCCGACTCGCAATCCGACTCGCAATCCGACTCGCAATCCAACTCGCAATCCAACTCGCAATCCTACTCGCAATCCGACTCGCAATCCGACTCGCAATCCGACTCGCAATCCGACTCGCAATCCGACTCGCAGTCCGACTCGCAATCCGACTTCAATTGCACCCATCGTCACAAAAGTCAAAACTTTTGCCCAGACTCAAACTCGGGTTGTTTGAGTAGTAGACCAGCTCGCTAGCCATTCCGCCACACGTGCTTTCTTTTCGGATGATCATTTTAGAACATCCACCAGTTGATCGGTAAAATGACGAAAAAACTCGCAGTCCGACTCGCAATCCAACTCGCAATCCGACTCGCAACCCAACTCGCAATCAAACTCACAATCCAACTCGCAATCCGACTCGCAATCCGACTCGCAATCCGACTCGCAATCCGACTCGCAATCCGACTCGCAATCCGACTCGCAATCCGACTCGCAATCCGACTCGCAATCCGACTCGCAGTCCGACTCGCAATCCGACTCGCAGTCCGACTCGCAATCCAACTCGCAATCCGACTCGCAACCCAACTCGCAATCAAACTCACAATCCAACTCGCAATCCGACTCGCAATCAAACTCACAATCCAACTCGCAATCCGACTCGCAATCCGACTCGCAATCCGACTCGCAATCCGACTCGCAATCCGACTCGCAATCCGACTCGCAATCCGACTCGCAATCCAACTCGCAATCCGACTCGCAATCCGACTTCAATTGCACCCATCGTTTAAAAAAAAACTTCTGCCTAGATTCTAACTCGGGTCGTTTGAGTAGTAGACCAGCTCGCTAGCCATTCCGCCACACGTGCTTTCTTTTCGGATGATCATTTTAGAACATCCACCAGTTGATCGGTAAAATGACGAAAAAACTCGCAGTCCGACTCGCAATCCAACTCGCAATCCGACTCGCATCCCAACTCGCAATCCGACTCGCAATCCGACTCGCAATCCGACTCGCAATCCGACTCGCAATCCGACTCGCAATCCGACTCGCAATCCGACTCGCAATCCGACTCGCAATCCGACTCGCAATCCGACTCGCAATCCGACTCGCATACCGACTCGCAATCCAACTCGCAATCCGACTCGCAATCCGACTCGCAATCCGACTCGCAATCCGACTCGCAATCCGACTCGCAATCCGACTCGCAATCCGACTCGCAATCCGACTCGCAATCCGACTCGCAATCCGACTCGCATACCGACTCGCAATCCAACTCGCAATCTGACTCGCAATCTGACTCGCAATCCGACTCGCAATCCAACTCGCAATCCGACTCGCAATCCGACTTCAATTGCACCCATCGTCTCAAAAAAACAAAACTTCTTCCTAGATTCAAACTCGGGTCGTTTGAGTAGTAGACCAGCTCGCTAGCCATTCCGCCACACGTGCTTTCTTTTCGGATGATCATTTTAGAACATCCACCAGTTGATCGGTAAAATGACGAAAAAAAACTCGCAGTCCGACTCGCAATCCGACTCGCAATCCGACTCGCAATCCGACTCGCAATCCGACTCGCAATCCGACTCGCAATCCAACTCGCATTCAAACTCGCAATCCAACTCGCAATCCGACTCGCAGTCCGAGTCGGATTGCGAGTCGGATGATCATTTTAGAACATCCACCAGTTGATCGGTAAAATGACGAAAAAAAACTCGCAGTCCGACTCGCAATCCGACTCGCAATCCGACTCGCAATCCGACTCGCAATCCGACTCGCAATCCGACTCGCAATCCAACTCGCATTCAAACTCGCAATCCAACTCGCAATCCGACTCGCAGTCCGACTCGCAATCCGACTCGCAATCCGACTCGCAATCCAACTCACAATCCGACTCGCAGTCCGACTCGCAATTCGACTCGCAATCCGACTCGCTACCCGACTCGCAATCCAACTCGCAATCCGACTCGCAATCCGACTCGCAATCCGACTCGCAATCCGACTCGCAGTCCGACTCGCAATCCGACTCGCAATTCAACTCGCAATCCGACTCGCAGTCCGACTCGCAATCCGACTCGCAATTCAACTCGCAATCCGACTCGCAATCCGACTCGCAATCCGACTCGCAATCCGACTCGCAGTCCGACTCGCAATCCGACTCGCAATCCGACTCGCAATCCGACTCGCAAGCCGACTCGCAATCCGACTCGCAAGCCGACTCGCAATCCGACTCGCAATCCGACTCGCAATCCGACTCGCAATCCGACTCGCAATCCGACTCGCAATCCAACTCGCAATCCAACTCGCAATCCAACTCGCAATCCGACTCGCAATCCGACTCGCAATTCGACTCGCAATCCGACTCGCTATCCGACTCGCAATCCAACTCGCATACCGACTCCCAATCAGACTTCAATCGCACCCATCGTCTCAAAAAAACAAAACTTCTGCCTAGACTCAAACTCGGGTCGTTTGAGTAGTAGACCAGCTCGCTAGCCATTCCGCCACACGTGCTTTCTTTTCGGATGATCATTTTAGAACATCCACCAGTTGATCGGTAAAATGACGAAAAAAAACTCGCAGTCCGACTCGCAATCCAACTCGCAATCCGACTCGCAATCCAACTCGCAATCCGACTCGCAACCCAACTCGCATTCAAACTCGCAATCCAACTCGCAATCCGACTCGCAATCCGACTCGCAATCCAACTCGCAATCCGACTCGCAATCCGACTCGCAAACCGACTCGCAAACCGACTCGCAATCCGACTCGCAATCCGACTCGCAATCCGACTCGCAATCCGACTCGCAATCCGACTCGCAATCCGACTCGCAATCCGACTCGCAAACCGACTCGCAAACCGACTCGCAATCCGACTCGCAATCCGACTCGCAATCCGACTCGCAATCCGACTCGCAATCCGACTCGCAATCCGACTCGCAATCCGACTCGCAATCCGACTCGCAATCCGACTCGCAATCCAACTCGCAATCCGACTCGCAATCCGACTCGCAAACCGACTCGCAAACCGACTCGCAATCCGACTCGCAATCCGACTCGCAATCCGACTCGCAATCCGACTCGCAATCCGACTCGCAATCCGACTCGCAATCCGACTCGCAATCCGACTCGCAATCCGACTCGCAATCCGACTCGCAATCCGACTCGCAATCCGACTCGCAATCCAACTCGCAATCCGACTCGCAATCCGACTCGCAATCCAACTCGCAATCCGACTCGCAATCCGACTTCAATTGCACCCATCGTCACAAAAATCAAAACTTTTGCCCAGACTCAAACTCGGGTCGTTTGAGTAGTAGACCAGCTCGCTAGCCATTCCGCCACACGTGCTTTCTTTTCGGATGATCATTTTAGAACATCCACCAGTTGATTGGTAAAATGACAAAGAAAAACTCGCAGTCCGACTCGCAATCCGACTCGCAATCCGACTCGCAGTCCGACTCGCAATTTGACTCGCAATCCGACTCGCAATCCGACTCGCAATCCGACTCGAAATCCGACTCGCAATCCGACTCGCAATCCGACTCGCAATCCGACTCGCAATCCGACTCGCAATCCAACTCGCATTCAAACTCGCAATCCAACTCGCAATCCGACTCGCAGTCCGACTCGCAATTCGACTCGCAATCCGACTCGCTATCCGACTCGCAATCCAACTCGCATACCGACTCGCAATCCGACTCGCAATCCGACTCGCAATCCGACTCGCAATCCGACTCGCAATCCAACTCGCAATCCGACTCGCAATCCGACTTTAATTGCACCCATCGTCACAAAAGTCAAAACTTTTGCCCAGACTCAAACTCGGGTTGTTTGAGTAGTAGACCAGCTCGCTAGCCATTCCGCCACACGTGCTTTCTTTTCGGATGATCATTTTAGAACATCCACCAGTTGATCGGTAAAATGACGAAAAAACTCGCAGTCCGACTCGCAATCCAACTCGCAATCCGACTCGCAACCCAACTCGCAACCAAACTCACAATCCAACTCGCAATCCGACTCGCAATCCGACTCGCAATCCGACTCGCAATCCGACTCGCAATCCGACTCGCAATCCGACTCGCAATCCGACTCGCAATCCGACTCGCAATCCGACTCGCAATCCAACTCGCAATCCGACTCGCAATCCGACTCGCAATCCAACTCGCAATCCGACTCGCAATCCGACTCGCAATCCGACTCGCAATCCGACTCGCAATCCGACTCGCAATCCAACTCGCAATCCGACTCGCAATCCAACTCGCAATCCGACTCGCAATCCGACTCGCAATCCGACTCGCAGTCCGACTCGCAATCCGACTCGCAATCCGACTCGCAATCCGACTCGCAGTCCGACTCGCAATCCGACTCGCAGTCCGACTCGCAATCCGACTTCAATTGCACCCATCGTCACAAAAGTCAAAACTTTTGCCCAGACTCAAACTCGGGTTGTTTGAGTAGTAGACCAGCTCGCTAGCCATTCCGCCACACGTGCTTTCTTTTCGGATGATCATTTTAGAACATACACCAGTTGATTGGTAAAATGACAAAGAAAAACTCGCAGTCCGACTCGCAATCCGACTCGCAATCCGACTCGCAGCCCGACTCGCAATTTGACTCGCAATCCGACTCGCAATCCGACTCGCAATCCGACTCGCAATCCGACTCGCAATCCGACTCGCAATCCGACTCGCAATCCGACTCGCAATCCGACTCGCAATCCGACTCGCAATCCGACTCGCAATCCGACTCGCAATCCGACTCGCAATCCGACTCGCAATCCGACTCGCAATCCGACTCGCAATCCAACTCGCAATCCGACTCGCAATCCGACTTTAATTGCACCCATCGTCACAAAAGTCAAAACTTTTGCCCAGACTCAAACTCGGGTTGTTTGAGTAGTAGACCAGCTCGCTAGCCATTCCGCCACACGTGCTTTCTTTTCGGATGATCATTTTAGAACATCCACCAGTTGATCGGTAAAATGACGAAAAAACTCGCAGTCCGACTCGCAATCCAACTCGCAATCCGACTCGCATCCCAACTCGCAATCAAACTCACAATCCAACTCGCAATCCGACTCGCAATCCGACTCGCAATCCGACTCACAATCCGACTCGCAATCCGACTCGCAATCCGACTCGCAATCCGACTCGCAATCCGACTCGCAATCCGACTCGCAATCCGACTCGCAGTCCGACTCGCAATCCGACTCGCAATCCGACTCGCAATCCAACTCGCAATCCGACTCGCAATCCGACTCGCAATCCAACTCGCAATCCGACTCGCAATCCGACTCGCAATCCGACTCGCAATCCAACTCGCAATCCAACTCGCAATCCTACTCGCAATCCGACTCGCAATCCGACTCGCAATCCGACTCGCAATCCGACTCGCAATCCGACTCGCAGTCCGACTCGCAATCCGACTTCAATTGCACCCATCGTCACAAAAGTCAAAACTTTTGCCCAGACTCAAACTCGGGTTGTTTGAGTAGTAGACCAGCTCGCTAGCCATTCCGCCACACGTGCTTTCTTTTCGGATGATCATTTTAGAACATCCACCAGTTGATCGGTAAAATGACGAAAAAACTCGCAGTCCGACTCGCAATCCAACTCGCAATCCGACTCGCAACCCAACTCGCAACCAAACTCACAATCCAACTCGCAATCCGACTCGCAATCCGACTCGCAATCCGACTCGCAATCCGACTCGCAATCCGACTCGCAATCCGACTCGCAATCCGACTCGCAATCCGACTCGCAATCCGACTCGCAATCCAACTCGCAATCCGACTCGCAATCCGACTCGCAATCCAACTCGCAATCCGACTCGCAATCCGACTCGCAATCCGACTCGCAATCCGACTCGCAATCCGACTCGCAATCCAACTCGCAATCCGACTCGCAATCCAACTCGCAATCCGACTCGCAATCCGACTCGCAATCCGACTCGCAGTCCGACTCGCAATCCGACTCGCAATCCGACTCGCAATCCGACTCGCAGTCCGACTCGCAATCCGACTCGCAGTCCGACTCGCAATCCGACTTCAATTGCACCCATCGTCACAAAAGTCAAAACTTTTGCCCAGACTCAAACTCGGGTTGTTTGAGTAGTAGACCAGCTCGCTAGCCATTCCGCCACACGTGCTTTCTTTTCGGATGATCATTTTAGAACATACACCAGTTGATTGGTAAAATGACAAAGAAAAACTCGCAGTCCGACTCGCAATCCGACTCGCAATCCGACTCGCAGCCCGACTCGCAATTTGACTCGCAATCCGACTCGCAATCCGACTCGCAATCCGACTCGCAATCCGACTCGCAATCCGACTCGCAATCCGACTCGCAATCCGACTCGCAATCCGACTCGCAATCCGACTCGCAATCCGACTCGCAATCCGACTCGCAATCCGACTCGCAATCCGACTCGCAATCCGACTCGCAATCCGACTCGCAATCCGACTCGCAATCCGACTCGCAATCCAACTCGCAATCCGACTCGCAATCCGACTTTAATTGCACCCATCGTCACAAAAGTCAAAACTTTTGCCCAGACTCAAACTCGGGTTGTTTGAGTAGTAGACCAGCTCGCTAGCCATTCCGCCACACGTGCTTTCTTTTCGGATGATCATTTTAGAACATCCACCAGTTGATCGGTAAAATGACGAAAAAACTCGCAGTCCGACTCGCAATCCAACTCGCAATCCGACTCGCATCCCAACTCGCAATCAAACTCACAATCCAACTCGCAATCCGACTCGCAATCCGACTCGCAATCCGACTCACAATCCGACTCGCAATCCGACTCGCAATCCGACTCGCAATCCGACTCGCAATCCGACTCGCAATCCGACTCGCAATCCGACTCGCAGTCCGACTCGCAATCCGACTCGCAATCCGACTCGCAATCCAACTCGCAATCCGACTCGCAATCCGACTCGCAATCCAACTCGCAATCCGACTCGCAATCCGACTCGCAATCCGACTCGCAATCCAACTCGCAATCCAACTCGCAATCCTACTCGCAATCCGACTCGCAATCCGACTCGCAATCCGACTCGCAATCCGACTCGCAATCCGACTCGCAGTCCGACTCGCAATCCGACTTCAATTGCACCCATCGTCACAAAAGTCAAAACTTTTGCCCAGACTCAAACTCGGGTTGTTTGAGTAGTAGACCAGCTCGCTAGCCATTCCGCCACACGTGCTTTCTTTTCGGATGATCATTTTAGAACATCCACCAGTTGATCGGTAAAATGACGAAAAAACTCGCAGTCCGACTCGCAATCCAACTCGCAATCCGACTCGCAACCCAACTCGCAATCAAACTCACAATCCAACTCGCAATCCGACTCGCAATCCGACTCGCAATCCGACTCGCAATCCGACTCGCAATCCGACTCGCAATCCAACCCGCAATCCGACTCGCAATCCGACTCGCAATCCGACTCGCAATCCGACTCGCAATCCGACTCGCAATCCAACTCGCAATCCGACTCGCAATCCGACTCGCAATCCAACTCGCAATCCGACTCGCAATCCAACTCGCAATCCGACTCGCAGTCCGACTCGCAATCCAACTCGCAATCCGACTCGCAGTCCGACTCGCAATCCGACTCGCAATCCGACTCGCAATCCAACTCGCAATCCGACTCGCAATCCGACTCGCAATCCGACTCGCAATCCGACTCGCAATCCAACTCGCAATCCGACTCGCAATCCAACTCGCAACCCGACTCGCAGTCCGACTCGCAATCCAACTCGCAATCCGATTCGCAATCCGACTCGCAATCCGACTCGCAATCCGACTCGCAATCCAACTCGCAATCCGACTCGCAATCCGATTCGCAATCCGACTCGCAATCCGACTCGCAATCCGACTCGCAATCCGACTCGCAATCCGACTCGCAATCCGACTCGCAATCCGACTCGCAATCCGACTCGCAGTCCGACTCGCAATCCGACTCGCAATCCGACTCGCAATCCAACTCGCAATCCGACTCGCAATCCGACTCGCAATCCAACTCGCAATCCGACTCGCAATCCGACTCGCAATCCGACTCGCAATCCGACTCGCAATCCGACTCGCAATCCAACTCGCAATCCAACTCGCAGTCCTACTCGCAATCCGACTCGCAATCCGACTCGCAATCCGACTCGCAATCCGACTCGCAATCCGACTCGCAGTCCGACTCGCAATCCGACTTCAATTGCACCCATCGTCACAAAAGTCAAAACTTTTGCCCAGACTCAAACTCGGGTTGTTTGAGTAGTAGACCAGCTCGCTAGCCATTCCGCCACACGTGCTTTCTTTTCGGATGATCATTTTAGAACATCCACCAGTTGATCGGTAAAATGACGAAAAAACTCGCAGTCCGACTCGCAATCCAACTCGCAATCCGACTCGCAACCCAACTCGCAATCAAACTCACAATCCAACTCGCAATCCGACTCGCAATCCGACTCGCAATCCGACTCGCATCCCAACTCGCAATCAAACTCACAATCCAACTCGCAATCCGACTCGCAATCCGACTCGCAATCCGACTCACAATCCGACTCGCAGTCCGACTCGCAATCCGACTCGCAATCCGACTCGCAATCCAACTCGCAATCCGACTCGCAATCCGACTCGCAATCCAACTCGCAATCCGACTCGCAATCCGACTCGCAATCCGACTCGCAATCCAACTCGCAATCCAACTCGCAATCCTACTCGCAATCCGACTCGCAATCCGACTCGCAATCCGACTCGCAATCCGACTCGCAATCCGACTCGCAGTCCGACTCGCAATCCGACTTCAATTGCACCCATCGTCACAAAAGTCAAAACTTTTGCCCAGACTCAAACTCGGGTTGTTTGAGTAGTAGACCAGCTCGCTAGCCATTCCGCCACACGTGCTTTCTTTTCGGATGATCATTTTAGAACATCCACCAGTTGATCGGTAAAATGACGAAAAAACTCGCAGTCCGACTCGCAATCCAACTCGCAATCCGACTCGCATCCCAACTCGCAATCAAACTCACAATCCAACTCGCAATCCGACTCGCAATCCGACTCGCAATCCGACTCACAATCCGACTCGCAATCCGACTCGCAATCCGACTCGCAATCCGACTCGCAATCCGACTCGCAATCCGACTCGCAATCCGACTCGCAGTCCGACTCGCAATCCGACTCGCAATCCGACTCGCAATCCAACTCGCAATCCGACTCGCAATCCGACTCGCAATCCAACTCGCAATCCGACTCGCAATCCGACTCGCAATCCGACTCGCAATCCAACTCGCAATCCAACTCGCAATCCTACTCGCAATCCGACTCGCAATCCGACTCGCAATCCGACTCGCAATCCGACTCGCAATCCGACTCGCAGTCCGACTCGCAATCCGACTTCAATTGCACCCATCGTCACAAAAGTCAAAACTTTTGCCCAGACTCAAACTCGGGTTGTTTGAGTAGTAGACCAGCTCGCTAGCCATTCCGCCACACGTGCTTTCTTTTCGGATGATCATTTTAGAACATCCACCAGTTGATCGGTAAAATGACGAAAAAACTCGCAGTCCGACTCGCAATCCAACTCGCAATCCGACTCGCAACCCAACTCGCAATCAAACTCACAATCCAACTCGCAATCCGACTCGCAATCCGACTCGCAATCCGACTCGCAATCCGACTCGCAATCCGACTCGCAATCCAACCCGCAATCCGACTCGCAATCCGACTCGCAATCCGACTCGCAATCCGACTCGCAATCCGACTCGCAATCCAACTCGCAATCCGACTCGCAATCCGACTCGCAATCCAACTCGCAATCCGACTCGCAATCCAACTCGCAATCCGACTCGCAGTCCGACTCGCAATCCAACTCGCAATCCGACTCGCAGTCCGACTCGCAATCCGACTCGCAATCCGACTCGCAATCCAACTCGCAATCCGACTCGCAATCCGACTCGCAATCCGACTCGCAATCCGACTCGCAATCCGACTCGCAATCCAACTCGCAATCCGACTCGCAATCCAACTCGCAACCCGACTCGCAGTCCGACTCGCAATCCAACTCGCAATCCGATTCGCAATCCGACTCGCAATCCGACTCGCAATCCGACTCGCAATCCAACTCGCAATCCGACTCGCAATCCGATTCGCAATCCGACTCGCAATCCGACTCGCAATCCGACTCGCAATCCGACTCGCAATCCGACTCGCAATCCGACTCGCAATCCGACTCGCAGTCCGACTCGCAATCCGACTCGCAATCCGACTCGCAATCCAACTCGCAATCCGACTCGCAATCCGACTCGCAATCCAACTCGCAATCCGACTCGCAATCCGACTCGCAATCCGACTCGCAATCCGACTCGCAATCCGACTCGCAATCCAACTCGCAATCCAACTCGCAATCCTACTCGCAATCCGACTCGCAATCCGACTCGCAATCCGACTCGCAATCCGACTCGCAATCCGACTCGCAGTCCGACTCGCAATCCGACTTCAATTGCACCCATCGTCACAAAAGTCAAAACTTTTGCCCAGACTCAAACTCGGGTTGTTTGAGTAGTAGACCAGCTCGCTAGCCATTCCGCCACACGTGCTTTCTTTTCGGATGATCATTTTAGAACATCCACCAGTTGATCGGTAAAATGACGAAAAAACTCGCAGTCCGACTCGCAATCCAACTCGCAATCCGACTCGCAACCCAACTCGCAATCAAACTCACAATCCAACTCGCAATCCGACTCGCAATCCGACTCGCAATCCGACTCGCAATCCGACTCGCAATCCGACTCGCAATCCAACCCGCAATCCGACTCGCAATCCGACTCGCAATCCGACTCGCAATCCGACTCGCAATCCGACTCGCAATCCAACTCGCAATCCGACTCGCAATCCGACTCGCAATCCAACTCGCAATCCGACTCGCAATCCAACTCGCAATCCGACTCGCAGTCCGACTCGCAATCCAACTCGCAATCCGACTCGCAGTCCGACTCGCAATCCGACTCGCAATCCGACTCGCAATCCAACTCGCAATCCGACTCGCAATCCGACTCGCAATCCGACTCGCAATCCGACTCGCAATCCGACTCGCAATCCAACTCGCAATCCGACTCGCAATCCAACTCGCAACCCGACTCGCAGTCCGACTCGCAATCCAACTCGCAATCCGATTCGCAATCCGACTCGCAATCCGACTCGCAATCCGACTCGCAATCCAACTCGCAATCCGACTCGCAATCCGATTCGCAATCCGACTCGCAATCCGACTCGCAATCCGACTCGCAATCCGACTCGCAATCCGACTCGCAATCCGACTCGCAATCCGACTCGCAATCCGACTCGCAATCCGACTCGCAGTCCGACTCGCAATCCGACTCGCAATCCGACTCGCAATCCAACTCGCAATCCGACTCGCAATCCGACTCGCAATCCAACTCGCAATCCGACTCGCAATCCGACTCGCAATCCGACTCGCAATCCGACTCGCAATCCGACTCGCAATCCGACTCGCAATCCGACTCGCAATCACTCACTCACTCACTCACTCCTCGGCCGACTCTCCGTAGATTATCTGGAGCATTGTCGCTCCTTAGCCGGCGAGCATCGTGTGAACCAGTTCTGACCACTTGACGCGGTCTTGTGCCATGTCCATAACAGCGTCCATCCACTGCCCATTGCGAGTGTTCCAAGCTCTGCGGAACGAAGTATCCCTCGAGGTAACCTTGGCGCGCACGGCAGGCGTGGGCCCGACATCCTTCTTCAGCTTCTCGTCCCATGTGGCGCGTTTCCTTCCTGGGCCTCGTCTCCACTCCGGCGGCGGTAGTGTGAGCGCAGCTTGCTTCACAATCCGATGGTCTTCTCGTCGCAGCACGTGTCCCAAGAGACGAACTCTCGTTGCCGCCACTTGCCGCGAGGGGGTGGGCAGCTTGGACTTTTTGCGCAGGAGACGGGAGTAGATATTGTTTACATCCCGATACAACTGCGAGTTGTGGCGACGGTTTGGGTAGAAGTAGCCTAACATCCGGCGCAAGAATTTGCGTTCCTCCGTATCCAGCTTCTCCTCGAGCTTCTTATTGAGAGCCCAAGTACCGGATCCGTAGAGCATCGCAGGTCGGATGGCGGGAGGTAGATCCGCAGCTTGACGTGATTGGCGACGCTCGATCTCCACAAAACCTTTTCCAGCGAATTGAACGCGGAGCAGGCTTGGGCGATTCGCGCCTCCACATCCTCAGTAAGGTCGGCGTCGCTGCTAATCCACGAACCGAGGTAGCGGAAGTTGGTGGTCTGCGCGATCTTCTCTCCATTGACAGTGAACTCCTCCTTTACTCCTCGCGGGATGGTCATCGACTCGCACTTGTCCGGCCTGAGGGTCAGACCGTACGAGGCAGCGAGGAGACTGAGACGGTCGACAGCTTTCTGCAGGTTAACAGGGTCTTCTCCAAGCAGAGCGATGTCATCCGCGTAGTCAAGGTCGGTGACTTTCCTTCCTGTCGGGTGCAGCTCCACTCCTCCTCCACACTCCTCCACAACACGTCGCATCACGTCGTCGATGACATAGTTGAACAGAAGCGGGCCGCAGACGGATCCTTGGCGCACTCCAGTCCGGACGGCGAACTGCTGTGTGATTTCGCAAGGAGTGCGGACAGCGGCAGTAGTACGGCTGTACAGGTCTCGTAGAACGTCGACTAACGGGGCTGGTACTCCGTCGGCGCGCACCGCATCGAAGAGGCGGTCTCGATCGGAACTGTCGAATGCTGCCCGGAAGTCGACAAAGATGATGTAAGTCGGCTTCTTGAATCGGGCACGCAGCTCGACGATCCGTCTCAGAGAGAAGACGGCGTCGATGGTAGACCTTCCTGGGCGGAATCCGTGCTGCTCGTCTCGGGCGGTCTTCTCGCGGTGCTCCACAATGCGAAGTAGCAGCAGACGCTCCACCAGCTTGTAGCACACGCGGATCAATGAGATACCACGGTAGTTGGCTGGGTCGATGAGGCTGCCCTTCTTCAGCAACGGGACGATGATGGCGTTTCTCCACGAGTCAGGCACCTGCTTCTTCTCCCAGATGTTGACGATCAGCCGATGCAGCTCACGGATCCCAAAGGCGGGCAGAGCCTTCATCATCTCCGGAGTGAGGTCGTCGTCTCCGGCAGCCAAATTATTTCCGATTTACTATCTGAGACACCGACTTTATGTGCTTTAACTGAAACATGGCTTTATGATGACGCATCAGTTCCTATATTTCTTAACTCACTCAGCTATCCAGTTTGTAGATCTCATAAAGGTGGGGGTGGAGCACTGATAGTGGTACCATCTATCTTCGGTTCCTACTTGGTTGGTAAGAAGAGTTGTATCGAGTTTGACGCAGTTTGTGTTTTGGTTACTTTCTCAACGGGTGAGAAAATTGTAATCTGTGCTGTGTATAGACCACCGGAGTCAGCACCACTCTTTGAACCCAAGTTTAAGAATTTTATATCATCTTTGAAAATCTCTTGCCCGGTTGTTGTTACTGGTGATTTCAATTTTCCTAAGATCAATTGGAGTTCCCTAACTGCCAACGGTAATGATTCTAAGGTATTTCTAGATTATACTATAGATCAGGGATGGTATCAGTTTGTGACTTTTCCTACCAGGCTAGAACATACTCTAGATCTGGTTTTCTCAAATGATAAACACCTTGTTTTTGATATTCAATCAGGACCTAAAATAAGTGACCACTATTCTCTGTATTCCAAAATTAATATATGCATGGCTTCGCGTAACAATGGTCCTAGTACGTTTCTGGACTATAGGTCTGCCGATTTTTCTGGGATGTTATGTGATCTCGCTAATGTTAACTGGAGTACATCTTTCTACAACTGTGTTTCTATCAATGACAAATATGATAAGTTCTTAGAAATTCTGAGACATAGTGTTGACATTAGAGTTCCCCAGAGAGTTGTACGTTCAGATAAAACTTTCCCTCCTTGGTTGCTACGACAAAAACGAAATGTGAAAACACTCTATGATAAGCAGAGGACATCCCAGAATCCATCAGACCTATTACATTATCAGAACGCGTTCAGTTCTTACAGAAAGACCCTAAAGAATTATAATAGGGAGAAACAGAAACATATTCTTGCTACTGCAAATACAAGACAGTATTGGACGTATATAAAAAGTCGTACCACTTCTAGGCCTGAAATCCCCTTCATAAAAAAGGTGATAAATTGGTTTCTGACGATTTAGAACGAGCAACTTTGTTTAATGAGTATTTCTGTACTGTTTTCACAAAGGATAATGGGAAACCGTTTGATGTGCATGATAGAACGAAGTCTACACTAGATTCGATAAATCTTTCGCCAGATGTAGTTTACGAGTATTTGAGGCGATTCAAGGGTAAATTATCGTCTGGACCAGATGGAATCCCTTCTATCTTGTTACAAAAACTAGCCTTAGTTATCGCCGAGCCGCTCAGTATTATATTCAAAGAGAGCTTAGATACAGGTGTGCTACCAAGTCTATGGAAAAGATCAGTAGTTGTACCGGTAATGAAAAAAGGAGACCCCAGTATCACCAGCAACTACAGGCCTATTAGTCTAACGTGTACTTCGTGTAGAGCATTTGAGAGGATCATTGTTTATAAAATACGAAATCATCTCTGGCAAACAAATCTAATATCGCCGAAACAGTTTGGATTTCTGAACAACCGCTCCACCACTGCTCAATTAATTGAATACAACAAATATCTTATAGCTAAATTGGATCTGGGATATTCTGTAGACTCTGCTTATCTAGACGTATCTAAAGCTTTTGATGTCGTTGAACATAGGAGGTTGATTCAAATTGTTTCCTCTTACGGTATCAGGGGCCCACTTCTCCAATGGTTAAAAAATTATTTATCCGATAGACTGCAATGTGTACGAATCAATAACAGTATGTCCTCGTGGTTAAAAGTTACTTCTGGCGTACCACAAGGGAGCGTACTCGGACCATTGTTATTCTTAATATACGTGAACGATATAGGCGAAGCCATACGAAATTGTGAATTTCTTATGTACGCCGATGATGTGAAAGTTTTCATCTCCAGTGAGCATTCCGACAGCGTCACGCGCTTAGAATCTGATTTAAAAACTGTGTCTTCATGGTTTTGTAATCGACAGATGTCATTGAGCGTTTCTAAGTGCCAAATCATGCATTTCGGTAAAAATAACTTGCAACACACGTACTATGTTGGTGGACAACAGCTGGAGTCTGTTAGAACAATACGTGATCTCGGATTTCAGTTTATGTATGATCTTAGTCCCGAGGCCCACGTAAAGAAACAAACACGAAAAGCGGCTTCATTAGCTACAATGGTGAAGAAGGTCTTCGTGAAAGACTTTGAACTCTGGCGCAACTTTAATGTATATAAAGTTAGACCGATATTAGAATTTGGATGCGAAATATATTGTAATATGAATAATGGTTATGTGAACATGTTAGAAAAAGTTCAAAGGCGTTTCACGAAATGCCTCTTATTCCATGAGACTTATTCAACAAGATTAGCCATTTTGGAAATGGATACTTTGTATATGAGGCGGTTGTTTACTGACTTATCTTTGACACACAGTTATATTTACGGTTACATTTACGTGAATCCTATTCCTTTAATGCTCTTATCGAATAGTGGACGTCTGGGAACAAACCGCGGACATGGTCTGAAACTTGTGAGCAGTGCACGCACCCACCTATCACAATCTTCTTTCCTCTTCCGAGTACACAATTTATGGAATAAGCTGCCTAGTCACATTGTCCTTGTGTCAGACAAAAGCGCATTCAAAGTCGGTGTCACCAAGTTTATAAAGTCTCAAATAAATCAACTGAACATTGTAGATCCAACTAGAATGTAGTCATAAACGTGCTCTTGCCATCATTTGTAGAGTGGAGAGGGGAGTGAATCAGTGGGAGGGTCTATCCCACCGGCCGCGAACCCCATCCTGGTAAGTGGTATGAAAGGTTTCCTACCCCCGCATACGCTGCTCTAATCAACAGTGTCTGGGGGCAGGAAATCCCTTGGTCTGTCTGCGCATCGTCTGGGCAAGGATCGAGTAGCCTCAGAACCCTGTCGAAACTCCTCTTAGTTCTGTACCGCGCATTTCAACCATATTGTATCGCTACCATAACTATGTATGAATAAAGATATATATCGTAAGAACCACGGGGATGTGATCCGAGTCGTATTTGAAGTCCGGCAGGCTCTTGCTGGAGAGGACGGCGCCGGCCTGGCTCTTCTTGACGAGCAGGTAGTCGATCTGGTGCGGCCTCCCGATACAGTTCTTCCTCCAGGTTGCGCGCTGCCAGGGACGGTTGCGCTTCCAGGCCGACGCGACGATAAGGTCGTAACTTTCCAGCAGATCCACTATCCGCTGACCGTTGTCGCTTGTGCAGTCGGCAGCACGCCTCCACCTGCCCATTGCTGGGCTGGCGTCGACAGCCACGCGGCTGTTCGAGTCAAGTCCGAGGACGAGCTCTGACTTGCCGGCCGATCTCACAATCTTGGCCAGCTCGTCGAAGAACTTGTCCTTCTCCACCTCCTCGGCATCCTCGGTTGGCGCATGCGCCGACACGATGCGGGTCTTCTTTCCTCGTACTTCTGCATCCACGTAGATGAGTCGGGGCGAGAGAGGGTTGATGGCGAGCACGTTGACGTTAGCAGAGGTGGAGATGGCGACAGTCACCCCACACACCGCCCTGGAAGTGGGCAGTGCGCTGTAGTACTTGTACCGCAAGGAATCGCAGCACGTCCGGTCGATTCGGGTCTCCTGTAGCATCGCCACGTCCACTCCGTGCCGCTCGAGCTCCTCCGAGAGCAGGCTCCGGTCTGCAAAGCTTCTGGCAGAACGGACATTGTAGGACATGTAACGGGTCCTGGTTCTTTGCGATGATCGCATAGTCGGTATGTTGGGCATAATGCCTGTCGTATTGTCGAAGGGTGACAATTCCTTGACTCGAAAGTAGTCAACACTTGAACTTAGCAGTCTGTATGCACAGGCAAACAGACTCCCGGGGGGCACGACGTGGACGTGAGTGTTGACAATTTCTACCCCCCCCCCCCCCCCCCCCCGAATCCGACTCGCAATCCGACTCGCAATCCGACTCGCAATCCGACTCGCAATCCGACTCGCAATCCGACTCGCAATCCGACTCGCAGTCCGACTCGCAATCCGACTCGCAATCCGACTCGCAATCCGACTCGCAATCCGACTCGCAATCCGACTCGCAATCCAACTCGCAATCCGACTCGCAATCCGACTCGCAATCCGACTCGCTATCCGACTCGCAATCAAACTCGCAATCCGACTCGCAATCCGACTCGCAATCCAACTCGCAATCCGACTCGCAATCCGACTCGCAATCCGACTCGCTATCCGACTCGCAACCCGACTCGCAATCCGACTCGCAATCCGACTCGCAATCCGACTCGCAATCAAACTCGCAATCCGACTCGCAATCCAACTCGCAATCCGACTCGCAATCCGACTCGCTATCCGACTCGCAACCCGACTCGCAATCCGACTCGCAATCCGACTTCAATTGCACCCATCGTCTCAAAAAAAAAACTTCTGCCTAGATTCAAACTCGGGTCGTTTGAGTAGTATACCAGCTCGCTAGCCATTCCGCCACACGTGCTTTCTTTTCGGATGATCATTTTAGAACATCCACCAGTTGATCGGTAAAATGACGAAAAAAAACTCGCAGTCCGACTCGCAATCCGACTCGCAATCCAACTCGCATTCAAACTCGCAATCCAACTCGCAATACGACTCGCAATCCGACTCGCAATCCGACTCGCAATCCAACTCGCAATCCAACTCGCAATCCGACTCGCAATCCAACTCGCAATCCGACTCGCAATCCAACTCGCAATCCGACTCGCAATCCGACTCGCAACCCGACTCGCAATCCGACTCGCAATCCAACTCGCAATTCGACTCGCAATCCGACTTCAATTGCACCCATCGTCACAAAAAACAAAACTTCTGCCTAGATTCAAACTCGGGTCGTTTGAGTAGTAGACCAGCTCGCTAGCCATTCCGCCACACGTTCTTTCTTTTCGGATGATCTTTTTAGAACATCCACCGGTTGATCGGTAAAATGACGAAAAAAACTCGCAGTCCGACTCGCAGTCCGACTCGCAATCCGACTCGCAATCCGACTCGCAATCCGACTCGCAATCCAACTCGCAATCCAACTCGCAATCCGACTCGCAATCCAACTCGCAATCCGACTCGCAATCCAACTCGCTATCCGACTCTCAATCCGACTCGCAATCCGACTCGCAATCCAACTCGCATTTCCAACTCGCAATCCGACTCGCAATCCGACTCGCAATCCAACTCGCAATCCAACTCGCAATCCGACTCGCAACCCAACTCGCATTTCCAACTCGCAATCCGACTCGCAATCCGACTTCAATTGCATTCATCGTCACAAAAAGACAATCGCTATCGCTTTTTTCACACACAGAGAGAAGGATGAACATGGGCAACACGTGCTCTAAGCTAAGTGAAGTTGCGGTCAGTCTCTTCGAAAGCCATTCGGGAGTGTTTCGAAGGCATAGCAAGGCATTCCGAAGTGTTCGGGGGTAATCGGGAGTATTCCGAAGGCAATTCGGGAGTGTTCTGGGGGCGATTCGAAAGGCAATTCCGAAGTGTTTCGGAGGCATTCGGGAGTGTTTCGAAGAGACTGACCGCAACTTGAAAGAAACATGAAACAACAGTGAGTGGGGACGGCCCTCGCCAACGAGAACCACCTCCCAGACACTCCCACCCCCCGATATCGATCGAGTAAAAAGAGAGAGAGAGAGAGCGAGAGAGATAGAGGGAGAGAGAGAGAGGAAGAGAGAGGTAGTGTGTGTGAAAGAGAGAGAGAAAGAGTGATTGTGTGTGAAAGAGAGAGAAAGAGAGAGAGAGATTGAGTGTGTGAAAGAAGAAAGAGAGAGAAGGGAGGGGAGAAAAAAAATGAAAAAGAAACTACTGTACCCTTATCTTATGTAACATAGTAGCTATGTTTGAGTGACGATTCAGTCTGTGACGCAACTCTTCCCAACCTTTTTTTTATTTCTGTTTACCGGTTACACAGCACGTTTCCTTTTTTCAAACAGTCTAATTTAGCTATTTTCTGAACGCAGTGAGTGATGTCTAGTAAACGAGTTGAGAAATTTTTGTTCTGTATTGACGTTTGATGTTGTTTATTTCTTTTTCCGAGAGACGATCGTAATCCATGTATGCTCATTTAGTTTCCCCCATTCTTCCGTCTTTCCAAGATGTGCGAACAAAAAACAAAACAAAAGTTAAATATTTATTTTCTATCTCTGAGACTTTTTTTTTTTGAAACCGTTGACTACATTTTTTCCGTATATTAAAGGTAGTGTACATACCCTCTGAATCACATATTAAAAGATATCACGAATGTAATATCAATGCCTTTTAGAAATATTTTCATGATTTTTGTGGTTGTTTGTGATGAAAAAAAAGAAATTAAAACTCACAAAAACATTTAAATCCACCATGTTACGCATATTTACGCAACGCCATGAGTTATGATTTTCACAGAACTTACTGCGTTTAGCAGATCATTTTTCTATCAGCTGTTCCCGCCAAATTCGTGAAAGAAACACGTATTAAAAATGTTATATGAAATAAGAATGGCATATAAACACATAGAAATAAATTGTCGTTAATGAAACAGCCGATAGTGTTGTGTAACTTTGTGCAAGTTGTGCACACACCCCCGACTAGGCGTCGTCGTATTTAAGGTTATCGAATGTCCAAGTTGGCCTACTTTTTATACATTTTAGAGAAAGTTATAAGATGAGAATTTACGAAAACTTATTGTTAGATATGCACTAATTGGATGTGGATTCATTTCGTAAAAAAATGTCAAAAAAAACTAATATTCACGTCAAATTTTCTGTAACAGTGTCAATAAGCGTATTTAATTATTCAATAAATCTGTTTTCTTCGAACTTTCTCTGAAATGAGAACGTAGTCATTTCATAAAAAAAACTCAAAATCAGTTTCCTTAAAAAGTGGTCGGTTTCATCCCCAAAAACACAAACTAGTTCACTCATAAACTCTCTTTCGAAAAGTACATGAGTAAAGAGTAAGAGAAGTGGTTTGTTTTGATCTTTTTCACCAAATACATGCATAAAATCTCATCGTAGCTGACTAATTTCAAAACAAACCTTCTCTTTCAGACGATGTTTTAGAACTCTAATTGTTGTCTTGTTATAAATTGAATCCGGGGTCCAGTCGAGAACAAGATGAAGCTCTTGTACTACGACAACGTCAAACCTTGTCGATTGTTGTTATGTTTTAGTCGCAACAGGCGGCTATCGCCGCCAGCCGCGACTGAAACGTAACAACACTTCTCATTTTCCCGTCCCCGCGAGCGGTTGCCCCTTCCCGCGCTCCCTCGAATGACCACCCGACGACAATGAAAGTCACCGCCGCCGCCGCTCGGAGATGAGTTTCTGTGGAGTATCAACTGATTCTCGAATTGAGGCCGTTCACTGTGAGACGATAAGGCGACGCCGATTAAGCCTGTTGGGAGTGCACTAGTAGGGCGAAGCGCGGATTCTCGATTGGAGGAAAAAAAGGTGCAAAGCGAAATCGAACTGAAGGGCGACGGCGGCACCCGCGACCGGAAGAGAAGTACGTCACTGTTATCGATCGATGTCCGGAGCCGTTCACTGTGAGACGATAAGGAGGAGCCGAATAAGCCTGTTGGGAGTGCACTAGTGGGTAACTCACGGATTTCTTGGATTTCGCAACGTGATAATGACGAATGGATCAACCGTGAGCAAGTATGCAAATGGTCGAGAGAAGTTCGAGAACGTTCGACGTTAGAGGCAACGTGGTCCAAATGGCTCACGCGTTCGAAGACGAATCAAGGCCGCATACTCTATATGGAAGAAGGAAGAAGATTCTCGAAAGATGCTACCCATCGGATGAGGCTTTGCTATAGGGAGCAATACCCTCCAAGGACCCATCCGGGGACTAAACACTAAACCTTCGTACATTCCGCACCAGTTTGTATTTCGTGTTTTGTGTTTTGTCTGCGCCTATGGATAAACCATTATTATTATAGTGACGGGCCGCGAAAGCAATACACACGTCAACATTTTGAAAGTAATTTACTCGAAACACATGAACGATAATGTGGATTGCAACACGGTTTTTGAATAGTGACCCCCGTAGTTGTCTCAGATAGCAGTTTGATCACCATCGGCTTCTTTGTTAAACTTTTGCCCAAGTTTATTCATTTCACAGGAAAGTCGAATTGTTTATAAACAAACAAACAAATTTTATTGATTTATAAAACGTATTCAAACGATTCACATTTTACACGTGTTCATTACATAACTATAAAATAATTGGTTCAAAACTTGTCGATATCGAGTGCGATACAGTGCACCGTGTCTGTAGTCTGTTTTTCTCCACTGCATCCTCCCAGTGAGAACAGTGTCTGCAATATTTAATGAAACATTCAAAGTACGTCCTCAACGCACCCCATCGAGAGCGCAGAAATGCCTCTTATTCCATGAGACTTATTCAACAAGATTAGCCATTTTGGAAATGGATACTTTGTATATGAGGCGGTTGTTTACTGACTTATCTTTGACACACAGTTATATTTACGGTTACATTTACGTGAATCCTATTCCTTTAATGCTCTTATCGAATAGTGGACGTCTGGGAACAAACCGCGGACATGGTCTGAAACTTGTGAGCAGTGCACGCACCCACCTATCACAATCTTCTTTCCTCTTCCGAGTACACAATTTATGGAATAAGCTGCCTAGTCACATTGTCCTTGTGTCAGACAAAAGCGCATTCAAAGTCGGTGTCACCAAGTTTATAAAGTCTCAAATAAATCAACTGAACATTGTAGATCCAACTAGAATGTAGTCATAAACGTGCTCTTGCCATCATTTGTAGAGTGGAGAGGGGAGTGAATCAGTGGGAGGGTCTATCCCACCGGCCGCGAACCCCATCCTGGTAAGTGGTATGAAAGGTTTCCTACCCCCGCATACGCTGCTCTAATCAACAGTGTCTGGGGGCAGGAAATCCCTTGGTCTGTCTGCGCATCGTCTGGGCAAGGATCGAGTAGCCTCAGAACCCTGTCGAAACTCCTCTTAGTTCTGTACCGCGCATTTCAACCATATTGTATCGCTACCATAACTATGTATGAATAAAGATATATATCGTAAGAACCACGGGGATGTGATCCGAGTCGTATTTGAAGTCCGGCAGGCTCTTGCTGGAGAGGACGGCGCCGGCCTGGCTCTTCTTGACGAGCAGGTAGTCGATCTGGTGCGGCCTCCCGATACAGTTCTTCCTCCAGGTTGCGCGCTGCCAGGGACGGTTGCGCTTCCAGGCCGACGCGACGATAAGGTCGTAACTTTCCAGCAGATCCACTATCCGCTGACCGTTGTCGCTTGTGCAGTCGGCAGCACGCCTCCACCTGCCCATTGCTGGGCTGGCGTCGACAGCCACGCGGCTGTTCGAGTCAAGTCCGAGGACGAGCTCTGACTTGCCGGCCGATCTCACAATCTTGGCCAGCTCGTCGAAGAACTTGTCCTTCTCCACCTCCTCGGCATCCTCGGTTGGCGCATGCGCCGACACGATGCGGGTCTTCTTTCCTCGTACTTCTGCATCCACGTAGATGAGTCGGGGCGAGAGAGGGTTGATGGCGAGCACGTTGACGTTAGCAGAGGTGGAGATGGCGACAGTCACCCCACACACCGCCCTGGAAGTGGGCAGTGCGCTGTAGTACTTGTACCGCAAGGAATCGCAGCACGTCCGGTCGATTCGGGTCTCCTGTAGCATCGCCACGTCCACTCCGTGCCGCTCGAGCTCCTCCGAGAGCAGGCTCCGGTCTGCAAAGCTTCTGGCAGAACGGACATTGTAGGACATGTAACGGGTCCTGGTTCTTTGCGATGATCGCATAGTCGGTATGTTGGGCATAATGCCTGTCGTATTGTCGAAGGGTGACAATTCCTTGACTCGAAAGTAGTCAACACTTGAACTTAGCAGTCTGTATGCACAGGCAAACAGACTCCCGGGGGGCACGACGTGGACGTGAGTGTTGACAATTTCTACCCCCCCCCCGAATCCGACTCGCAATCCGACTCGCAATCCGACTCGCAATCCGACTCGCAATCCGACTCGCAATCCGACTCGCAATCCGACTCGCAATCCGACTCGCAGTCCGACTCGCAATCCGACTCGCAATCCGACTCGCAATCCGACTCGCAATCCGACTCGCAATCCGACTCGCAATCCAACTCGCAATCCGACTCGCAATCCGACTCGCAATCCGACTCGCTATCCGACTCGCAATCAAACTCGCAATCCGACTCGCAATCCGACTCGCAATCCAACTCGCAATCCGACTCGCAATCCGACTCGCAATCCGACTCGCTATCCGACTCGCAACCCGACTCGCAATCCGACTCGCAATCCGACTCGCAATCCGACTCGCAATCAAACTCGCAATCCGACTCGCAATCCAACTCGCAATCCGACTCGCAATCCGACTCGCTATCCGACTCGCAACCCGACTCGCAATCCGACTCGCAATCCGACTTCAATTGCACCCATCGTCTCAAAAAAAAAACTTCTGCCTAGATTCAAACTCGGGTCGTTTGAGTAGTATACCAGCTCGCTAGCCATTCCGCCACACGTGCTTTCTTTTCGGATGATCATTTTAGAACATCCACCAGTTGATCGGTAAAATGACGAAAAAAAACTCGCAGTCCGACTCGCAATCCGACTCGCAATCCAACTCGCATTCAAACTCGCAATCCAACTCGCAATACGACTCGCAATCCGACTCGCAATCCGACTCGCAATCCAACTCGCAATCCAACTCGCAATCCGACTCGCAATCCAACTCGCAATCCGACTCGCAATCCAACTCGCAATCCGACTCGCAATCCGACTCGCAACCCGACTCGCAATCCGACTCGCAATCCAACTCGCAATTCGACTCGCAATCCGACTTCAATTGCACCCATCGTCACAAAAAACAAAACTTCTGCCTAGATTCAAACTCGGGTCGTTTGAGTAGTAGACCAGCTCGCTAGCCATTCCGCCACACGTTCTTTCTTTTCGGATGATCTTTTTAGAACATCCACCGGTTGATCGGTAAAATGACGAAAAAAACTCGCAGTCCGACTCGCAGTCCGACTCGCAATCCGACTCGCAATCCAACTCGCAATCCAACTCGCAATCCGACTCGCAATCCAACTCGCAATCCGACTCGCAATCCAACTCGCTATCCGACTCTCAATCCGACTCGCAATCCGACTCGCAATCCAACTCGCATTTCCAACTCGCAATCCGACTCGCAATCCGACTCGCAATCCAACTCGCAATCCAACTCGCAATCCGACTCGCAACCCAACTCGCATTTCCAACTCGCAATCCGACTCGCAATCCGACTCGCAATCCAACTCGCAATCCAACTCGCAATCCGACTCGCAACCCAACTCGCATTTCCAACTCGCAATCCGACTCGCAATCCGACTTCAATTGCATTCATCGTCACAAAAAGACAATCGCTATCGCTTTTTTCACACACAGAGAGAAGGATGAACATGGGCAACACGTGCTCTAAGCTAAGTGAAGTTGCGGTCAGTCTCTTCGAAAGCCATTCGGGAGTGTTTCGAAGGCATAGCAAGGCATTCCGAAGTGTTCGGGGGTAATCGGGAGTATTCCGAAGGCAATTCGGGAGTGTTCTGGGGGCGATTCGAAAGGCAATTCCGAAGTGTTTCGGAGGCATTCGGGAGTGTTTCGAAGAGACTGACCGCAACTTGAAAGAAACATGAAACAACAGTGAGTGGGGACGGCCCTCGCCAACGAGAACCACCTCCCAGACACTCCCACCCCCCGATATCGATCGAGTAAAAAGAGAGAGAGAGAGAGCGAGAGAGATAGAGGGAGAGAGAGAGAGGAAGAGAGAGGTAGTGTGTGTGAAAGAGAGAGAGAAAGAGTGATTGTGTGTGAAAGAGAGAGAAAGAGAGAGAGAGATTGAGTGTGTGAAAGAAGAAAGAGAGAGAAGGGAGGGGAGAAAAAAAATGAAAAAGAAACTACTGTACCCTTATCTTATGTAACATAGTAGCTATGTTTGAGTGACGATTCAGTCTGTGACGCAACTCTTCCCAACCTTTTTTTTATTTCTGTTTACCGGTTACACAGCACGTTTCCTTTTTTCAAACAGTCTAATTTAGCTATTTTCTGAACGCAGTGAGTGATGTCTAGTAAACGAGTTGAGAAATTTTTGTTCTGTATTGACGTTTGATGTTGTTTATTTCTTTTTCCGAGAGACGATCGTAATCCATGTATGCTCATTTAGTTTCCCCCATTCTTCCGTCTTTCCAAGATGTGCGAACAAAAAACAAAACAAAAGTTAAATATTTATTTTCTATCTCTGAGACTTTTTTTTTGAAACCGTTGACTACATTTTTTCCGTATATTAAAGGTAGTGTACATACCCTCTGAATCACATATTAAAAGATATCACGAATGTAATATCAATGCCTTTTAGAAATATTTTCATGATTTTTGTGGTTGTTTGTGATGAAAAAAAAGAAATTAAAACTCACAAAAACATTTAAATCCACCATGTTACGCATATTTACGCAACGCCATGAGTTATGATTTTCACAGAACTTACTGCGTTTAGCAGATCATTTTTCTATCAGCTGTTCCCGCCAAATTCGTGAAAGAAACACGTATTAAAAATGTTATATGAAATAAGAATGGCATATAAACACATAGAAATAAATTGTCGTTAATGAAACAGCCGATAGTGTTGTGTAACTTTGTGCAAGTTGTGCACACACCCCCGACTAGGCGTCGTCGTATTTAAGGTTATCGAATGTCCAAGTTGGCCTACTTTTTATACATTTTAGAGAAAGTTATAAGATGAGAATTTACGAAAACTTATTGTTAGATATGCACTAATTGGATGTGGATTCATTTCGTAAAAAAATGTCAAAAAAAACTAATATTCACGTCAAATTTTCTGTAACAGTGTCAATAAGCGTATTTAATTATTCAATAAATCTATTTTCTTCGAACTTTCTCTGAAATGAGAACGTAGTCATTTCATAAAAAAAACTCAAAATCAGTTTCCTTAAAAAGTGGTCGGTTTCATCCCCAAAAACACAAACTAGTTCACTCATAAACTCTCTTTCGAAAAGTACATGAGTAAAGAGTAAGAGAAGTGGTTTGTTTTGATCTTTTTCACCAAATACATGCATAAAATCTCATCGTAGCTGACTAATTTCAAAACAAACCTTCTCTTTCAGACGATGTTTTAGAACTCTAATTGTTGTCTTGTTATAAATTGAATCCGGGGTCCAGTCGAGAACAAGATGAAGCTCTTGTACTACGACAACGTCAAACCTTGTCGATTGTTGTTATGTTTTAGTCGCAACAGGCGGCTATCGCCGCCAGCCGCGACTGAAACGTAACAACACTTCTCATTTTCCCGTCCCCGCGAGCGGTTGCCCCTTCCCGCGCTCCCTCGAATGACCACCCGACGACAATGAAAGTCACCGCCGCCGCCGCTCGGAGATGAGTTTCTGTGGAGTATCAACTGATTCTCGAATTGAGGCCGTTCACTGTGAGACGATAAGGCGACGCCGATTAAGCCTGTTGGGAGTGCACTAGTAGGGCGAAGCGCGGATTCTCGATTGGAGGAAAAAAAGGTGCAAAGCGAAATCGAACTGAAGGGCGACGGCGGCACCCGCGACCGGAAGAGAAGTACGTCACTGTTATCGATCGATGTCCGGAGCCGTTCACTGTGAGACGATAAGGAGGAGCCGAATAAGCCTGTTGGGAGTGCACTAGTGGGTAACTCACGGATTTCTTGGATTTCGCAACGTGATAATGACGAATGGATCAACCGTGAGCAAGTATGCAAATGGTCGAGAGAAGTTCGAGAACGTTCGACGTTAGAGGCAACGTGGTCCAAATGGCTCACGCGTTCGAAGACGAATCAAGGCCGCATACTCTATATGGAAGAAGGAAGAAGATTCTCGAAAGATGCTACCCATCGGATGAGGCTTTGCTATAGGGAGCAATACCCTCCAAGGACCCATCCGGGGACTAAACACTAAACCTTCGTACATTCCGCACCAGTTTGTATTTCGTGTTTTGTGTTTTGTCTGCGCCTATGGATAAACCATTATTATTATAGTGACGGGCCGCGAAAGCAATACACACGTCAAAATTTTGAAAGTAATTTACTCGAAACGCATGAACGATAATGTGGATTGCAACACGGTTTTTGAATAGTGACCCCCGTAGTTGTCTCAGATAGCAGTTTGATCACCATCGGCTTCTTTGTTAAACTTTTGCCCAAGTTTATTCATTTCACAGGAAAGTCGAATTGTTTATAAACAAACAAACAAATTTTATTGATTTATAAAACGTATTCAAACGATTCACATTTTACACGTGTTCATTACATAACTATAAAATAATTGGTTCAAAACTTGTCGATATCGAGTGCGATACAGTGCACCGTGTCTGTAGTCTGTTTTTCTCCACTGCATCCTCCCAGTGAGAACAGTGTCTGCAATATTTAATGAAACATTCAAAGTACGTCCTCAACGCACCCCATCGAGAGCGCAGAGAGCATGGTGGGATCGGTTTCCGAGAACATCTGGACCGTCTATCCAAGAATCGTTGCGTAGGATCTTGATGATTTTTAGATGGCTTTAATGTCACAATTTTCACTCACTTTCAATTGTTTGATGAACTCCCATGTTCCTTTCTTAATGCCACCACTCAAAACAATGTCATCCTTGCACTCTGTCACTCGGTAACCCCTTAAAAAAGTTACTCCATTTAAATGTATGTGTTGACTGCTCACAGTGATTCTTCAGGAAGAAGAGCCACATGTGAACACCATTTGCCAGCTCGTATGTCCAAGAATTCCATCTGCAGATTATCGGTTTAACGAGAGAAAAAAAAACAATTTATCACCGTGTTCCTGTCTCCGTAGTTGTCTCCAATGGCGAAGATTTTCCCATTCACTGCAGCTAGCTGCGGTCCACTTCTCTCAGTTAGCATCGGAGGCAGCTGCTGCCAGGCATCTGGTATGAGAAACGTTTCAAAAATATGCATCTCACGAGGAGTGTAGTAGGGGCCACACCCTCGGATTCGTACCAAATTGATAGAATACCTTAGTTAGGATCCTAGCCATCGAATTGTGGTGTCCAAATATCCTAAACGAACTATACGTTCCCGGTACGAAAACGTACAGGGCTCGTTTTTCGCGTTCCTCTCACCCTACCCGTCGGTCGAAGACCGAGCCGTTGTGGCCTAGTGGCAAAAGCGCCTGCCTGCCGAAATGACCCTCACGAGTTCGATTCCGCGCACATGCTTTTTGTTTTGTCAACTCATTTTCGTCTCGCTGTTCAATCACTGGTTAGTGAAGAAAAGAATGGACGAAAGGTATGACCGACTCGATGGTTTCTCTTCAAGAAGGACAACTGTCAGGAAAAGAGATGATCTACCGTGCGCATCATTACACCTTCAACTCTACACAATAATCGCACACTATCAAATTACATACGACAGTGTGAAGTAGCTTGACGACGTTCGGGACTTCTCTGACAGAAGACGATGCAGTTGCGAGCTACGTACAGCTGATTCAAATATCACTACGCCACTACGACGATAGACAGCTGACATCGAGATCGACAAGACTGTCTCATAAAAAAAAAACTTATTTGATAGAGTTGTTTCATGGACCATGAGAAAATGATGATATGGTCAGAAAGTACAAGTCCATCAATTTTTGACAATACAAAAAGCATGTGCGCGGAATCGAACTCGTGAGGGTCATTTCGGCAGGCAGACGCTTTCGCCACTAGGCCACAACGGCTCGGTCTTCGACCGCCGGGTAGGGTGAGAGGAACGCGAAAGAGCCCTGTACGTTTTCGTACCGGGAACGTATAGTTCGTTTAGGAAATTTGGACACCACAATTCGATGGCTAGGATCCTAACTAAGGTATTCTATCAATTTGGTACGAATCCGAGGGTGTGGCCCCTACTACACTCCTCGTCAGCAAAATCGATGAACTAACCTGTGCGCGGGTCCCACATTTCTGCAGTTTTTGCTTTGGAATCCGTTGCACCCGCCGCGTAAAGGACGCCCATCCAGGACGCAACTGATTCAAACCTGGACATTTGAAATGTGGTATTTGATGAAAACAATTACAACCTACCTGTTCTCAAGAGTCGATGCTCCCTCTCTCCACGTATCAGTGTTGACATCATAGACATGCACGACTCTTGGGATTATTGTTTTGCTTCGATACACGTTATGCAAAACAACTACTCACTTGTTTTTTTTACACTTCGCGTATCCACCGACAGCATACAGGGAATCCCCAACGGACGTCAATCCTAGTGAGTTGAGATCAACAGGTAGAGAGCAAACCAATTTCCACGTTTCTGAAAACAAGGGATTGCACAATATGATAAAACAGTTTTCACCTGTAAATGGATCGAGGAACTGTACTGTGTTCATGTTTTCTGTTCCGTTAATCCCGCCAACACAGAAGATCTTCTTGTCAACAACTGCTGCCGCGTGTGATGTTCTGTAAATGTGTGATCTTGTAATTACTGAAATCATGTTTAGTTGATTAACTCACATGTTTTCGTTGAGAGATGGCGCGGGCAACCATTGTGAGCCACTCACAGGAAAGGAATAGCAGGCAGAAGTATGATAGAAAAGGCGCTTTTTGGCATCGTTTTTAGAAGAGTCGATGTGTTTGCCGAACAGTTTCTTTAGAAAAAAGTTTGCATGTTTTATACCATTTGATCGCTACACACTTACTTTGTTAACATCTCGAACAATCTTCCAGCAATGCGGGTCAACTTCAATAATTGGGTCCTCTGCGACAGTTGTCAGTACGTAGTCAGACTTCATGTGAGAGAAGCGAATGTGGTTGAGCAGCCTGAACTTAATATTGAGAACCCATAAAATGATAGTCATTTACCTTGGCAGAGCTTCTTTTCTCGTTTCTTCAGCGCGCACCCAAGTCATGGTTTTCTGGAAGACGACTTCTTCATGCGTAACCCGAAGTTTGTCCGCTGTAGTATTTTCTTATAGATTGTTCAGTTCAGTCAAACGCGAAACATACACGAAATGGCGAGTGTGAGCGTTTCTTCCGACATTTTTGTAAAGTCCGTAGTGGTGATTTGACTGTAAATGGAAACACTTTTTAAAGTAGCATATCAATGTACGTACCAAAAATTTTCGATGACGTGATCAAGAGCGGCATTTTCGAGATTCGAGAGATTGTACCGAAGTGCAAACTCGCGAAGTTGCAGACAGCAACGAGTATCCACCGATCCAATCAAGTAACTAAAATTTTATTTGTTCGATGCGATAAAATATAACACATTAGAACAAAACTCACTCTCCACACTGTTTCACGAGGTCATCGAATTGAAAATAGTTAGCAGCTTCGATCATTTCTTGCACCTTGTCCTCGCCTAAAAACACAGTTTCTCAGATACTTGCTAGTAAACAGTTACCATTACCAATTGTCAACTGAGCAGTGTACATGAAATTGACAAATGTTTCCAGCGTCTCCGGATCAACCTTGATTTCGATTTTCTCTGCATTCGACTCCATCATTCCACTTCCGAACAAAGGAATGAAATATGGAGACGATACGGCAAGAACGAGCTTGTGTGCGAAGATCTCAATATTTATTATAAAACCGAACGAACAAGTGAATATTCACCTCAACTCGTTGATCTCCATTTGCACCAATGGCAACAAGAATGACGTCGCAGAGTTCTCTTTTCCTAAAAAAAAAGAAATTGTGTGAATTCAATTCGAAACCTACTTTCTCAGTTCGTTCATATGGAGAAAACCTTCCTTGTAGAAGTTAGTCTCTCGCTCTTTGAAGATCCACTGATACACGAAATTTTCTCGTAACGTCATCTGAAATATATATATATATATATATATATATATATATATATATATATATATATATATATATATATATATATATGTTGAGAGCGATGCAACTGACAATGACAACTAACTGGCAAGTAAACTGATAAAACAATTAAGAAGACTGTCACGAACGCATATTCTGAAGTTTATATGTAGCAGTTATAGGGACGTTATCAACAATTCGATAAGCAGGCATGGCGCCATTTTTCTCAATTCTTCTCAATAGAAAATCCATGAGTGGCAAAAGGAGATGCAGATTAGATAAGACAGATCGGCACACCCGGATAATCGAAAAACGACACGTTGCCTGCAGACTGAATAAGTCAGCCGGCCGCGGGTCGGGGGGCATATGTGTGGGACAACTGAAATGTTATTATAAGTTTTTTAGAGACGTTTCATAAATTACTGACATTCGTGATTCGTGCAATGATCAAATTCGGCTGGTGTGTTTTGTGATAGGGGTGGAAAGGGCGATGTGTGTATGTGTGAGTGTTGTTTGAGAGGACACTTGTATAACATATAGTTGCAGAAATATAGTTACGACATGTTCACCTCACTTTATTCACATAGTAGCTGAGCATGACACAATTGTCACCATTCAGTAACTCGTTGCCTACGTCAATTTCGTTGTTTGTTAAAACTATTTCTACCACATAATCAAAAACCATATGTACGCCCGTAAAAACGAGAATGTATTAAACACTTTGGAGCGCGGTTGTTTCGAATTATTAAACAATGTGTTTATCGTGTCGATTTGCAATGTCAGTTCATAGATACGCATCTCTATCACAATATTTTATCTCCTGCCTGTATAAACTGCACGATACTTGGACAGTCGCGATTAAGCTCACAACCACCCGCCACGCCCACCACCCACCATCGATTCGTAAGATCCCTGTTGTGTCGGCACCGAGTGGGGAAGACGATGCAACGGTTTATTGGAGTAGCCAGAAGGACAATAGTTGGAAGTGAGCACACTGAACTGACTGTCCATTTGAGAGAGCGCCCGAGTTATATAGGGAGATCATAGAAGGTTCTGGAATGATCGGGTGAGGGCGCGCTCAGTGTAGAGTGGGTGGAGTCTACTGGGTAAGGAAGTGCGGGATGAGTAAGGAAGGTTCTAGAAGAGTCTAGAACTATGTGGATGGCTATCCCAACAATCCCCAACCCCTCACTGCCATCATTCCGCCCCGTCAACGACAAAGCACACAATAAACAAGATTTATCCAGTGAAGTCAATAAGATCAAAATCAGTTC